>OZ018320.1:169623026-169785526 GCA_963969495.1 Ceratothoa steindachneri | reverse complement strand
GAATATAAGATTCTATGATATCAAATCTTCATAGAAAATATTAGATGCATGTCTATATTTAGCGTGGAAATATGGAAATTTCATTTACCTACCTATTTTTTTTTTTAATATTGCAATAAAGGAAAATCGTTCTATTATTTTGCTCGGTAGTATAAATAAATAAATAAATATATATATATATATATATATATATATATATATATATATATATATATATATATATATATATATATATGTGTAGAGAGAGAGGGAGAGCACGCGAGGTAGAGAGAGACAGAGAGCGATATATATATATATATATATATATATATATATATATATAAAGGTGATTCAAAAGTCGCGATACATAGGAAAAAATAATGTTTTACCAGCTTTATATTTTTTAGCGTGTTCTTTTTTTATTTTCAGATACCCTTAAGATGCCTGGATTGGTAGGCGTAGCCAAATGAGTAGCTTCCTAGGCCCCAGATCTCAACTCTCTTGATTTTTACCTTTGGGGACCCTTGAAAGCCAGGGTGTATCGTGAAGAGATAAGAGACATAAACCATTTAAAGAAACGCATCGCCAACTCATCTGTACACATATCTCCACATGTGCTATTGCGAGTTAATAAAAAGTGGGCGAAACGTATTGCAATGTGGATTCAAAACAATGGTAGCCATATACTGTAGAGACTGTTACATAAATAAATTGATCCTTATACAAACATTAGTTTTTCCTATGTAACCCTGATATATATATATATATATATATATATATATATATATATATATATATATATATAAGCCATACTTCGTATTCTTTCTTACAGAAAGAGCTTGGTTCCACAGGCACTCCTTCGGCGTGTGGCCTACAGCCTATTTGCTATTCTAAACCGCTTTTTTTAATCCCCTTTATAGACTCTTTATTTTAACACCCTGAACATCTTTTTCAACATAGATACCCTGAAACATTTTTTAAAAGTTATTTCACCTTTTATTATATTGTCTTTATCCCTTGAAGAGTTCTATATAGTTGAGAATTTTGCAAGCACTTTTTTCAAGTTATTTCACCCGGTTTGATATATAGAAAAACCTTCGTCAGATCTCTTTTTTTCATCTAAATTTGTTTTATATACGAAATGATAGTAAAAAAGCGCCAAAACCCTAATTTTAATACATTCTTTTGTAACTTCACGATTTGTACGTTTTTTTCATTCCAAATCATTCGATAATTATATATATTTTTTCTGAATTCTTAGAAAGAACTTTGATAAAAGCTCGAAACATACAAAAAACAACCCTGTGAATAAAAGTTTCAAATAAACCTAAACTCAAAAACATGAAAGGTTACTTGTCCACTAAGCAAAAAAAAACATTTTCAAAAATTTAAAAAGTTCACCAAGTTAAATTATAGAGTTAAGGAAAATATATATATATATATATATATATATATATATATATATATATATATATATATATATATATATATATATATATATATATATATGTGTGTGTGTGTGTGTGTGTGTGTGAGGAGAGAGAGAGAGAGATAAATTGAAATGAAAATTACTTAAAATATGAATACATAGATACCCAGATATATACACCACTGAGCAAAATAAGAGAACGATTTTTCAGGAACATTATAGAAGTTTCGTCAAATAAATCTTGCAGCATTTTCTGAGTAAGGAAAAACTGTTCAACCACCATTGTTGTCGTACTTACTTTGCAGAGATGCCACCACGCGTGAAAGTGACTCCTTAGCTCCGTTAGAAAATTGTTCGCTTGAAGACGCCAATAAGGACTCATTCTGTGAATTCAAGAGAGTAGGGAAGGTCCATGTATGTGATTTCGCGCGTTCTGAAGTGATACAATGAAAAAAAACCCTATAAATCTCCTTCAAAAGTCGGTCGACCAAGCATAACCACTGTCAGAGAAAACAAAGATATTTGGCGCTTCCTCTTTGAATGATCCCTTCGACTCTGCTGCAGGAAGTTCTTGAAAATTAAGACCGATAGTGGCAAAGAAGCGAACCGTTTTACAGTGTTTCTTCGGCTCAATACACTGGTTTAAAAGCTAGTTTCCAGCAACCAAACCAATCATCAGTCAGAAGAATCAGAAGTCAAGACTCGAATATGCTGAGGATCATATTGTTTGTTTAGATAAATATTGGGAGAGAATTCATTTCATTGATGAAAGTAAATTAAATTTAGGAGGATCTAATGGCAGACGATTTGTTAGACGCGTTGCAGGTGAAGGACTTATCCATAAATGTGTGAAAAATTCTGCCAAGCTTGGAGAAGAGAGCGTTCTGGTATGGAGTATGTTTTCGTCTAAATAAGTTGGTCCGCTAGTGCGAATAACTGTAAGGGTAAATGTGAATTTGTACCTACACCCCGTACAACATGTTTTACCTTCTCTACGAGCATATTTGAACCAGCCAGCAATATTCATGCAGAACAACGCACCATTTCAAAGTGAAACGAGAGTAAAATACTATTTCAAACGAGAAGATATCGAAATAATGAGGTTGCTTGCTCAGAGCCCGGACATGAACCTAATTTAGAGCCTCTGGAAAATTATTGGAGACAAAGTTCGAGACCAACAACCTTCAACTCTGACGGATTTATGAACGAAACTTGAATAAGAATGGACCAAAATAACACCAGAATTTTGTAAGAAACTGGTGAGGTTTTATGGTTGTCGTGGCGCCGAGGTAATAAATAACAGAGGCTTCAACAACTCATAATTACTGTTTTAAGTTTTATCGTTGTCAAATCTTGCTTTGTTTATTTGCTTGCTAAAAGATTCTGTGAATGATCCTTCTCTTATTTTGCACGTGTCAATATTTTATTTTGTTAATTTATTTAGTATAATTTCCTGAATATAGGATTGTATCATATTAAATCTTCATAAAATATATTAAAAGTATGCCATTAGGTAGCATGGAAATTTCATTTACCTACCTATCATTGAAAATATTTTAATAAGGAAAAATCGTTCCCTTATTTTGCTCGGTAATGTATACGTTATTTAATAAGAAAAAAATAAGGAAAATAAAGAAAATCATATGGGTTATAATGGAAAAAGCAATTTCAGTTTAACGAGACTGGGGAAAATATTAAAATTAACATCAGTAGTAATAAAAGAGCATTCATATGAAGATCATTTTCCCTTACCTTGACAAAAAAAAGCTCTATTACGTTCACCTCTTTTACATTGTATTTGTTTTGTTTTAAAAGGAGAGTTAATGATTTTTCTAGTTTGCCCAAAGTACCGCTTAAGGCAAACTGAGCAATGAACCAATCAACATACTTAACACGACCGAAATATTGAAACATTTCAGGAGACGGGGAAGAACGGAAAAGCCATCAGAGAAAGGTAAAACAAAATAATTCTTCTAATAAAATGAGTCGATTTTGTGTTGAAACAATTTAATTATGGAGCAAGAAATTTATGAGGGTAACAAAAGTTCTGACTTTCAAAGATCTTTGAAAACTCAATATTCAGGAATTTCGGCCTGATTTTCCGTAGGCCACGAAAAAATATCGAGGCGAATGCAGAACGTTGGTCTTTGTCACTATGACCAGAATAACAGTGAATATAAGAGGCAGAGTCGGTAGGTTTGCGGTAAGGCGAATGCAGAACGTGGGTCTTTGTCATTATGACCAGAATAACAGTGAATATAAGAGGCAGAGTCGGTAGGTTTGCGGTAAGGCGAATGCAGAACGTTGGTCTTTGTCATTATGACCAGAATAACAGTGAATATAAGAGGCAGAGTCAGTAGTTTTGCGGTAAGGCGAATGCAGAATGTTGGTCTTTGTCATTATGACCAGAATAACAGTGAACATTAGAAGCAGAGTCGGTAGGTCTTCGGTAAGGTGAATGCAGAACGTTGGTCTTTGTCATTATGACCAGAATAACAGTGAATATAAGAGGCAGAGTCGGTAGGTTTGCGGTAAGGCGAATGCAGAACGTTGGTCTTTGTCATTATGACCAGAATAACAGTGAATATAAGAGGCAGAGTCGGTAGGTTTGCGGTAAGGCGAATGCAGGACGTTGGTCTTTGTCATTATGACCAGAATAACAGTGAATATAAGAGGCAGAGTTGGTAGGTTTGCGGTAAGGCGAATGCAGAACGTTGGTCTTTGTCACTATGACCAGAATAACAGTGAATATAAGAGGCAGAGTCGGTAGGTTTGCGGTAAGGCGAATGCAGAACGTTGGTCTTTGTCATTATGACCAGAATAACAGTGAATATAAGAGACAGAGTCGGTAGGTTTGCGGTAAGGCGAATGCAGAACGTTGGTCTTTGTCATTATGACCAGAATAACAGTGAATATAAGAGGCAAAGTCGGTAGGTTTGCGGTAAGGCAAATGCAGGACGTTGGTCTTTGTCACTATGACCAGAATAACAGTGAATATAAGAGGCAGAGTCGGTAGGTTTGCGGTAAGGCGAATGCAGAACGTTGGTCTTTGTCATTATGACCAGAATAACAGTGAATATAAGAGGCAGAGTCGGTAGGTTTGCGGTAAGGCGAATGCAGGACGTTGGTCTTTGTCACTATGACCAGAATAACAGTGAATATAAGAGGCAGAGTCAGTAGTTTTGCGGTAAGGCGAATGCAGAACGTTGGTCTTTGTCATTATGACCAGAATAACAGTAAATATAAGAGGCAGAGTCGGTAGGTTTGCGGTAAGGCGAATGCAGAACGTTGGTCTTTGTCATTATGACCAGAATAACAGTGAATATAAGAGGCAGAGTCAGTAGTTTTGCGGTAAGGCGAATGCAGAATGTTGGTCTTTGTCATTATGACCAGAATAACAGTGAATATTAGAAGCAGAGTCGGTAGGTCTTCGGTAAGGTGAATGCAGAACGTTGGTCTTTGTCACTATGACCAGAATAACAGTGAATATAAGAGGCAGAGTCGGTAGGTTTGCGGTAAGGCGAATGCAAAACGTTGGTCTTTGTCACTATGACCAGAATAACAGTGAATATAAGAGGCAGAGTCGGTACGTTTGCGGTAAGGCGAATGCAGAACGTGGGTCTTTGTCATTATGACCAGAATAACAGTGAATATAAGAGGCAGAGTCGGTAGGTTTGCGGTAAGGCGAATGCAGAACGTTGGTCTTTGTCATTATGACCAGAATAACAGTGAATATAAGAGGCAGAGTCAGTAGTTTTGCGGTAAGGCGAATGCAGAATGTTGGTCTTTGTCATTATGACCAGAATAACAGTGAACATTAGAAGCAGAGTCGGTAGGTCTTCGGTAAGGTGAATGCAGAACGTTGGTCTTTGTCATTATGACCAGAATAACAGTGAATATAAGAGGCAGAGTCGGTAGGTTTGCGGTAAGGCGAATGCAGAACGTTGGTCTTTGTCATTATGACCAGAATAACAGTGAATATAAGAGGCAGAGTCGGTAGGTTTGCGGTAAGGCGAATGCAGGACGTTGGTCTTTGTCATTATGACCAGAATAACAGTGAATATAAGAGGCAGAGTTGGTAGGTTTGCGGTAAGGCGAATGCAGAACGTTGGTCTTTGTCACTATGACCAGAATAACAGTGAATATAAGAGGCAGAGTCGGTAGGTTTGCGGTAAGGCGAATGCAGAACGTTGGTCTTTGTCATTATGACCAGAATAACAGTGAATATAAGAGACAGAGTCGGTAGGTTTGCGGTAAGGCGAATGCAGAACGTTGGTCTTTGTCATTATGACCAGAATAACAGTGAATATAAGAGGCAAAGTCGGTAGGTTTGCGGTAAGGCAAATGCAGGACGTTGGTCTTTGTCACTATGACCAGAATAACAGTGAATATAAGAGGCAGAGTCGGTAGGTTTGCGGTAAGGCGAATGCAGAACGTTGGTCTTTGTCATTATGACCAGAATAACAGTGAATATAAGAGGCAGAGTCGGTAGGTTTGCGGTAAGGCGAATGCAGGACGTTGGTCTTTGTCACTATGACCAGAATAACAGTGAATATAAGAGGCAGAGTCAGTAGTTTTGCGGTAAGGCGAATGCAGAACGTTGGTCTTTGTCATTATGACCAGAATAACAGTAAATATAAGAGGCAGAGTCGGTAGGTTTGCGGTAAGGCGAATGCAGAACGTTGGTCTTTGTCATTATGACCAGAATAACAGTGAATATAAGAGGCAGAGTCAGTAGTTTTGCGGTAAGGCGAATGCAGAATGTTGGTCTTTGTCATTATGACCAGAATAACAGTGAATATTAGAAGCAGAGTCGGTAGGTCTTCGGTAAGGTGAATGCAGAACGTTGGTCTTTGTCACTATGACCAGAATAACAGTGAATATAAGAGGCAGAGTCGGTAGGTTTGCGGTAAGGCGAATGCAAAACGTTGGTCTTTGTCACTATGACCAGAATAACAGTGAATATAAGAGGCAGAGTCGGTACGTTTGCGGTAAGGCGAATGCAGAACGTTGGTCTTTGTCATTATGACCAGAATAACAGTGAATATAAGAGGCAGAGTCGGTAGGTTTGCGGTAAGGCGAATGCAGAACGTTGGTATTTGTCATTATGACCAGAATAACAGTGAATATAAGAGGCAGAGTCGGTACGTTTGCGGTAGACTAAAAATTTAAAGTGGGACGGAGTTCTGTGAATTAAGAGATCGAGAAACGGGAAGACTTTATTTTTCTCTATTTTAAGGGTAAATTTGATCGAAGGAACAAATTAAGGTCATTGAAGAAATCATGTACATTCTTAGAAATAGGCCACAAACACATATCGTATATGTACGAGTATCTAAACCAAATAATACGAAAATCGAGAATAGTAGGAAGGAGATTAGTCTAAAAAAATTCAATATATAAATTTGAAATGACAGGAAATAAACAATTTCCCATAGCTAAACCGAACTTTTGAAGGTAAAATTTACCATTGAATGAAAACTCACAATTTTTAGTGCACACTTTAAAATTAGGTTAATGAAAGTATTATCGAGTAGAGTTAAATCTACATAACGTAATTTATCACTGAGGAAGAGGAAAAGATCGTCAATCGACACTTTGGTAAAAGAGAACATACATCAAAATTAATAAGAACGGAATAAGGAATTGAGTTCATTTTATCAATAAGGTCGTAACTATTTTTAATATGAGATTGAGAAATAGTACCAACGAGGAGAGTAAGGAAGGATGTAAGTCATTTAGACAAAGAGTAAGAGATTGAGTCTACAGAACTTGTTTAGGACGCACGTTATTAGTCTTATGAGTTTTAACAAAACTATACAGGTACGGCAGAGTGGTGTTGCTTGATTAAAATTTAGCAGTTAACTCAGGAAAATGTTTAATGTAGGAACGCACTTTGTTATCAAAATTACTATTGACTTGGATCATAGGGTCTTTTATTAGTGACGCAGAAGTAAACTGGTGATTTAGTAATAAATAAATTTTATCAATATATGACACTTTATCCATGATAACAACTGCATCAGATTTATTTGCCTTTATGTTCATATAAGGATTATTGCGAATGCAAACTAAAGCAAAACTAAAACGAGAAAGATAAGTGGAAAGGCAAAGCTAAACATTGGTGTAAACATAACCTTTCGCAATAGAAACAAGTTGACAGGGGTTGTAACCTGATTTTTCTAACGTGGCAAAACCTTGCGCGATTGACAGCGTTGATGGTCTGGCCGGAATAGAGAAGTTCAAACCGAATCCGATCGCAACCGAGGTGATTTCGTCAAGTTCTGGGAAAGAAAGGTTAACAGCAGATTCTGGATGGCTGTTCTCATTCCAACTATTGTTGAATATGAGGCCTTTTAATTTAAGGTCCATTCAAATTTTGCACACCATTTCTGGAGGGTGTAGAAGATAGTCTTGGATTACGCTGGACCATAAGGTAGAGATGTTAGGACATCGTGCGTTAATTCCTTGAAAGCAATAGAAGTCTCGTAATTCATGAGCGAAGTTCTTTTGGGAAGAATAGATTAATTTCCCGAAAAAGTTGTCCGTCGATATTTTGTACGAGCTGCCAATGAATGAGTTTGGGAAACCTTTTCGGAGAAGGATTTCATAGGAAAAGAAAGGTTGACTTTGTGTTATACGTAAGGAACAAAACAACACGATAGCTTTTAACCGTGGTTTTCAACGCTGAATAAAGTTGATAAAAGTTGAAGAATAAAATGTTGTAGTTGATATCTATTTATTATTTGGGGAGTTATCCATTCTCCGAGATACAAAATGAAACGATTCGCAGGTGAAAAGGAGACAACGTAAAGAACCAACGTTTGGTTTCAATCTCTGAGACTCCTCAGGATAAGTGAAGGTGTGGCAAACACTTAAAAAATGGATATCGCAAGGAATATTATGTAATAAATCAAACAACTTAAATTAATTTGGGAGGGGAGACCTATGCCTCTGTAAATTCCATTCAAATAATCGTATTTTACCGATGGTTTATTATTGTTTTTTTAATGTGGGAATTTTTCTTTACTCTTCCCCATTTCTTTACTATTTAGTAACGCTCTATCTTTATTTTCTTCCATATATTTCAGGTGTTTTGATACCTATCTTTTCACTTCTACTGTAGTTTCGCTATAGAAATGACTAAAAAAGCCATATAAACGAATGCCTGACACTAAATACGAGGTTTAAATCCATATCAGGTAAGGTTTGTTCAATTTTTAGTGTATTTATTAAATTTTGTATTAAAAAATGGACAAAATAAGGGAAAAATGACAGATACAGTGAGAGAATTGGATTTAAAATTGGAAATGAGCCACAAAGGAAAGAGGAAGCTAGTGAAAAGACTTTAGTCAAAGGGTATCTCTGTGATCTCAATAGAGCATTGAAGAGAAATCGTCATTAAGGGGAAAAGGTAATAATAAACGACTGGATTTCGACCCTTTGAAGTTATTAAATCCAGTACAGTTGATTAAATTTAGACTATTGGACGTATGGGACAACTCTATAATTTCTTATTATTAATTTATTTTTTATTATGCGTATTTCTCGCTCTTCGAAATTCAGTATGGAGAGGAACAAAGTCAACATACCTAAGTCGCGTGCTCTCAATTATTCAATAATTTTGAAAACAGAAATGATTTAATTTACAAACGTATCACTGAGGAACAAACTTCAACTTGTTGTTTATTGACTTAGATTTGAAAGTTAATTATACGTAATTTGGGTGCGCTGAGCACGAGTTTATACTCCGCTTTGCTCTATCAGATCCTGATTTTGTTCAACACACTTCTTCTTTCGTCATATTCATAAAAAAAAGATATTCTCTCAATACTTGCTCAGTCTTTTTGCAGTTTCACATTATAATAGTAATTATCTATTAGTAGCTATTTAAACTAATGTTTGTTTGTATATTTCAGATTTTGAAAATAAGGAATTGAAATACCTTTACAAATTGACAAAACAATCAAGTAATATGTCCTCAAGCACTAGAAAGTTCATATGCAAAAACTCTCCTGATTCATTTTGCTACATACATATGTGGAAATTTTCCCCTTCCACATCAACGAGGAAATATAACGGACTTCGTCGTGGAAAGAGCTTACTTAGTTTATTTTGGCATAAAACTGGGGATCAAGATAAATCATGGGTTCCACATAAAGCCTGAACTGTATACACTGAAAGACTGCGCCATTGGACGAAGGGTTCGAAGTCAAAAATACCTTTTGGAGTTCCGATGGTAAGTGTATGATTTCATAAAACTACGTAACTTAGTCATTGCACTAAATTCTTCTCATCATTTTATTTTTATTTGATTTTAGCTTGGGCCCTTTGCCTCTTCTTCTTTATACTTTTTATTGTTCTTTCTCTTCTTTTTGGTTCATTTAAATTTTTATTTGTACACTTCGCCTCTTTTTATTAAAGTTTATTGCCTTTTGTTTATTGTTAGGTGTAGATGGATCTTAGATTTTCTCTTGCACAGTTTCTTCCGCTGGGGAATAGAGAATTCATTTCTACTGTGCGTTGTCTGTATTGCGGTATTTCTAGATTGTTGTTAATTGTTGAGTATTTCTTGTTCTACTTTGCCCCATGTCTTTCTCGCTAGCCTATAGATCTCCATATTGATTAGTTTTACTCCGGTTCTATCACGTAGAACCGATTGTCGAATACGGTCGATCCCGATCCTTTTCGTGCCAGTTATGAGCAGTGTGGCTTGATTCTGTACCCTTTGCATCTAGCTGTGAGAGGTACAACTTGTCATCTGCGTGATCACGGCCGGATACACCAGGACGGAGTGTACCAAGGCCATGTAGAGTTTTCTCTTATTTGGCAAGTTGAGGTTTCGGAAACAGTACAGTTTCTTCAGCTCTCGTTTGGCTAGGGAGACTCTGTTGCTTACGTGGGCCTTGTATCCTGATTTGTAAAGAAGTAAGCCCAGGACCTTTACCTCGTTAGAGTACGGATAAATTTCATTCTCAATGAGGACGTCGTCTAATTTCTGGCGGTTCATCGGAATTATCAGGAATTTCTGGTGGTTAGTCTTTATTTTCCACCTTTTTTTCATAACGATTGATGTTAATAATCTCGGCAGCTGTCGCCCTTGCTTGACTTCCAGCGTTCCTGAATGGACTTGAAACGATTTGTGTGATGTCATCTGCGTATTGCAGATACATCGAATCGTCCCTCACTGGAGCAGGGGGGTCAATTGTGTACACGAGGTACAACAACGGACTCAGACAGCTGCCTTGTGGAACTCCCGCCTCGAGTTCGAATTCGGGTCCTTTGTAGCCCTCGATCGCGTTCTGGGCTCTCCTTTCCGTGACATAGTCACAAAGAACCCTTTCCAGGATTGGGTTTAGCTGGAGGTTGAGGATCTTGAATTGTAGCCCTCTCAGCCAGACTTTATCGAAAGCCTTCTTTACACCCGCAGCACCACGTCTACGTATTTTCTCTCAGCTTTGCTGCATGCGGGTTTTTCCGTTAGGAGGGTGAGGGTAGTTTCCGTTCCTCGTCTCCTAGGGAACCCGTGCTGCTGAGGATTGTGAGCTCCTAGCTCGGCTAGTTGTTCTTGAAGCCTGTCAGCCAGGAGCTTCTCATAGATTTTCGCAACGAATTCCAGCAGGGTGATTGGTCTGTAGTTGACCAGTTGATCAGGGGGTTTACCTCCCTTAGGTATGAAAATTATTTTAACAATGTTAAAACCCCCAGGGAAGTAACCCGTATTCAGGGAAAATTATTTTAACAATGTTAAAACCCCCAGGGAAGTAACCCGTATTCAGGGAAACGTTGTAAACGTTTGTGATTCCCTGAATGATATGCTCTGGGGCATTTACCAAGTTGTTTTTGGTGATGGCCGTCCAGCCTGGTACCCTTTGTTCAAAGGTTCTCACAGTGACCATGATCTCCTCTGGTGTTATGTGACAGCCATGGCCCGCTATGTCTACTTGATGTTGTGGGTGCGCGCGGTGCATAATCTGATTCAGATTTTCAATCAGTTGGCCTTCGAATTCCTGGTCGAACTCTCCTTGTTTTCTGGGGTGATCCTGAAGACGTTTTTCCAATAATTCCTAAATTTTTCTTCTAGAGCCGCCGTGTCCTCTATATAATATCCGTTCTCTTTTATTTGAGCCTTAGCTCTTCCGGTTAATTCTTTTAGATTCTTGACTTGAGGCCAGAATTTAGCCGGGTTCAGCTCGCTATCGATTTTGGCTATCAGGCTGTACCATATTTCTTCTTGTTGTCGGTTGATAGCCTCTTTTAGCTCAGTGCTTAAGCGCCGAAGAAGCGAGTTTCTTTCCCAGTTAGGACCTTTCCGTCTTATCTCTTCGTACACTTCCCTGTGATCACGAGTGATCTCCCTCATCTCCTCTGTCCATCTGGGCTAAGGAGGTGTTTTGTACCCATTCTTGGGTATGCACTCGCAGTCCGCTTCTAGTATGGACGTAGTTATCCTCTCCAGCTATTCGTCTATCTCCTCCAAGGTTGCGTCGTTTAGGTGAGCTGGGGCGTATTGCTGAGTCGTCTCTTGTAAGGTTCCCAGTTGGCTAAGGCGTAGTTTTTGCGGAGAGAGACGTGAAGATCGCTATGTGATCACTTGGGACTCCTGGGCCAGGCTCACTATGGTAGTTGAAAAGGAAGCCTTCACTTGTTAAGATTATGTCAGGTTCGGTGGCTGCTGTGGAAGTTATATAGGTCGGAAAATCCGGCCCTATTCTTTGGATGTTTTTTCTTCCCATAATCAATCCCAAGTTTCGACCTCTTTAGTTGGTTCTACCATAGCTCGCAGCACGGCATCTGGCTTTGAGGTCGCCCCCTAAAATTGTCATTCTGCTGTGCCAAAACAGTGTGTAGAATTTATTTATCGGGAGATAGGCTCAACAAGGGGGATGATAGGCTGCAGCTATCATGGGGCCTCCTACCAATGTGTGAAGTTCGACTGCCACAAAGGATTCGTCCAGTTTTGGTAGATGTTTGAACGAGATGTTCCCATTGATAGCTATTGCAGCACCACCAAACTTTTCCTGATAATGATTATTCATGACCACTGTGTAGCCCGGAATTTTAATTTGACCAGATGTAATGCCAATGCCGTGCTCTGTTATAAGAATGATGTCGGGGTAAAGCATCCGGAATATGTTTCCATATGCCGTTGCTCTGCCCTCCTATCCGTCTACGTTGAGTGTCAAGATCCTCATTCTGTTGCTTACTCTTTCCATGTTGTCTCTTTACTGTTTCTTAGTTACGTTCTTCTTCCTCCCGTTTCTCTTCTTCTTGAACTCATCATTAGAAATTTGCTCGCAAGTGCTGTGATGTAGAGCCACATTTTAGCAGAGCAGAGCTTGTTCTACCGTTTCAGCGTCAACTTCAAAGTCGTATTCCCATTTAAAAACTTTTGTTTTAATTCCATGCAATATTTCCCTGGGTTCCATATCTTCGGGAAAGGGAAACTGATCGCATGCGTATATTTTGAGATTGATGTTATCTGCACGCAAACTTTTGTTCTTCCTTTTCTGCCGTTTGACCTTCTTTATTTGTGGGGCTTCTGAGACCGATGAATATGAGGACACTGAGGAACCAGTATTAGCAGACCCAGCATTTTTCCTCTCTTCGTTATTTTCTTGTCTCGATTTACGGGCAGGAGTTTTCACTTCGACTGCTTCTTTTTTCTTTTTCTTGTTTCCAAATTTGGGGTTGTCTTGTACATTTGTTTGTTGGTTTGGGACCATCTGCAATTGCAAGACATCCCCAGAGGGGGGGGGGGTCCAGGAACCACATTTGGTCCATACTGCTTTTGGAGAGCATTTGATTTAGTTCTTTAGCAAACGTTCCAGGGTGCGTAAGATTCATGACGTGCGCGTGAAGAATGCACGTCATAATCTTGGTTGAATTTTCATTCTGCAGTTTGAGGTATGTCTTTTTCGTGTCAAATTCTGAGAGGACCACCTTTGCTGCTTGAGCGTAGGTTGTATTGGCTCTACACGTTTCTTCTTGTTTCTTTAATTCGTTTCTTTTTTATTACCTCTTTTTTGACAGGGCAGACCATAGCCAAGGACCTGTGTCCCTGCTCACAGTTGATGCACTTTTCCTAGTTGTTCTTGCACGTCCTTCAGTTGTGGCCCTTTTCGCTGCATTTGGAACATGTTTCAAGTGGCTCCTTGCCGTCCTTTGTCGCCTGTTCCTGAATTCTGTAGCATCTGAGGCAGAATTTAACTGAAGTGAACTCTCCTTTCTCAATTTGGTCTCCACTTACTTTGGCATTAAACATGAGTAGACAATGTTCCTTTGCCTTTTGGGTTATAGTGGTTTCTTAAAAGACTACCTTAAACACGTAAGTGTAGTCATTGTTGTCCCTCCTGTTCTTTAATTTAATCACTTCGGCTACCTTGGCCCAGATTTTTCAAAGCTGGATTTCCTCCTTAATCTCTTCTTTTGAATGTTGCCCGATCCATGGGTCGAAGCGCCGGCATACCTTGCTCCTGTATGCCAGGATCTGTGGTGGTACGGCTGGCTGCAGTCAAATTCCCCTAAGGACCTCAACTGCCTTTTCTTTGGTGATCGCCTCGATGTCCTTCTCTTTCTCGTAGATAGAAACTTATCCCGAGGCCAGCTCTAGCAGTCTTACCATGGCAATGCTCAATTTGCCATATACAGCCTCGAATATTTTTTCTCTGCTGGACTTGGGTTGTCCGTCGATTACCCACAGAGGTATTCTGGTCGTGTTATCTTGGGCCATCTCTCCGAGAGAGTGGCCCATCTGAGCTATAATCTTCTTATGCTCTCTAATCTTTTGTTTGTGGTAACTCGATTCGATAGGAAATGGTTCATGCTCCCGTTCTTCTTGCGATGGTACTCTGTGCTCGTTTGGGGTAACTCCCTCTTCTTCGTAACTCAGCTTTCATGAACGTGAACTGCCAAATGGGGGAATGAATGATGATGGGTTAACCGCGGGGTTTCTCACGAGGTGTGATTGTATGGCAGACTTTTTGTTGAATAGCGCGGAATAACCATCGCTAACCGGGGGTGCCGTCCCTCGCGAATTTGGGTATAAGAACTGCATCCAGCATACCATAGAGACGGATGTACCTCCCTCTATGATCTTGGCAGGTTTCACGGGATGGAGGAGTAGGAGCGGGCCCCCACGTCCCTTCCCGAAAGTTGCAGTTCTGGCCCTGGTCCGAGTGCCTCTGACACCGAGTTCCATTGTGGGCTACTCCTCAAACCAGCTTTCCTTGGCGCCGCCAATTATGACTATCACAAAGAACATCATAGTTGGAACGAGGCAAGATGACAGGCAGTCCAGTTCATTTCAGTTTCGTAAGTGTCGAGATAGGGGTGGGGGTTAGGTCGACATAAAGTAACCTAGGAGCAGCTCATAAGTGTCTTTTAGAAAATCCCCGTGGGGAAAGTGAAGAAAACTTTCACGTTTTTGTGGCTCGCTATCTGAGCTTTCTAATTTTATATGTTTTTTGTAGTGCTTAGTTTCCCCTTAAAAATCTCCCGCGCTATGATTGGTCAACTTTTGTAATACTTATGTTCACGTAGAAATACTATATATAATGTAGCAATTGTGAATAATTCAATTTCTGTTCATTCCCTCAAGATAACCTAACATGGTCGAAAGACGCCTAGGAATAAAGAATGTCATTCCGGATTGTTTTTTCTCTCCTCGAAGAACCCGTTAAAAAACTTGTAAGAAGTATTAAGAAAATACAAAATTAATAACGCTGCCATGGCTGTGGACTTCAATAGTACCTATATATATATATATATATATATATATATATATATATATATATATATATATATATATATATATATACATATATCATTCTAAATCACATCATATTTTTTATTAAAAAATGTCAGTTAAAATTTGGCGACGGGGTTATTTTCAGTCCTGTCTCCTTTCATATTTCCTCCTCCTGTCGATTTATGGGATATCGGAGGCAGATGTTTATGCGTTAATATATCATCTTTTTTTCATTTTATTTCTGTCCGAGTTTAGTTTTGATTTAAATTTAGTTCAGCGAATATGAGTATATTGTCCCTATTGTAAATCCAAGGATTCCATGGACTCGAAGGACTCCCTTGGCACTCACATCCCAAAATATAAAATACAAGTAAAGTTTTTAAATAAATTTCGAGGATTGTGGTCTTTGATCTCTGTGGTCATTTATGGATTTTAGAGTATCTTTAGGAGTGCAATTTTAGCTGTGAAAGTTTAACATTCAGAGCAAGTAGTTCCCATTTTCGTATGCTAAAATATGAGAATACAGGCGGGTGGGAGGGGGGGGCAGTCATTTTTGCAGCAAAATACCCTCTTCCACAATTATTCGATGTAATTTTTCAAATTTGACCAACAATTTTCCATGAATGAACCCAGTTTCTCAATATTAACAACTACTTTGGATTTTAAATAGTTCACGCAATTCTTGACCTTCTTTAATATTTTGGTAAATTATACTAAATTTGCCTATTCTTAGTCGGATTTTGAGCAAAAAAATGACAATCCGTCGTTGTAGAATAGAGACAAATTCAGGAGAATTGTGTACACACGACGTTCCTCCGGTCCTTGTTTGTCTCCCCTAAATTAAACATTTTTACAAGTTTCTCTTCAAAAACTTTGAAGAGGAAAATCATCGCGTTGGTTTTAGTTTTATTTTATCAAATGCTTTTATCTTGATTTGCTGAGTAAATGTAGATTGCATTCTAAGTCCTTTCAAAACCTCCTTAGAAACCTTAAATAATGCTTGTCAAAGATTCCGCTAAACACAAAAACTAAGGTCCCATTGAAGCCTCTTAATTTATTGCTTCACCAACCAACCAATTGACCATATTGCTTCCCATTTATCATCGATGGAATAAACGTATGGAAGCAATAATTTAAAATAAACCGGTCTATTTTACATTTATAGTCTATCATAAATTCTAACATACAGACATGAAACTTGTACACCGAAAAAAATAGGCAGAAAATGAAAACAATTCCGAGAAACCTGGAGCAATAGATACTATGAATAACCCGCAGAGAGTTCTGGTTAAATGTGGGGTCTGCTATGAGTTTTGATTGTGTGCGGTCTACCAAATGAGTTCACCTTAAGTGTACACTCTAACTTATGAGACCTGTATAATTAAGTTTGTGGCCTACCGCATGATATCTGATTAAATGTGCGTTGTACCATATGAGTTCTCGTTAAGTGCGCGTTCTACCTAATACGACTCCTGTTTAAGTGTGCGGTCTACCTCATGATTTCTAGTTAAGTCTGCGCTCTATTTCGTGAGTTTTGTTAAGTGTGCAGGCTACCTCATAAATTCTGGTTACGTAGGCGGTCTACTTCATCAGTTCTGGTTGAGTGTGCGGTCTACCTCATGAATTATGGTTACGTTTGCTGTCTACACCAAAGAAAGAGCAATCAGAGAGCATCGTACTTCGGTATGTGATTTACCAAATATTTTACTGCTTCTTTTGGCAGATGATCCGCGCTGATCCCCTCGGATCTCAGAGGGGGTCAGACTTAATGTACGTTAGATTAGGCAATAGAAAAAAACAATCGTTATTATCAAACAACCTCAAAAATAACCAAAAAACAATAATCTATACGGCATATTCTCATTTATGGCCTACTAGAATGCATAAACCCGCGCCATAACTAACCAAACCTAAAAACCACCACAACTTTTTCTCATCTAATAATTCTCTTAAACTAAAAACACTTGACCTAACTTACAAAACCCATAACAGCACCTTATTTTTTTAATAAAAAAACAATGAATATAAACATGACCTAATCTAGAAACACCAGACACTTTAAAGCAAACGTCTGTGGTGCCATGCTCTCTCATCACCGGGATTCTCAAACTTTCTGAACAGTGTATATAAATTAACACATTTTTTATATCTGTCAGTGTATAGGTTTTATATAGTTGCGTGGTAAACAAATTAAAACTATTAGCTGATGGCTGATAGCAGAGGAAAGACGATGTTTTCAACTGTAATTTACAGTAAATTATAATTTTTCTCAATAAATATTGCATCAAATACAAAATAACACCATTGCATTCCCTAAAAGAATTAGTTATTATAAAGTTATTTCAAAATATATAAGTTCAACAGTGTGCTTTCTTATATCGAGTACACAAACTTCCTCTTTCATATAGATAATTTATTTCTTACACTGGTTCCGGCCAATTTGAGTCAACAAACGTGATAACTCGGGAAAATTTCTAAAATACATCAATTTTTTATATTCCCGTATATACTCGGGTAAAGTATATAGAGTTAAAGGCAAATTTGTTAAGTAGTCAATGCCATTCAAATTCATAGAAATTTTGTTTCATCCACATCCATGATTTTCACTCTTTGAACCGACTCTTAATCAACTCGTTTCAAGGCCACACCGGCAGATAAGGCGTCACCGCCACCCCCCCGCAACACGCATAAAGTGTGTAAGGAGAGATCAGTAAATATGAAGGAAGTGTAACTCTGTGGAAGACATATATCCACAGATCTGCTTGCTGGAATTGGTGGCGAGTTTCGCGCGATCCGCTAGATATGTGGCACAGCACTTGTAGGTAAGGTGTAGGGTTGGTAACGATGTTTCATCTGATGTCTGAATGAGTGCGTTCATTACAGGCCCCAGCGCTTACAGGGGGATTCTGCTTAATTATGTAGGTCGTCAGATTCACTTTATTTAGGACCCATTCTTCTTAAACCTTTTAGTGGAGACGCCTTCGTCGATTGGGCTTTTTCGTTTTGAGTAAATAGCATTAATACACACGTTTTGAAGTAAGAATATTTTTCATGTATTTTTATGTAGATGAACGAATCTTGTTGTTACTGACCCAAATCATCCCCCCCCCCCTGCTTTGCAATCTGGGTTGTGACTGTAGAAAATCGTAGCTCGAGTTGTGTTGAGAGGCAAAACTAAACATCTTTTGCAACTAAAAAAGCTAAAATACCTTAACTTAGATCAGAAACAGACAAAAAATATACTCTTATCTCTTTTCCTGGGCCCATAGTCTCGTTTCAAAGCAAGGACGGTCGCTACTCTTCTTGGCGGACATACGAGTCTTCATTCATTTGGCAGATCGCTCTTGTAAGCGTGCCAAAAATTCGTTGTAACTTCTTATAGCACCTTCTGACCGATCTTCAGGAAGATGGGACCACGATCTCGGACACCGTGTCCATGGCGGACTCCTTCTAGAATACTTTCCCAAAATTGTCCAACTGGATGCTACTGCACCAGCCTTTCAATCACTTCGCTTCGTCACCGAATGGACTTCATCCCCAGAGCTTGGAAACCTTTAATGGCTTGCTTACTTTCCACTTTAGTTCCGTTCTGCTATCACCTCTGTGCCGCCGGAAGATGTTCACCCATTATCTCTTAAAGAAGCTGCTCAGATGCCTATCCTGGAACGGGTCATCTTCCGTTAGGTCGAAACGCACGTGTTTCGTGTTTTAGGGGGCAAGGGAGAGGTGGTGAAATTTTGCCGTATTCACGGGCCCTATATATAAATAGGATACTCCTGGACGTGGTGGACGATCCCAATTTCTTGGTCTTGTATTCGACCGACGCTTGACTTTGGATAGAATTATTTGGAGCCTTAGTATCTCTTGCACCCGCGCCATGGACATTATACGATATGTGACGTTATCACACGAGATGCTGATACGGTCACACTTATGTTTTACCGAGCCAATTTTTGCTCACAAATTGACTATGGATACGAGATTTGTTTCTCTGCATCCGAACATCTATTGCCGAAGATTAATTCAATCTACCACTCTTATCGGTGATTGCTACATTCCTCATTTTACCTAAAGAGAGACCATGGTCGGCGCGGGGGAGATGACACACGCTTGTACGCACGTTTTCAGTTGTCATCCGTAATCAATGTCTCTTATCTCGTTCCGGCTGATCTCGATGATGACTGGAGAGGAGAGGCATCACTCATTCTCTCTCTCTCTCTCTCTCTCTCTCTCTCTCTCTCTCTCTCTCTCTCTCTCTCTCTCTCTCTCTCTCTCTCTCTCCATATATATATATATATATATATATATATATATATATATATATATATATATATATATATGCTATTTTATTAATTTCTTAGTGTAGTTGTTTTGGATCATTAGGTGACACTGATTATTGCAAAAAGAATGGCGTGAACCCCGACATAAGATTCATCTTCCTGTCCCCCATTTCCAATCTCCTAGCAGGAATGACATCAAAATCACCAATTTCCCCGGAAATGAATGGAATCTTCAATTTGTTGGTTTTACTTAGGGTGAAAATTGCTCCTTTGTGATCGGGTGTTCAGTTATGTGTGTGTCTATGATAATAATTGGGTGCGTTGGCTCTTTCAAAGGTCGTTTTTCTCCCAAATGGACGAAAGCGAGGGAATGAGTGTTTTCTCACAATGGATGTGAGATTCCATGGAGTTTGATTTTGAAATATAGAGGAATCGAATATCGGAATTGGATGCCGAGATGCGCTGCCATTTGGTCATAATCGGGTGTATTTTGAAAGGAATGATGCCTGCCGTTAACGTGTTTCTGCGCACACATCATTTCCGGGGGCATTAGGCAGTCACACGCTTACTCATACATTAAGATATATAAGATATTTTCGTATCTTACACAAGAAGGATGGAAACTCTTATGTTCAAGAAAACGAATAAAGAAACTAGTCAAAGAGCCCATCTCACTCCAGGTTTCACTCTAGCTACTCTTACCCTATAAGATTCTGCTGAACTGGCACTCTAAAGACCTTTGTTCGATGTTGAGCCTTCCTGACTCAGCATTCTTTTCCCGAGAACACCACTCAGCCGTCAAATGATGAGATGAGATTCAGCCCCGCATATTTACTCCATCTTTCCCTCCTCCACCCGAGCCTACTATGTAGCTAGGAGTCATGGATACATTACTACTAATCAGATAAAGTTATAAATAAATTGCTAGTGATCATTCAAAGCTAAAAATACATTGCTAGATATCACTAAAAGTTAGGAATACTTTATTATTGATCATTAAAAGTTATAAATACATTATTAATTGTCATTAAAAGTTAGAAATACATTATTATTGATCAGTGGGAGTTAGAAATTACAATTAATCACTAAAAGTTAGAAATACTTTACCCTTGATCATTAAAAGTTAGAAAGCCTTTGCTAAAGATCGTTAAAAGTTAAGAATAAATTACTATTGATCTCTAAAAGTTAGAAATATATTAGAATTTATTATTACCAGTTAGAAATAAATTATTATTAATCTCTAAATTTTAGAAATACATTACAATTTATCACTAAAAGTTAAATATTCTTTATTATTGATCAATTTTAGGTTAGAAATTCATTACTAGTGCTAATTAAAATTTAGAAATTCATTACTATTGAAAATGAGCATTAAAAGTTAGAAATACATTTGGCCTGATTAGTAAAAGTTAGAAATACATTGCTATGGATCATTAAAAGTTAGAAATACTATTGTATTATGTTAAAAAATTGATGTCTATTTGCAAACACATACCCGCTTCGTGTTGAAATCGGGGCCATGTTTGATGAAAGTCCTCTCTTGGTACTCTTGCTTTCTACCATTCTATGATTATAGTTTACTTTAGGTTGATTAATCAGTATTTAACTATCGCTGGTTATTCCCGATTCTCAATATTTGAATTTAATTCAACTTTATTTTTACTTTCTTTGCATTTTGCTATTTTCCCTAGATTATTATTATTATTATTATTATTATTTCGTTGGTTGATTGCCTCTTCTCACTTTCTCTCAATTGTGTACGACGTCCCACAGCTGGATATTGAAATTCATAAAAAATCAGTATGATTATAAAGGATAGTAAGCCCGAAGCTACGAGTGAGAGGTCCTTGTTAGGGCTGAAGAAAAAGAGTGGTAATATCATATTTTGCCACTATTCTATAAAAAGGGGACCAATCGTGGCCGAGTGGAAAGGCGGATCTGGAAACCCCAGTGCCAAATTCCGTAGAAGAACATGGATGTGTTGTGTGCGAGAAAAGGGGAGGGGGGAGACAGCGGTGCTGTGTTTGGCTACGTGTGTGGCGACGTACGTAGAGAGAGAGAGAAAAGCTTGATCCTACACGTTAGAATCGACGCGACGCCTGATTAACGGGTGTTACGAAGCAAGTGGCAGAATTTCTGGTTGCAGCACTCGCCGGGACTCGAACCGGGTATCAAGGCGTGGAACTCGAAACGCCTTACTTACCACTCGATCAACGAGGGCTCGTTATTTGTGTGTCGAATTAAAGGGCAAACTCAGTCCTCTCCTCTCTTCTTGTCCCCTTTCCAGAGGGAACAAAGAAGAGAAAATGTCAGTATATACGAACGATAAAACCAAGTCAATCTTCATAGTCAATCTTCATAAGTCAATGTTTATAGTTAATGTCCATGGTCAAAGTCATTGTTCAAAGTCAATGTTCATTGTCAATGATCATAGTCAATATTTATAGTCAATGTTCGAAGTCAATGTTCATTGTCAATGATCGTAGTCAATGTTTATAGTCAATGTCCACGGTCAATGTTCAAAGTAAATGTTCATTGTAAATGATCATAGTCAATGTTTATAGTCAATTTCCACGGTCAATGTTCATTGTCAATGATTCTAGCCAATGTTTATAGTCAATGACCACTGTCAATGTTCCAAGTCAAGGTTTATTGTCAATGATCATAGTCAATGATCGTAGTCAATGATCTTGAGGACCATCGTTCACCTTTATGGGGTTTAAAAGGGAAATTTGCCTTCCCCAATAATTTCATACTCGCTAATTTCCAAATATTCAGCCAAACGATGCTGCAGCTGACATCTGGAGTATTGTTTGCTCTTCCGTCTTCCACTCCACACTCACCTAGCCTCCCAACTCCAATGTCTGCGGGAGGATCTGCCGTTATATTATCTTGAATTCATTTTCACTTCCTCTATCTTCACCACTTTCTTTACAGCTTTCTCCTGGAAAATTCCTTCGTTGGTTTTTTTCTTTAGATAAAAAACAAACAACAAAAATAAGATTGAGTCCAATTATTCTGTTTTATCTGTTGCCACAACCAGAGAATGACCTTGATATTCGCGATCCCACTTTTTTCCCTCCAAGGTGTAAGCGTCCTAGTGAATTTATTGTACCCCCCCCCCCTCCCATACACTTCCAGTCTAACAACCCTCACCAAGTCCTTGCTACCGAATAGTAAGAGGCGCAAACCAACGAGGGCATCTCCACAAAAAGTTTGCAATGAGAGAGCAGTAAAGAAAGTGGCGAAGGCAAAAAGTGAATAAGTGGACGATAAGACGACATCCACCAACGGTTTGGAGGCTGTGAAAGGGCGTAAGCCTCCAGAACCCCGCAAAAAGCCCTCCCTTTTGACGAATGAGAGGAAGCAGTTTACTGAGTGGGGATGAAAGAGGACAATATATTCTTTCATACCATACATCCGACCATAACAATACCATACACGCGCACTTAACCATAACATACATATACACATAACAAAGGATACATAGGCGTGCAACTTCGATGAGTGTATCGTTTAAAATTAAGAGCAGTTGAGTGGTCGGAAAATGAAGGTTCCAAAATCGCCTGATCCCGATGGTACACATCCTTGATACTTAAAGGAACTTAAAAGTGAGATCGCTCTTCCCTATCGGTTATCTTCATCATGTCTCGACAATAAAGTGTAGTTCCCATTTCATTTCGAACTTGCAAATGTAACACCAATTTTAAAAAATGGGATAGAGCAAACTCAACGAAATATATGCCTATTAGTCTGAGGACGGTAGATGATAAACTCTTGGAACATGTCACGAGAGATATAGTAGTCGACTACTTCAAAAAAATATGTTAAAGCGTAGACGTAATTTGCATCGAGTTCAAAATAACTTTCGATTCGGCTCCTCAGAGAAGACTTCTGGAGAAACTAAGAGAGTATGGGACTGGAGGAAACTTTTAACTTGGATCTACGGCAGTGAGTGAGTGGTCATAAATGGCGAATTGTTCCAATAAATTTCTGTGACTAGCCTAGTTACACAGAATTAGTTCCTGGGTCCGAGAGATATAGTAGTCGACTACTTCGAAAAAATATGTTAAAGCGTAGACGTAATTTGCATCGAGTTCAAAATAACTTTCGATTCGGCTCCTCAGAGAAGACTTCTGGAGAAACTAAGAGAGTATGGGACTGGAGGAAACTTTTAACTTGGATCTACGGCAGTGAGTGAGTGGTCATAAATGGCGAATTGTTCCAATAAATTTCTGTGACTAGCCTAGTTACACAGAATTAGTTCCTGGGTCCGGTACTTTTCTTAATTTTCATAAACGATCTCGACTGTAACTTAAGTAAAATAGTTATTTTTGCGGATGATTCTATGGAACACCATAGAATCGACAAGGAAGACATATATCACGATTAAATGCGGTCTTTAGATAGCCTAACACGTGGTAGATTCCATTTAACGTAAACAAATGTAAGGTAATGCACATTATTGGCTCACACAAGAGTCAGTTCCTCTATACATTAAGATAACTCGTTCAGACCTTGGGTTCCAACTTTGGAGCAACTTAAAATTTTCTAAGCATTGCGCTCAATTCACAAAACTGGCAAACCGAACTCTGATTCATTGCGAGAAACTTTGCATACAAGAGTAGAGATATAATAGTTGCACAATTTAAGTCGATCGTTCCACCACAACTCGAGTATGAGGCCCAACTATGCTCACCCTTTTTGCGGAAAGATATATACTTATTAGAGAGCGTGCAACGGCACGCGACAAAGCTTATCTCTGAAGTTCGTAATGTATCGTAGGAGGAAAGACCAGATGGACTACAAAGATATAGTTGCTAAGGACATTACATCAAGGAGAACTATCTTTAGGATTCTTGATGACTTTAAAAAGACTGGTTACACTCCTGTGCTAAACTTCCTCACGATTAGAGAGAAGCAGGTATAAACTCTTCAGTGCGCACAGTGAAAAGGAGATTTTCAAAAAGGTCTCACGACGAAAAGCGCTGCGAAGAACCCTCTTGTGACCAAAAAGAATCTTAAGGATAGGCTTCACTTTTGTAGGAAATATAAAGAATAGAGGGTTGAAAATTGAGGCAAAGTAATATGCTCTGATGAAGCTTCCTTCTGCTTGTTTGGAGCTTGTGGGCAATCCCTCGTTAGGATGAGAAAAGGGAAGTACTTCTACGAGTCTTGTATCGTGCCCACGGTAAAGTATCTGCGCACTCCCTATTTCTGTACTGCTTCTCATTTAAGGGAACTGGAGCGCGAACACTTTTGCACAAGAACACTGCCATGAACTAGTTAAGAATTCTTCTCCCCGTAAGAATACCCGTCTGACTCCGTGCAACGACGCCATCTCCAAAGAAGAACCCAAGTCTTATCCCAAAAGGCTTCCATTGAAGAGTGATCTTCGCGTAATAACCCCTTAATTACGCATAGTCGTCCAAACAATCCGTTGACGTCTAAGAAGAAAAAACACCCTCCGTTTTCTTCGAAGAATTTACACCGAAAGAATTCCCAGCCTCCACTCTTGAAGGCTCTGCCTCAAATGAATACTTCAACTCCAAGCAAGTTGACCCTGAACCCCGTCGAAGTGACCCAACCTCATCTCACCGCTTCGCAGCAAACGACCGTCGTCACCCCCTCCCCCCTCTCCATTTTGTACGAGGTATTGTAACGAATATTTTAGCTAACCCAAATTTATAACTGCCACCTACTGTCCACCCCACCCCCCATTATCATTGTGTCTTATTATTTCTTTTATCGTTGTACCATTTAACCTAAATTATTAATATTTATTAAAGTCTATTTTTTTGTCGACTCCTTTACTTTCCGACCCTTGAGCTCATCATAGCCATGTAACAGCCTGTAATAAAGTGAGATTTGGAACATTTCAGCCAATACAAAGATTTAAAGTAGCTCTATTGGACTAGCCCTCCCTTACGAGGATCTGACCTCGTAACGGGCCCTCGGCCGATCCAAAGTTATTTGCTAAAAATAATATCGAACTTCTGGGACTTTGGCGCGGGATTTCGCCAGATTGAATCCAATGGAAAACTTGTAGTTGCTAATCAAACTGGCGGTTGATAAACAGAAGAAATCTAATTGTGAGCAGTTGTGGGTTCTTATTGAACAAAAATGGAGTAATATCAGTCAAGATACATAAATTTGGTTTCCATTAAGACAAAACGAATTGAAACAGTCCTGCAGAACAAGAAACAATGCAAATGTTGACTGCGCACATCAATTGACTCTATTTAGGACTCAACTTATGATAAAATTATACTTAAACAAGAGGAAAGGCTTCGCCACTCATCCTTACAAGAGGAGCTTGCACTTTGCAGACAGACCTGCGGTCTGTGGCCTAGGGCCTATCTCACTTTAGCAACGGTGTTTCGGTCTAAAAAAATATTTCCATTACTTACCTAGCTTTGTAAAAGTTCTGTTACACTCGGTATTGGATATTTCAAAATATTTACTTGTGTGATAGAAAAGTTTCCGTCAAACAAACTTAAAGTTCTACTTTTCAGCGCGTGTCATTAAAACGTATTTTCTATTGTGTGCGGATGTGACAAGATGGAAATGAAAAGAACAGAGTTCTCTGATCTCCTATGCACGGGTCACAACAAGTACGACATCGCCAAGCGGCTCAACGTCAACCGGATGAGCGTCCATTAAGGCGCGGAGAGGCTCAAGAACTAGAAAGACCTCAAATATCGACCTTGTTCAGGCAGAACTCAAGTTGTAAACCGTTTCGCTGTGAGAAAGGACTTAGAACGTGCTCCGAAGTTCAAAATGACAGGCTCGCAAATAAGAAGGACAGCTAGGTGGCCACGCTGTCCAAGGTAGTCAACGAGGAGGGTGGTAATAGCTTGAGGTGCGTGAAAAGGCCTCTGCTCACCGAATGTATGCGAAAACAACGTTGGCAGCGATGTCGTTCCCTTCTAAACGACTTGAAGAGTCATAGCAATCGAACACTCATGAATTCTGATGAAAGATCCTTCACAGTAAATCCGGTCATCAACAAGCATAACGACTGCGTAGTAAGCTTCGGCCAGGATGTCTCCGAAGTCCGCTACCTGGCCAAGACCAAGCACCCGGCCTCCGTGATGATTCTCGACGTCGTAGCTTCGAATGGCGAGAAGATACCACCGGTCTGGCTCACTGCAGCGGATTATATGGACATCTTGGCCATTTCTCGTGCCCTGGGTAAGAAAGATCACGAATAATGTTTTGGGTCAAACATGAACTTCTTTCTGGTCAAAGGAATTTTGGCCGCAACAATCGCCCGACCTCAATCCCATCGACCCTAACGTGTGGAGGCATGTCAAAGCAAAGCACGTAAGGCGGGTCAGCATGTAGAAGACTACGTCCGCAACGTGCGCGCGACCTTCAGGTCTCGCCTGGAGCGCGTGATTACCGCCGAGGGCGGCTACATTGATTATAATTATAATATAAACATATTTATAATTTAAAACAATAAAAATGTGTTTAACTGCATCAAAACTATCAGTGTGTGCTTTGTTGAGAGCGTCGTAACGCAATTCCCGGTATTCCCTAATAATTTACTCCTGATCTATTTTCTTCATATACAAACTTATTTTTTAGACCTAAATTCAAGAGGGTTTTTTTAGCTGAATTCTGAAGATGATAACATGGACAGAAAGACGAACTAATGTGGCCGTGCTAAGGCAGATAGTAGTGGAGAGGGAAATGATGACAACAATAATAAGACGACAAATGATATTTCTCGGACATGTGATGAGGAGGAATGAGATGGTTGTCGTGGTGTTGATTGGAATGGTGGAAGGAGGAATAGCAAGAGGACGACAGTGAGAGAAATTTATGGACGGTGTGACGAGAATGGCAGGGGGACATCTTAAGCTGGCAGAGTTGTTGCAGCTAACAAGAGAGCGTGAGAGGGAGTCAGGTGGCTCTCCATGGTGGCCGGAGTCCAGGTGAATGTGGCACGTCGGTACGTAGGTATATCGTAAAAACA
Source organism: Ceratothoa steindachneri (assembly GCA_963969495.1). NCBI lineage: Eukaryota > Metazoa > Arthropoda > Malacostraca > Isopoda > Cymothoidae > Ceratothoa > Ceratothoa steindachneri. Next base: position 169,758,104 of record OZ018320.1, on the reverse strand, counting down.
ATCCTCACTTTTTTTCCATCTAAATTTCCTTTCATATACTAAAAAATACCACCCCCAAATCGCCATGCCTTAATTTTAACTCATTTTACGAACTTCAGGATTTATATTTTTTTTTCATTCCTAGATTCAGTGAGTAAAAGGAATAAGGTAAGAAAAATGGTAACTTAGAAATTACTTGGATAAAAGTTTCAAATATACGAAAAACTCCAAATCAACTCTTTATAACTTTCATAAAAGCTTTGAATTTCCAAAGAAACAGCACTGCACTCTAATCTTCGATCTATAAATAAACTCTTAGAAAGAACTTGGGTTAAAACATTTAATATACGAAAAACCATCTCCTATCCATAACACTGTATTTTAAGAACGGATTTTTATGAGGGTTTGAATGATAATTGCTTTTTTTTTCCTCTTAGTTCAGTTATGACCTAAATATATTTTTGCGATCTACCGAGGGCAGTCGAATTAAACCCCAAAGAAGGTCTCTCCTGAAAGAAGCTTGACTGTAAAGAATATTCTGAGATGTGCAACTACTATAGTTGGAAGCTTACTTTCTTACGTCTGATGAATTTGTGCAGCTCATTGTTGTTTGAAGTTCTTCTTCCAAAATAACAAATCGCAGAAGCAAAATCTCTCCCAAAGAAAGAATCAAGAGGAACCAACTTTTTCAGAAGAATGATGTTCATAATAGTCGGCGGTGAGTAGACGGTGTTTACACTGCACCGTCAAGCTAGGCGGAGGAGCTGTCTCTAGCAGCCAACGGCTAGCCATCGGGCGGAGGAGATCCTCGACTGATCCATTAGACAAGTGTAGGGGAGTAGGCTATCGTATGCAAGGATATATTGGCTAGGCTATAGTAGCCTATTTTAGCTTGGCTATACTAGGCTAGACTACTCTAGGCGACGCTAGGCTAGGCTGTAGCAAGCAATGCTAAGCCATACTTGGTTAGGCTAGGCTAGGCTAGGCTAGGCTAGGCTAAGCTAGGCTAGGCTAGTGTATAGTAAGCTAGGCTACACTAGGCAATGCTACGCTAGGCAAGGCTATACTAGGCTAGGCTAAGCTAGGCTATACTCTAATATGCTAGGTTAGAGTAGGATCTACTAAGCTAGGCTAGCCTATACTAGGATACGATAGGCTAGGCTATACTAAGCTAAGATAGGATAAAGTAGGCTATACTATGCTATGTTATAATAGGCTAGCTAGATTATACTAAGATAGGATAAAATAGGCTATACTATGCTATGTTATAATAGGCTAGCTAGATTATACTAAGATAGGCTAGGTTAGGGCCAGCACAGCTAGGCTATTATATTTTAGGCTAGGCTATCCTATGTTTAGCTATGCTTGGCTATACTAGGCTAAAACAGGGTAGGTTATACCCTGCTATGCTTGGCTATGATATGCTATGCTATACTAGGCAAGTTTAGGCTAGGCTATTGTAGGCTATACTAGGCTAAGCTATGCTATGCTAGACTATACTACGCTATACTAGGCTATGCTATACTAGGCTAAGCTATGCTATGCTAGACTATATATACTACGCTATACTAGGCTAAGCTATTCGCTACTATGCTATGCTAAAGTATGTGGCTATACTACATATGCTATTTTAGGGTGGGCCAGACTATGCTATGCTATACTATTCTGTGCTCTGCTTTGCTATACTATGCTATACATTATGTGCTCTGCTTTGCTATACTATGCTATAATATACTATGCTATGTTATACTATGTTATTTTATACTATGCAATGCTGTGCCATGCTATACTATGATAGACAATAATATTCTATAATATACTTTGCTCAAATCAGCTATGGTATATTATGCTATACTATGGAATACTGTGCTATTAGTGTGTCTCAATCCTTTCAACGTTCTAATTACATAATGAGGGGTGCTCAAAATTTGAAGCCTTGCTTATGAATTCTAAAGCGTTCATTTTTTTATTTAAATATAATTTTAGTTCTACTTGGTTAGCTACTTAAAAGTTTGGACTTATTTTTGTCCTCTTGGGGAACTAAATGACTATTATTATATCAATAATTATATTTATTTTACTTTTTCCTTATTTCACCGTTTGAAACATATTCATCAGTGTGCTGAAGATTCCGTGGCCTTCAGTACTACCACCCTACCAGTGGGATTTGACCTACAAGTGCTTTTAAAATTAGGGCAAGACTGGCGACATTCACACATTTGAACACCTAAATGGAAAATGGCAGAGTTGCTGTCATCTCAATTATAAATTCTGGTTGACGTTCTGAAATGTGGATGTGAGAAAATACCCACCAATCAATCTTGCTAAGAATATTTACACTAAAGTGCTTGAAAAGTGGGAAAAAAGGGAACAGTTCTTTTCTAGCCCCCGTTGTAAATTCATGGGTCACAATCTTAAACATATCCAAAAGAACTGAGAGGAGGGCAAAAACATATCCTTTGGGAGAGGAGAGCTAGAGGCCTAAGACATTTTCATTACAAAACTAGACAACCTGCTGATATTCTCAGGAGCAAATGTAAAATTGTTATTTTGCTGTGAATTTGGCTGCCATGGTTGCAAAATGGAAAATCAAATTAATTTAAATCCCTTATGGAGATGAAGATCTCTGTGAAGGAAATTGCTTTCATTAAAGGTCAGAGAGAAATGATTACTTCTTTTGGATCACATCAGGTTTGCTTTCGAGATTAACTTGAGTAAAATAGACAAGTCAATAAGTAAAAGCGACAAGAAGGTGAAGGAAGAAGAGTTGCTTCCTATAAATAGGCCAATGTTTCAATGCCGTCAAGTGAAATATTTTTCTCTCCTGAAGAAAGTGAAGAACAAATAGCTGATGTTCAAGATGGAAAGGATTGGATTTATGAAGTGACAATAAAAATACCAACCACATCTTCAAATTCAATTAAAAAGCATTCCGGGAATTATTTTTTTTTAGACAATAACATCATAACTATTCGCCTGATTCTAACGAACTTTGAAAATCTTATATTGTTTTACATTCTCTTTCAAATAATATAATTGCCAAAGTCCTCTCAAGGTTAGCCCGGGAATGATTTGATTTTGGCAATAACATTATAACTATTCGGCCGATTCTAACGTTATTTGAAATCCTTAAGGTGTTTACATTCTCTTTCGTATGATAGAATTGAGAAGGTCCTCCCAAGGTTACCTCGGGAATTATTGAAAGTTTTGAAGGTCGTAAGGTCATTAATCAGAATAAGTGAGAGCACGCGACTTTTCGGTCAGCCTAAAGGCAAAAATAAAGTTTTATCGGAAATCTTTTTAAATACAGAAAAGCAATCCTCAGTATTCTATTTTTTTCCATTTAAGTTTGCTCTAATAATTTCATTCTGCTCTATTCCTTTTTCTGGGTCAGTAGCAATTTGCTCAAGATAAAGATTAAAATTGAAAATCTATTTTATAAATAAGTTTCGAATAATACGAAAAAAGCAGCCATGCCTAAATTTTAACAAATTCTCTGAACTTCACCATTTGTAATTCTTTTTATTTTAAAGATTTCCCAAACATTAGATACTCATATTTATTTCTGAACTTCACCATTTTCTTTTTTCAAACTTTAAAGGAACTCTTAGAATGAATTTGGATAAAAACTTAAAATATGCCTAGGTCAATATGCCTCAAAATCTATTAATATTCAACCCCTCTAAAATATCCCGTTCTTAAAATATATGGTTATGGAAATGTAGTATCTCCAAACCTTTGGAGATGACTAGAATTAGCTATCAATTACAGTATTGTATAAACATGTGAATAAGTGCTCGCCGATTCGTCCACTATAATTCACTTTGCACGATGCGCTAGTTACTAGCATCTTAGTTGAGATATGTTAGTTTTTACTGATAAATAAGAGTAGAAATAGTTAATTATAACTTGATCATATCTACTATTAAATAAATGAACGTCAATTCTTGCCTCAAATTTTGTTATAACCCACTCATTAATAGCTTCAGAAAGGCTGTGAGGAACTTTAATCACCTGGAATACTGTATTAGCAAAGCAGACATGTCCACTTACCATATCATACATGAACGCAAACAATAGCATACATGCATGCGCACAATCTATAGCATATATTCGTACATATAAAACATACATGCTCACATACCATACCATACATGCTCACCTAGCATATCATACATACGCACATAATATAGCATACATACAAACATACCAGTGCATACATGCTTGCGCACATCCATAGCATATATTCGCACATGCTATAACATATATGCTTAAATACTATAGCATACATGACCACCTACCATATCATACATGCAAACATACCATTGCATACATGCATGCGCACATAGTATAGCTTACATTATCAAATACTATAAAATAAATGTTCAAATACCTTAATATATATGCGCCCATAAACAGACGACATAATTCGCCTAAAGTCCATCTCTAAAGTCTCATTTCCACGCTTCAAATTGGGCTTTGAATTGAGGACCTCATTCTACATGTATTCCCAGGCGTAAGTCCCGCGCCCTTTCCCTTTAAAAGAGGTCTTTACAAAAGAACTTGCGATGATCATACGAAACCTGCCGTTGGTTAGTTGTTTGTTTGCTTTAAAAAATAATTCATTATGGCGAAAATTACAAACAGTAAATCTCGTGCTAAGATCAAGAGGGTAAACAACACCTAATGTGCTTTAGCATCTCCATCCATGCCCGGATAGATGGCTCGCCACCTTACGAACTTTTTCCATTTACACCTATCATACCGTACATCGCCCGCCCCCCGCTCCCTCCCTAAGCTCCTTCTCGCTCAAAAATTCATTTACATAATCAATTCAACTTTTACGAGGTCTTTCAACCCTTCGTACGAGACACTCGTATATCTTAAAAAGTCTATTCTTACCTATTCTTCTAACAGGTCTTATACACCTTCAGAACACTCTCAGCCGCACCTTAGCCATGCCTTTTCTCACACCTTGGAACCTCTTTACCGAATCGTTTCTTTGTTCTTTGTCATACTAAACATCACTCTCACGTTTTCAGTCTGTGTTACCGCATCGATTTTTTTCTTTAGCTTCAATATCCCCAGAACGGATGGGGGATAGCGTATCAGGGTTAAAACCCCTGTTACAACTAAAACCTTGGGAGGCCTGCCCTCCCGGCCCAAGGTAACCTGAACACTACTTTGCCTTTATTCTTTCTACATGTTTCTGTTATTTTTCTCCACCATTTCTTTATGAACGCCTTCTCATCTATTTATTGGCTGGTTGCTATTTTTGCAGGATATTTGCCGACCAGCTTTCGTCAACTTATTCATGATCTGAGCTGGGAGTATGTGGGAACATCTCCCAACCTTCGATCAGGTTAGGGTAGCGTGTTATACCTGCCTCCCCCCTTTCAATTTTTCTACTCACACCATTCTATTCATTTCTTTTCTATCATTTTACGCCCAAGTCAGATGCGGCGAGCCATGCTAGAGACCTTTGGCTACCTTAAAGTAGTGCGAGCCGGGCCAACCGCTCCCTCAGGCGCCTACTACTGAACGAGCTCCCAGGGTCGACCCTAAGCTGAATCATTATATAAAAAAAGAACAAAGACACTTTGTACTTTAATGATGACGGACTGCACCTGAACAGACATGTAAAAGGGATTACCAAGATTAAGATTCCCGCAGTCTCAGGTCAAGTATTTTCCCTTCCGCTGTCAAAGGAAAATGAAAAAATACAAATTCAAGGCACGCTTAGGTGGCCTTAGGAAAGCCCGTCTCACCTAGGTGTCGAAGCAAGGCGTACGGGATACCTTCTGGGGCATGGGTGAAATCCTCGCAAGAAGCGGGACCAGAACTACACTCGCTTAGCGAAAACAGGACAAAGAAGAGTTTTCCGCCCCGATAGGCGATGTCCATTCGGCAACTATTCAGCGACCAAGGAACGTGCTTGGAATGCTGTCGGAGCAGCATCACAATGGGGTAGAGGGTGTAGTCGGAGGTGATAACCCTGCTGCAACAGAAACGTGGAGGACAGACACGCACTCCCGCTCGCAGTGCTCAGGTACGATAATAATACATGACCCACCCTACTCCTCTGTGATCCCGCCTATCCTTATTATTTTTTATTCCATTTGCTAGTCTTCCCTTCCCCCAAATTTTCCTCTGACAATCCAGAGATATTTCGATCGCTCGCAGCACTCAGAGCGTCTTACCGAGACCTGGCCGAGAAGCAGGCTACACCTTAAAGTGCATACATGCCTACTGCGAGGGCCAAAAGTCCAAGGACAATAAGAGGTATTAGATGGTGAATGCGATGACTCACCAACTATTCAACACTTCCAGTGAATGTATGAGGTGGCTACGCCGGCCCTATCTTGTATAGGTTAAAGGTGAAGAACAAAGTTACCGAGTATAGCGGGCCAAGATGTCCAGTCCCAACTGAGATCGCATCCGCAGGCCGAGGATGTGTAAATGATCACATTCTATATGTTTCTAATGCAATGGCGACTATTACCTATTCCTTTCAAAGTATTTAGAGAGTAAAGTATCTTTCTTTAATGCGTCTTTCTTTTAGCAAACTTAACCATGGCTTCGAATTTAGGAATTACGGCAGAGTGGCTGCAAGCTGAAAAGAGAGCTGCTTCCGAGCACGGACTCGTCCCTCTCACTGCCAGGGAGGGCGAAGTGACCCGAGGCGCCCTTTTAACTGGTGGAGGGAATCCCCTTCCACCAAAAGCAACTCATAAAGGTAGTCCCTCTATACCACCTTTAGAGCCACCCACCGGCAGATCTACATCCGTGGAGAAAATGCTCACACTGTACTTTCTCAAGGGGCCTTACAAATTCTTTCTAAAAAAAGACTGGGTGCTTTCCCCTTTGCTGTTTACGGATAAGGGAGTTTGCCCTTACCCCTTTCATTTAAAGTCGCTCCAAAGGGATTTTATTGAGGCAGTAGTGACCTCCTTTTTCATCTGTATGGACGAGTAATACAAGACAGAATGATATGCGCAACAGACGGCCCAGACTCGACAGCTCCCGGGTGGAGCGGCTTGATGAAGCAGACTCCCTTAGAAGGGCTAGGAGTGACGGAGTCATTGGGTCCGGACCCTTGTTACATTCGACCCACGTATTGGGACCATCATGGGGGTTGGTTATCCTGCCTCTAAAACCTTTCAGGTTGAGATCGACTCGCCGGACCCCTTTATTCCAGACTCAATCATGGGACATGGGCTTGGTAACTCCACGGTTGTGATAGCTGATGCCCTACGGGCAATGGCTAAACGAAAGCCTCTCAAAAGATATGCGGGGACAGGAAGCCGCCCCACCAGCCAAAAGTATTTAGGTAGAGAAAGGAAAGGGGCAGGAGGGGGGGGGAGCGATGGCCAGTTTGAGACTCCTCCAGGGGTAGAAAAAGTTCCGGAGTTTCCTCTTCTCCAGAGGTGAGGGTCTTTTCAAAGGGTGAATAAAGACTCATTGGGAGACAGCTCGAGCCAAAGTCTGCCTCTGTGCAAAAATCTCCTTAGGAACCACGGGATCACGAGGACTTACAAGGAGAGGATGGACCTCCGCCATCTGTTGGTACCTCATTGTCAGCCATGCAATTCCCCATTTCGAAGGAGGACATGACTGAGTTTTGGTACTCATGACTTAGGGACACTTCTGAGGATCCAGAGAAGAGGGGTAGTTCCTGGCCCTTCTGTCCTTAAAGAACAAAAAGCAGAGGCAGAAAGTACAAAAAAGATTATGGGTTCCTCTCCTTCCGTCGAGTTCAAGGATAGGACAGTTCTAATGCTGTCTCGGAAGGTGACCAGGCCAAGGCTGGCACGTCAGCCCTTGAGGTAGGTACCCTTAAGCAGGGAGGAGCAAACAAAGACACATACAAAGAGAGTGAAGTAAGTGAGTAGCCTCAAGTGGAGTGAGTAAGGCCTCGATGACTTCGGGGCCCTTCATCGAGAGACAATCTGGCGTTTTCGAGCCGACTTGATTCAAACGCTTCCTAGTTTTTCGCTCAACTGATGGCAGCATGTTGTCAAAAGTGCAGATTGGCTCCGAGCCGAAGGTCACCCATTCTTCGGGGGGGACTCGTATGCAGAATGTGTCGAGTCCTGCTCAGAGGGACATTAAGAATTCTGTTCTGTTGTGACCCAATTTTGATGAAATTTGACCAGCTAGTCTGCACAAAATATAGCAACACTAATGTTACGAGTATGTTTTCATTATGCCGTGTTACATCCTTCAATTTTTCATTTCAGATTCGTCGTTTTGGAGGTAAACCTCGCTAAGAGCATCTATGCTCTTTAAGAAAAAGGGGACATCGCAGGGGTCTCAACGATGAAGAAAAGTCTTTCATCATCAAGGGAAGTGCTGAAGGCACCGCTGTTCCTGTTATTGCGGAGGAGATAGTTCGTCATGTAGACACGGTTAGACGATTTCTGAAGGACCCTTCGCTAAGGATGAACGATCTGAGTGTGGGACCTCAAATACTGTAACAGTTCTGGATTTGAGAAATATTGGCTGCCAGTTATATGGGAAACCCTCCAAACAAGCAAAGTCATTTTCCCCTTCGAAACCAGGTAACGTATCCTAAGGACCATGGTTTCCATATAAGCTTCCTGAAACTGCTTCCTTTAAAGACCCGTTACAAGAATTTGAAGCTTCAATGGTCCCGGAAGTACATGCCGTTTGACATGAGTTGTGTTATCTCCACTTACGAGATCAATGCTACCATTGACGGACTTGACGGCTGGGAAAATGGTTCGGTCGATTTCGGAGATGAGCATCACCAACAGCGGAGAGGAGTCAGGTTTCGGGTAGATATATTTGGACACACTTGTTGGCCCAGTTAGGTGCCTGGTGGGGTTAAATGACCGTAGTCGCCTACTGCATTCTTTTGAACGAGGTCTTGAATCCCTGGCTAAATGACAGACTTTGTCACTTCAAATGACTCTAGTTTTCATGCATGACAACGCTTCATGCCATTTTGCTATGGCCAGACCAAGCTTTCCTAGGCTCTTAGGCATACAAGGTGACAAGTTTATGGTGTGGCTGCCAGCCTCTCTGGATCTCAACCTAATCAAGAATTTGTGGTCCATCAGTAAACAAGATGTTTATGCCTATGGATGTCATTTTTCATATAAAAAAATCTTAGGGGCGACCATCAACCTGAAGCAGAGGCTGTCCAACCTGCTACTATTATGAAATTGACAGATTACATTCATGATAGGGTTTTTGAATTGATCCGTCGAAATGGCGCTCAAGTGGGCAAATAATTCATTATGTCCATCAATTGTGTATTATAATTATTTTTTCTTGTTAAGTATATACGCAAGGTATGCTTAATGTGTACATTTAGCCTTCTTTTTCTCCAAAATATGTCTAGATGGGCTACTTTCATTCAAAAGCTATTTGTGTGGTTAACCATAAAAAGACGAATCTGAAATAAACGTTGAAGGACGTAACACAGTATAATGAAAACATAACATTAGTGTTACCATATTGTGGAGACCAACTGGGAAAAGTTTCATCATAATTGATTCAAAGAGAACCGAGAAAGCCTAATTTTCCCTACCAAGCTATTAGCGTAGTTCAGGGTGTAAATAGCTCACCTGTGCTAGTGACACAGCACTCTTTCAAGAATTATGTAAAAGGAATGGTTTTCCGAAGGAACTCGTGGACTACACATTAGAAGACATCACCGGAAGACATCAAGGTCGAAAGTTTGATGATAAAACAAGAGGAGAGAAGAGGGCTGAGACCAAGCACTACACCTTTCGTCATGTTCGATCGTGAAAGGCTCCCTGTGGCGGTGCCTGCCTGTTGGTAACGCTACCGCGTCAAGGCATTCGTGGCATTGCAGAGTGAGCATTAATACTTCTACCACTTTGGTGACACGAATCGTTTATATGGACGTGTAAAGTCGGGTTTACCCGAAGTCTGTGTTCTTTACTCAAAGACCCTTCACGATAAGGCTTTATTTTGTAAATGAAAGTCTGTAAATTGCGGAGAGAAACATAATTTCGTCGAAGCAATGTTAGTTATGATCTTGAGAAAGAAGTCCTAGCTGTTCAGGATGCAGACCGAGTCTCTTTCTTTTCGAGAGTCCTTTATTTGCTTCTGTCGCGTCGTTTTCCACCTGGCACATCTCACGCCTCTCAGGCTAAGAAAGCACCTTCTGCTCATTACGCCTGAAGGCCTACGAACACGGTAAATTTCGTGCCCATTCGGAACCCTTCTGCGAATTCTAACCCCAACCCCCTCTCTGGCCCTCTCCTCGTACAATTCGCTGGCTCCACATGCTCAAGCACTGCACAGGCTTAAACCACGACTCTAACCTCCACCGTCCTGCACAAGAACGATTCTCGTAAGAAGTGGCCGCGCGCCTCCACAGAGTCGTTAGACGCACAGGAAGCAAACGCTACGAAAATAATCGTAAGAGCGTCTTCAGTAACTTCTAAGCCTGTCCCCCAAAAGGATGATACCACCAAGGGAGACTCTGGTCCCAAGTACCATTCAAGTTTGGACAAGTCAACATTGAGACGTGGGATCCTTCAAAAGAAGGACATGAGGGTACAAAGGTTTGCAAGCAAAGGGAAGAAGGGAATCATAAGTTTAGCCCAACCTACGACACTATGCCTTCAAAAGCGGGGAGCCCCTTATATTGCTAGAAACTCCAAAAGCCTACTGCAATTCTCGTGAAAGTCTTCTATTTGAAAAGGCCCCTCGCATCTCCCCCGAGGCATATGGTCATAATATTTCAATGAAATTCCCGAGCTCCTGGAGAAACTGTGGAGGGTATTTTCCTTCAGTTCCTAGTTAGCTATATCTCTCCAGGAGATCATGCTGTCCCTGTTTATCCTGGTCACCATACCGGGGTATAAGCCTTTTTCAAAGCATCACAATTAGATTGGGGGTAGGGGGGTAGGAGGATGCCGTATTAATATCCGGTATAATATCTCCTCAGCCTTATTTGACGCGGGAACTTCCACGAAATCCCTCCTTTGAGCGACCGAAAGCTATCGGCCCGTGTGGTTGGAGCGCAAACTAGCACGCGTCCCCTCGAAGCTTAAACGCTTGAAATCGGTATGTGTGGAAAAGTGACACACAGACACAAGAGAGAAAACATCCTACTGGAGGTGACCCCGAGAAAATCAAAGAGAAAAAAAACATTGCCGGCAAGGACTCGAACCTCAGGGGTCTGGTTATCTAGACCAGTGTTCTAGTGACCGAGCTGACGAAACACATAAGCCATGATAACACATTTCATCAATTTAACTTTTTCGTTCTCACCTCCAGAGACCAATGCCCAAATGAAACCGTACCTGTAAGGATGGAGAAGATATAATTCGAAAAGCACGACATCCCTCCTACATCATCATCATCATCATCCTTACTAACTATAATTTAAGAAGGGGATTTTTTGGAGTATTTGAATAATAATTTCATCTTAGTTTGGTTATGACTTATGTTTTTTTAGCAAAGTTATTTCTAATAATTCTTTTATAATATCAAAAAAACAAAATGAAGTTCAGAATTAAATATAAGTATCGAAATTTGTGAATTTTTTAAAACCAAAGAATTACAAATGGCGAAATTCAGAAAATTTATTTTTATATTATCTTATGGCTATCCTTCTAATACGAGGACGACTCAAGCTTCACTCGATGAAAATAGAGATGAATTTATGGGTTTGATGAAAAAGGGTTAATGGAGGCATGAGTGTGTGAAGAGGATGATTGAATGAAAGAAAGAGTGAGAGATATGAGTGAAAGAGAGATATGAGAGATGAGAAAAAGAAAAAGATGAAAGATGAGTGGAGCTGTGCTTGTGCAGTGAGTGTATTAATGTGGAGAAGGGCTTGCGCTGGGCCTATCCCTACAGCTTAGCCTCACACAGAAGTGGGTGGCAAGAGTTAATCAGGACGACCCTCAACTGTGAGAGGTTGCAGAGGTCTGCTAGACATCCTGTTTGTCGAAAGCCACCCAATGTGGGACCCCACTCACAGCTTTTTCATTCGGGGTTGTGCTCCCGTAGACCTATCCCAATCAAGGGTAACCCACAGGTCTGGTGGGGTTATTCTCGCCGAGGAAAAGATCTCCTTACAGCTACCCTCACCTGGTTTAACCTGCTGGTTGAGCAGTTTGCCGGGGTGTGACCGCTGGTAATAACAAAATTTGAAAGGGGAGAAATTTAGTTTAGAGTTCCTTTTTAAAATTATTATAATTGGCGAAGTTCCGAAAATTTATTAAAATTTAACCATGGCTGCTTTTTTTAGATTTTAAATTTTAATCTTAGTAGCGAAGCCATTGTCTAGTATATATATATATATATATATATATATATATATATATATATATATATATATATATATATATATATATATATATATATGTGTGTGTGTGTGTGTGTATGTGTGTGTGACTGGCATTTCTCTGACACTTTTTAATTACTTAATACTTTACTAATTTTTTGCCGATTTAGATAAAAACTTGATGCATTAATAAAAAAGTTTTTTGTCCCATTAAATCTTTTTAAAAGTGTGTGAGTTTTATCTAGGTGGTTTAAAAGTTAATAAAGTTATAAGTAATTAAAAAGTGTCAGAGAAATGCCAGGCACCCCCCCCCCCATATATATATATATAAAAAAAAAAATATATATATATATATATATATATATATATATATATGGGAAATATCACGAAAGTTAGCGCGTGATAACTATAAATATGAATATGTACCACGGAAGGAAACTGAGTAAAAAGCGGATTAGAGTTAGTACTTTCGTCTAGACGAAAGTACTAACTCCAATCCGCTTTTTATTCAGTTTCCTTCCGTGGTACATATTCATACATATATATATATATATATATATATATATATATATATATATATATATATATATATATATATATATATATATATATTGATAAGGGCTTCTTCTATTGCATGATGAAGGATATGACGAAAAATGGGAAGTTCATTTAGATTATAATTGATTGTACAACTTTTGGGGTAAATGTTTCACCCATCTTCTGGTACTGGAAAAATTTAAAAAGTTCGTAATACACTAATATTATACGTTGATAAACATTAAATATATATATATATATATATATATATATATATATATATATATATATATATATTAGCACAAACACACATTCATTCATTTAGCCACTCATCATCATCATCATCACTAACTCTATAATTTAAGAAGGGGATTTCTTTGAGTATTTGAATAATAATTTCATCTTAGTTTGGTTATGACTTATGTTTCTTCAAAGTTTTTCTAATAATTCTTTTATAATATCAAAAAGCAAAATGGTGAAGTTTAGAAATAAATATAAGTATCGAAATTTTGTGAACTTTTTAAATCCCAAAGAATTACAAATGGTGAAATTCAGAAAATTTATTTTTATATATCTTCTTCTATCTTCCATAACTCTATATTTCAGCAACATAATATTTTGAAAGGGGGAAAATTTAGTTTAGAGTTCCTTTTTAAAATTTTTATAATTGGCGAAGTTCAGAAAATTTATAAAAATTTAACCATGGCTGCTTTTTTTTAGATTCTAAATTTTAATCTTAGTAGCGAAGCGCAAACTTGCCTCCCCCATAGGGAAAGACTGGCGAAGCCATTGCTTGGTTTCTTTATACATAAATGAGGAAAATATATTACGGTTCTTTTGTTTGGATATTTTTTTGTTTTGAAACGAAACAATGCGTTTGTTGTTATTAAAAAGGCGCTGGGAGTTTTTAGGACAAGGTTGACTGATTACCAGAATTGTGGGGATTTAGGAACTGGAATTCGCTTTCTCCTAAGACTTGGAATGAGTGAAAAGAATATAGAGAAAAAGATGGTGATTTTCTTTTATTTAGTAAAGCTGAACTATAGGCCACTGATTTATTTTAAAATAATATCTAACGATTACAATTAAGTTTGGGTGGGAGGAGTGTTTAGACGTGTCTAGCTCTGCAGGGAAGCGGATTCATGTGAATGTATTGGTCAGGCAAAGTCGAGGTTTCTGTATTTAGTTTTGGGTTGTGACTGCATCTGAGCATAGCCAGAGCGACTCGTGTATGGCATGATTCTTTCTTCTGGGTTGATATCTAGTGGGGTGGCATTGATGAGATGGTTTGGATAGAATGTGGTTAATGCGATGAGTATTCTGTTTGAGTGTAGGGGTAGTGTGTCGAAAGCTTTACTTCTCCTGGCAACTAATATAGTAAATAAATAGCTCTTAAGAGCACTTTACACGCTCCGACTTGTTGTGTGACGGGTTTGACGACATCTATGACCGTAGGCGGATTATAACTACATATCAGACTCCACTTTTACCCATCTCGAGCTTTCCCTTTTGTTCCTAGTATTTTGCGCAAATGTTTTGCCAATTGCGATCATCTGGAGTCGATTTGGCGACGTTTTTACTTACCAAACACAAACAACTGCTGCTGAGAACTGAAAATTTGGTGTCCGGGTTAAAAGTATCCTGAGGTCTCAGACCACTATGACGAATACGTCCTGCAACCGGTCGCATCGTGTAAAGGACTCTAAATCTTGCCGCCGCCTATTAAAGGAAGGGATTCACGGTGTTATTTCCTTAATTTGGAATGGCATCGGCCATATTTAATATGCGTCATGAGATAAACGAGGAAATGTGAAAGTGAGGCTGAAAGGTGAACTGAGGTGGACTCCTTCCCTGATGTCGGCCCATGAGCGTGTCCAGAGCTATTTCAGTTTGGAGATTCCAACCAGTTTGAGGTCAAGAATTGGGCTTGATTTGCAGGTTGATAAAATAGTGAGTTCATTTTAAAGTTTGCATCTTACTAATCAGTGACTATATTAATCTATTTGATATTCATATTATTTATAACTAATTATTGGTGTGAACTTATTCATTAACTACTGAAGCATTTGAGAGACCGAATTTGCGACACATTTTGTGCTGAAACATTTGGGAAACTGAGGTTGTGACTAACTTTGTGCTGAAATATTTCGGAAACTAAAGTTGTGGCCCATTTTGTGCTGGAATATTTGGGATACTGAGGTTGTGATAACATTTATGTTGAAAAATTTGGGAAACAGGTTATGACACATTTTGTGTTGAAACATTTGGGAAACTGACGTGGCACATTTTATGTTGAAACATTTGGGAAACTGAGGTTGTGACTAGCTTTGTGCTGAAATATTTGTGAAACTAAAGTTGTGGCACATTTTGTCCTAAAACATTTGGGAAACTGAGGTTGTGACACATTTTTTTAAACATCTGAGAAACTGAGGTTATGACGCATTTTGTGTTGAAACTTTTGGAAAACTGTGGTGTGACTCATTTTAGTGGGAACAACATTTGGGAAATTGAGGTTGTGACTCATTTTATGTTGGAACATTTGGGAAATTGAGGTTGTGACACATTTTGTGTTGAAACATTTGGGAAATTGAGGTTGTGACACATTTTGTGTTGAAACATTTGTGAAACTGAGGTTGTGACATATTTTTGTAGTGTTGAAGCATTTAAGAGAAGAAACTTGCGCCATTTTTCCGTTGATTCATTTCCTCACTGTTGTAGCGAAATACTTCAATTCTGTTTTGCATTTATTAAGTCACATTTAGAAGACTGTTTGTGCTCGGAATACAATTTTTGACTGTGAATAAGTCACGTATATATTTAAATAAAGTACAAACGAAAAAATAATGACTGTTGTATTGTTACAATACAATGCGATTTGGAATGTGAAGTTCAATTATTAAATATTCGTCAGCACCAAATAAGTTTGGTGAGTCAACGTCATTTAGAAAGCTGAAGAAAGGACAAAGGATTCGAATGAGGTAAAAAAGATAGAATTGGAGAATTTGTACCTCTTTTAAAGTCATTATAGAAGCTTTAACGGAGATGATGCACATCAGTGCTAAACAATACCCATACCCCAAAAATCCCAATACTGTCTACTCTGGTTAAACCTATTTTTCTTTTCTTTGACCTGCTTCGAGTGGTTTTAGGATCTTCAATGGGGAGAAATTCTGTAATTTTACAAAAGGAAATTGATCCATTTATACTTGGCTTCCCTCAAGGGACAAGGGGTCTCTTATACCTTGAAGGGACTTATTTTTATGAGCTTCTACTTGGGGGTTTATAATGTGGCTAAACGCCCCAAACCCTGCTGGCTTCCTAGCCTCCGAAAAGGTATGCCATTTTAGCCTCTCAATGAGGCCTGTCAAATGTGCGCTTTGTAAGGGCTAACAGCCCTGAAGGGCGCATTATAAATACTTATTATTATTATTATTATTATTATCTGTATAATGTCTGCCATTCCAACCTCTCGATAAGGTTGGCCATTTCAAACTCTCAATAAGTTTTGCCATTCCAGCTTCTGGATCAGGTATGCGATTTCATCCTCTGAAATAAGGTTTGACATTTTAGTCTCTAAATAAGGTATGCCATTTCATTCTCACAATAAGGCCTGATATTTCAACCTCTCAATAATGGGTTTCATTTCAGCCTTTCGAAAGGTCTGCAATATTAAAATTTCAATCAGGTCCGCCTTTTCAACCTTTCCATAAAGTCTGCCATTTTAGCCTCGCAATAAGGTCTATTTTTTTACCTTCTAAATAAGGTCTGCCATTTCAGCCTCTAAATGAAGTGTGTTATTCCAACTACATATACAATAATGTATGCCATTTCACAGCCTTTCAAAAAGGTTTACCATTTGAGCCTCTCAATAGGGTCGGCCGTTTTAGGCTGCCAATAAGTCTGCCATTTCAGTTTCTCAATAAGATCTGACATTTCAGCCTCACAATAAGGTCTGAAATTTCAGTCTCACGATAAGTTGTGCCATTTCACACTTTTAATAAGGTTTGCTATTTTAGCCTCTCAATAAGGTCTGCTATTTTAGCATCTCAATAAGGTCTGCAGTATTAAGCTTTCACCAAGGTCTACCATTCCAGCACCTCGATTAAATATACCATTTAATAGACTATTGAAAATGTTTTCCATTTCAGCCTCTTAATAATATTGGCCATTTCAGGCTGTCAATAAGTCTGCTATTTCAGCCTCTCAATAAGGTCTGCTATTTCAACTTCTCAATAAGGTCTGCAATAACATCCTTTCAATAAGGTATATCATTTTAGCCTTTCATAATGTTTGCCATTTCAGCCGATCTATAAGGTCTCCTATTTCAGCTTATTAATAACTTGTGTCTTTTCGGTCTGTCAATAAGGTCTGCCATTTAAGTTTTTTCAAGAAGGTCTGCCATGTAAGCATATCAATAGGGTTTGCCATTTCAGCATTTTAATAAGATCTGTTCTTTAAACTTTTCAATAAGGTATTCCATATCATAACCTTTCAAAAAGGCCTGCCATGTCAGTATTTAAAAGTTATGCCATTTCAGTATTTCAATAAGATTTGCCATTTCAGCCTTTAAATCAGGTCTCCCATTCCAGACATTTAATAGGATCTGCTAATTCAGCCTTTCAATAAAGTTTGCCATTTTAGCGTCTAATAACTTCTGTAATTTGAGCTCTTCAATATAGTCTGCTATTTCAGCCTCTATATAAGGTCTGCCATTTTATCTTTTCAATATGATATACCATTTCATAATCTCTCAATAAGCTCTGCCATTTTAGTCTCTCAATGATGTCTGTCGCAAATTTATGCGACATTTTAATTACCTAAGGATTTCTCCAAGATGAACCAACCGTCACTTTTTCCTTTACCCTGTTACAATTGGACGAGTAAGGAAATTTTTGGACAGTTCTCCGTTATATTGTTACCAGGCCATTGCTTCGCCACTCCCCTCATACGAAGGGAGCTTGCGCTTCGCTACGAAGATTAAAATCTAAAAAAAAAGCAGCCATGGTTAAATTTTTATAAATTTTCCGAACTTCGCCAATTATAATAATTTTAAAAAGGAACTCTAAACTAAATTTCCCCCCTTTTAAAATATCACGTTGCTAAAATATAGAGTTAGAGATAAAATAAATAATCAGCCTTACTAAACTTTAATAAATTTTCTGAACTTCATCAATTGTAATTCATTTTATTTTAAAACATTATAAAACATTGGATAATTCTTTTTATTTTTTATGAACTAAACTATTTTGTTTTTTCAAACTCTAAAAAAATTCTTAGAAATTACCTTGATAAAAATTTATACTATACTTAAGTCATAACCAAACTAAGATGAAATTATTATTCAAACATTAAAAAAAATTCCTTTTCTTAAATTATAGAGTTAGTGATGATAATGATGATTCTTGGAAGCATTCGGTTTTATACGCTCTAGGATTAGCGGTTTATTCTCTACCTACTGTTTACTACTAAGTTCAATCTATTTATTCTACATGTGTTGGTTAAGTAGTCGCGAACCAAATCTAAAAACTTTTAGTGGTGATTAACACTTTGTTGTTAAATTGTGTGGAGAGCAACTTCCATTTGGAAAATTACACCAAGTGTAAATATAAGGTTTTACGGAAGTGAGTGTACATATAATTTTGTGAATATATTAAAATATATTAAGGTTAAATATTTTAAATTTAAAGTTAGAGAAATTGAGCGCCTCATCCTCTGATATCAGTACAGGAGGGCGGTGCGGTTGTGTAGTGGGAATAATTTTTTTGTCCTTCATAGTGCTCGGATCAGGGAATACTAAATCAAAGATGAGTTTGGTTAAAACTAGAAGGAAACATAATGCTTTAAATAACCATCTTATTAAATATATAGAAGATTTAAAGGGGATAATATTCGTTTAAAGACATTAACGATTTATAAATTTTCCAAGACATACACTTTCTTAATTCTTAAAGTGGTGTCCATCGATGTCATTTTCACCTTTCAGAACTTAATAATAACTTAGTTATTCATTTTGCACAATGTTATTATTTTTCTAAATTTGAATCTTTTCGCACCATTTGTAATATTTCCTTCAACTTTTGGCCTATTTTTAGCCTGACTAGTTAGCCAATAGCAGGCTATGTTATATCTGCAGACGATCTTCGTGTACGTATTCTAATTGATTAGCCAATAGATGCTATTTTGGACCCATAACTAATCTTTGTATGTATATGTATATATAAATATATATATATATATATATATATATATATAAATATATATATATATATATATATATATATATATATATATATATATATATATATATATATATATATGAAGTACTTATTGTAACTTTTCATTAAGATATAAAATGTAATATATTTATACTGTACATTGGATTAATATGAAAAAAAAATGCTTCGTTATATTTCTGACGGTTCGCGCATGGCCGTGTCTTCAGTTTAATTGTTACAATGGCGTACCGTGTTTGTTCTAAGTCACAATGCCAAATAATACGTTAATTCATTGAGGACGATATACACGCCTTATAAATATATAGCGCTCACGGTATAATCCCACGAGTTATTAAATGCTTTACATGCTGAGGAATTGTAAATTTAGCCAAGATTGAAAGTTCTTTTACTGTAATATAATTGCAAAGGATTCGAAAGGCCGTAAAACCACATGCAAATTTTCGGTTAGTGCGTTTCAGGGCACGTGACTTTCTAATGCCCGCATTCGACAAGTGCTAGCTTGTTTATATACTGTTTTCTGAGAAAAACTTTGTTTCAGCGAGAAGCTAGGGAAAATATCGCTAGGGTTTGGTAAGGTAAGGTTAGGTTAGGTTGTGGATCTTTTAAATAAATTTGAAAATGTATTTTCTTATGCAGTTTTATGTGTACTTTTCAGATCTAAAACTCGTTTTCGCTGGGAGTACATACTTTTCCTATTATGGACCTACAGTCGATTATGGGAAAAGTATGCATTTCCGGGGGGGGGAAAGAGTCGGATCTGAAAAGTACACATAAATCTGCATGTGAAAAACACATTTTTAATTTCTTTAGAAAGATGTCTTAAAACGAATATTTACCGTTAAAGTACAATTTTTGCTAAAATTTTATCATTAGATGAACTTTTATAAAAAGAACTTGATGAGAATGATTTGTAAAATGAAATTTTGGTGGTGTACACACGTAATAATGAGATTAGGAGGGAAATCTATATAAGCGAAAAATGTTTGAAGACGTAAACGAAGTTAAACCCTCTAATGTTTATAGCTCGCCGAGCAAAATTAAGTTGCCTAAAATTAACCTACCAATATTTTCAGGAGACATTCTCCAGTGGACAAACTTCCACGACTTATTGCATAATATCATTCATATTATGAATATTTCGAATTCACAAAAATTTGCATATCTTTTGAGAAAATTAAGTGAAGACTCATTTACGCCTTCTCAATGGGCTTACCATTTGTGGGGATCAAACGTACGTACGGTGATAAACGGCCAATCATTCAAACTCATATTTATGTACTCACTTTTAGATTTAGAAGGATCAAAATGTAATTCTAAGTCCCTCTCGGACTTTAGGGTATCTGAGTGTCATATGAGGAGCCTTAAAGTTTGGATATTGATGCTGCAGGTTTTTCATCATAACGCTATTGACGCGTAAATTCCCATCTGCCTTACGAGATCAAATAAATAGGCCGCTTAACAATGCATCGAGTATTGGCAGTTGAATCGCTTCCGAGAGGCCTTGCAAGAAGAGTTTAAATTGGGTAAATATGTAGATTGGCGGCTCGAACGAGGGGACGTAAACTATTTCGTCCGTGTTCCAATATGTTTCACGTTTTGGGAGTAAATTTTAGTGGACGGCTCGTGTGGGGGTAAACACAATGGGGGACCACCCTACAATGATCCTGAGTTTTAATCAATTGGAGGGGCCTAGGGGGCACAGACCCCAGTATAGCGTTTTTCGTTTGGTTAGTTTCGGGCATTTTTATAAAAAAAAGAACGATAACACTTCAGTTTCGAGGCGCACGGTAGGTGGCGCTGTTTATAGGCTACAATTTGGGGCTACAATATATGTCTTATGACGTCCCACGGTAGCGTCAGATGTGAACAATTTACGGCGTTATATTTTTTTGTATACGAGACCCCCCCCCCCCTCCAATTGATTGAAACTCAGGATCATCGCAGGGTGCTCCTCTCGCAGTAATATCCCCCCCATGAGCAGTCCCCTTGAATTTACTGTTTTTTTCCCCAACAGCTTTTTACTGGCAGAAAAACCTAACCTAATGACAAACAATAGTTACTTTTATAGGTTTCTTGATTAGTGTATGCGCCTCTAAATAATATAAAAGTTTTGCGGTCATGCAAAATAAACCCGAATTCGAATAACGAAGAAGCACAACTAGAGCACGAAAAAGCCATAACAAAACAAAAACAAATGCTAAGCGGGTTCTATTTATAGCTACGACGTTGCCAGTAAAAAGCTGTTATCGTTCACTGCGAAACAAAACATCCGAAAACAAAAACAAAACAAAAAAAGACATCAAGAAACCTTACCTAACTTAGAAAAAAATCTATAAATGAGCAGAGGCGCAAATATTTAGTAAATAATACAGACTAAAAGTTACAAATCCCCAAAACAACAAAAAATATAACACCGTGATTGGTCACATCTTAAGCTACCGTCTGACGTCATAAGAGATATATTGTAACCCAAAATTGTTGCCTACTAACAGCGCCACCTACCATTTGCCCCTAATCTGAAGTATTACCAAAATGGCGCTGGGTATATTTCAAATAGGACTCCAACGCGCATGAATATTCATGCAGGGGTGAACGAAATATAAACAAACAAAAATTCGTATTTTCGGCCGAGCCGCCAATCTACATGTTTACTTTAAATTGTTATAGCATGGGTATATGAGCAATTAGGTAGTGAAAAACGTTTAGATCCCCGACTCAAAAACAATTTTACACGCTTAGCATTACGGCGCAAAATCTAACCCAACCTTGTTGGGTTAGGTTGAATAAGGATACTATGGATCCCTCCACCTTCCCTTCCTCCCAAACCGTGCTCACTGTGTAACAATTCCCATTTGATTTATGCCTACACGAAATATATTTCTCCATCCGATAAATTAAATCAGGTCAAAAGGTTGCAATTATGTACCAATTGTTTGCGGCTGAATCATGACAACAGTGTGAATCTAAGTGTGGGTCTATGAGATGTCAAAAAAGACCCCACACAAGTTTGTGTCTTTTCTTCTATGAGGATAAAAATAAATCTAATGCAATTGATCTCAAGCAGGAAACAGAATATAACGCCAAGACATTTTTCTCCAATTGTTTCCCCACTACTGGCCTACCAATAGCTGAAGCAACGGTGACAGGGTTGAAGAAGCAAACATATACTAGGGCTCTATTTGACCAAAGGTTCTCAAAAAAACTCATTAATAAAAATTTTAAAAACGCTTGCTACTATTTGTTTGTCGTAAATTTAAGATATCTATAAATGGGTTCAATCAGCAAGGCTTACCGAAGGTATACGAAGAGGTATCGTGTAATGTAATAACTAATGACGGGCCAGTAAATATTAAGGCTCTCGTAATCGATGAGGTCCCAAGGTCCCCGATGACATTTAAATGCCTGGGTTGACCAAAGCAAAGTCACAAATTAAAGTTAAATGTGAAACTCCCACCCTGCATTAAAGTGATTCGGCTTCAGATATATCCCTTTTGATAAGTGGAGATTTTGACCAGGAATTTTTAAATGAAATAGTTCATAGGGAAGGTGTAACTTACTTAAATTCTAATGTGGGTTCTGTGTCTAATAGGGGGAATAACTGTATTAAATACAAGTGTAACAAACCTTGAGGATTTATAGGACCCAAGGGATATATCACACAAAGATGAGATCCAGGTCATATGGGATATAGATTCGTTGAGATCTATCCCTAAAACTTTTTCTGTTCCAGAGGAAAAGGTTTACAAATCTTTTAAGTCCTCTGGGGAGATCAAGGATGGTAATCATTGTGGAACTATCATGGAAAACAATTCGACCCAATCTCCCTGATAATTATGGCATAGCAAAGTCCCGTCTTCTAAATATTGTAGCTAATTTGAGGTGGGATAATCCTTCACTTTTGCAGGTTTATGATATTTTCCAGGAGCGACTTTAAAAGGAAATACATAGAGCAAGTGAGGCCTCTCAATAAAGTCTGCCATTCCAGCCTCTCTATAAGGTCTTCCATTTCAGCTTCTCAATAAAGTTTATCATTTCAGCCTCTCATTTTTTACCTTCCTCAATGTTTTCGGATCGTTGTCTTTTTTTATTTTGCTTTGTTTCTTAGTTTTGGCTTAAATTAACCTGGCAGAGAGATGCGTTTTTTGCAGTTTCGGTGGTTATGCCCTCGATGGCACCCGTCGGAGAACATATTTTTTCTTAAAAATCCCATTCTTTTTTTCTCTTTTTGTCGTCTCTCCTGGTCCTTCCCCTTCCCTCTGTGCTAAATAGTCTCGATGGTTGCCTGTGGTTAATTTCCTTTCTATCGGAGCTAAGCTGAGGGGCCACAGTGCTTACTATATGAACGAAGTTAAGCTACATTGAGTATGATTAGTCGACAAATGGTAACACTGAGATATGGTTAAAAAAAAGCATGTGGAAATTAAGAGTAAGCCATGCACCCCCTGAATTAAAAATAAATAAATATGCTGCTCAGATTTCAAGTTTATTAAGTTATAGATGGTTAATTTATTTTTTAGTTTTACTTTATCGATACAAATTCCAAAGACATCTCAAAATTTTGGCTTAAAATTCTAACTTTAAATCCTTGCTAGAAACCGCACCAATGACCTCTATTCCTTGACCAAATGGTAGATGAACTTTTCCTTTAAAAACAGGATATTTATCAAAGCTTTGTCCCATAACTTTTATTGAAGAAAACCAAAGATGATTAATGTTCAGAGTTATAACGATGCCCAAGATAATCGCCTTTATTTGTTGTCCATTTTTGCAAACTTCCTTTTAATTTCCTAATGTCATATTAAATAAATCAACCGAATTTTCGTTGTTACAGATGTTCATAATTACACGAATATCTGACCTTATTCAGGGGACAAAACTTTAAATCTAAACTTGCTTTTTACCACTTAACCCCGTAAGGGGCACAGCGATTTGACTTCCTGGCGGCCGTGCTGACGGGATTCAGCGCCCTGTCCAGCCCCAGCTTAGACTTATCTCCTTCTTTCAGGCAGCCTGTATTTCTCCCCTACTTACTCACTTCCCCTACAACCTCGGCCACGACTTTCTCTGTTCGGACTCTATTTTCACAGGATAGATGCTGACCTTCTTCTTAGCCAACTATCCCGGATCGGGGCTGAGGGGACAATGTTTCCTAACCCCTGGGCTTCGGTTTGGAATGGTGGGTTTTTAACAACTTGCTTCATTCCCACCCACCCCTTTCTCACATCCCTTTCCCTTCTCACTTCACTATCTATTTTTTTATGCCGTTCCCAAGGTGGCGCCACCATGCCGAGGAGATGCCAGGTCACCAAGCGGGAGCAGTAGCCTAAAATGGCGGCGCTTACTCCTCTCCTTTGCCTACGGGTGTAGGGGACTCCCCCTCACCCCCTTATCTGGGGGTGCCTTCGGGTGCCTCCCTATTTCCAGCGGCAGTCCTTCCTTTGCTTTCTAAGGGGACTGCCAAGAAAGCCAGCAGGTAGTCCATAGCTGACCGCACCCATTGAAGCGGCTAGGTAGGGCAAACCCCCTTAGGGGGGGAGAGGGAAGCCAGGCCCTGTCGGCCGCTTCCCTCAAAAGACCTGCTGGCCCGAATATTTAACCTAGTCGGGGTCAAGGCCTGTGCCTCCCCATACTGGACTAGTGAAACCGCTGCCAATGGGACCTGTAATGTCCTAGGGGGGATGGCCAAATGGAGGCCTCCCCCCGAGATAGACATGGACCTAAAGGCAGCCCAGCCTCAGACGGTAGGGCTTTCCATGGGGCCGAATCCAGGCTCGGTGCCAATGACCAAACTCTAGTCCGCTCCTATGCAAGGTTCTCCTCAAACGGCTCAGGTCTACGGCTGGTACCTCAGTGACCGCCAGGATATTCTCCATCTCGGGTAAGGATCTTGCTGAGGGTGGTCCATCAGGCCTAGGGGCTCATGCTGGTGGAGAGGAGAAGTGGGTTCATTTTCCGCCCTCCTCTCCTAAAAAGAAAAAAACAAGAAAAAGACTAAAAAGACTCGGGGCTCCTCTCCATCCGCGGGGGCTGCGGAGATAGATGGGTCTGCTGCCACTTCGGTAAGCAACCAAGCCAAGATCGTCACATCCGGTTCCTCTTGCCCCTAGGTGCAGAGCCCTGAGTAAGACCAAAAGTGCTACTGCGCAGAGCGGAGCCTTGATTACATCGGTGTCCCTCATTCAGAGACTACCAGGCGTTTTCATGCCCGCTGGATTCAAACGCTTCCTGTTTATTCGCTCCACTGATGGCAGCATGTTGGCTAAGGGCAAAATGATCCATTATAGGAGAGCTTTAGCTAGTTTGATTGGTAAACAGCCGAAAGTGACCCGTTTCTCGGACAGAGCCTTTTGGCGAATGCGTCGAATCCTTCCGAGGCGGCCCTGATTAGTCCCCTTCGGAGACTTGATGGCACGTCTGTGAGTATGACGCCGTGAAAGAGGTAATTTATAAAAGGAAACTCGTGGACTACTCCATAGAGGACATCACTTTAGAGCTGGCCGACCATGGAGCGGTAAAGGTCGAACGTGTGATGAGAAAACAGGAAGGGGCCTAGAGACCCACCCCTACACTCTTCGTCACGTTCGACTGTGACAAGCTCTCTGAGTCGTTGCGTGCCGGTTGGTATCGCTACCGCGTAAACGCATTCACGCCACTGCCGGGGAGGTAGTATTAGTGCCACCGCTTCGGCCATGCTAATCGCTCCTGTCGACGTGCAAAGTCAGGGTTACCCGAAACCTGTGTAAGTTGCTCCAAGGCCGCACACGATAAGTCCAAATCGTGTGTGGCCAAGTGTGTTGAGTGCGGAGAGCCGAACCCCGCTTCTTCAAAGCAATGTGGTGCGTATCTCCTTGAGAAGGAAATTCTCGCCGTTCAGGTTCAGGATCGTATCTTATTTAGCGAGGATAAGGACTTGGTTCTGGCGCGCCCGGCACTACCCCCGAGGTCCTCTGCTCTTGGCCCCTCCAGGCCTAAGGGTACGGTCGTTTTTGCGCCTATTCTGAACCCTTTTGCAGGTTCTATCATTCCTTGGCGCTCAACTGGTAAAGGTGGCGGCACAAAGGGTCCACACCCAGCCCCGGCTAAAACCGGCGTGCCCATTTCCCATAAGGTGAAACGGCTACGCTCTCCGCATTCTCTAGCTGGGATATTGTTCCGTCAACATCGAATGCACATCGTGAAGTAACGGAAGGCTGCCGGCAGGACTTTACCTCCAGAGGCGGAGAACCCTACAACGACAAGATTACTCTGAGCGAGTGCGTCCGCTATTGCTTCGTGCGCGGACACCGTCCATGGTCCAGACGATGTCCCGTACGCCCTGCTACGACACCTAGATAAGCGAGGAATGGCCTTTCTGTTAGATTTGTTCAACAGGATCTGGGTGGAGGGTCTCTTCCCTGATTCCTGGCGAATCGCCACTGTGCTCACCTTTCGCAAACCGGGGAGAGATCACTCTACTCCGGCCGGTTTCCGCCCAATCTCTCTAACTTCTTGCGTGTCCAAGTTGATGGAGAAATTGGTAAATGTTAGATTAGCTTTTGTCCTTGACAGCGGAGGCCATCTGTCGTTTGCAGAGTGCGGCTTTCGCAAGTCCCACTCCACGTCTGATGCTCTGCTCCGACTGGAAAATGCCGTCTGAAAGGCCTTCCTTTGTATATAGCACTACACCACGGTGTTTTTTGATCTGGAGAAGGCATATGATACCGCATGGCGATACGATAACATTGAGAGTATCCACACGATGGGGACGAGACGACGCCTCCCAATGTTTATAGCTGAATTTTTGCGAGAATGTTGATTTCGCGTACGGGTAGGAGGAGCCCTCTATGTCCCAATGGAGCAGGAAGAGGGTGTCCTGCAAGGATGTGTCCTTAGTGTCACACTCTTTGCCTTGAGCATCAAGTGCATCACCTCGGTGCTGCCGAAAGATGTTCTGGCTACACTCTACGTGAACGAGCTTTCGATTTTTTTGGCGCGACCCAGATGCAAACTCTGGAGCATCGACTCTAACAGGCATTGAAATGCGCCTCTCACTATGCCAAAGCACACAAATCTCGGTTTACCTTGGCCAAGACTAAGGTGGTGCAATTTTGCCGCCATCACCGGCTCCACCTTCACTTAGACTTGTTTCTTAATGGGGTACGCTTGTAAGTGGTTTTATCGCACCGTTTCTTTTGTCTTGTATTTGACCGACGCCCCACCTGGGAGGCTCATATCCGCAACCTTAGGGTTTCTTGTATTCGCGCGATGTATATTTTCCGATCCGTGACGTTCAGCGCTTGGGGTGGTGATAGGATTACTGCCTTACTTTTTTATCGATCCGAAGCTCGACAAAGGGTGCGAGTTTTATGCATCCGCAGCTGAGCGTGCATTGGGGAAGGTGAACTATATCCACCACACCGGCCTTCGCCAGGCGACCGATTCCTTCCTCACTTCCCTCATTGAGAGCCTACTAGTCGATGCTCGGGATAAGCCACTCGCTATATGCCGTGCACAATGTATTATTCGCCTGTACGAGCGAGTCCGGTGCCTCCCTCAGTCGCCAACCGCTCTCACTGCATCCGCAGCTGATCTCGATGGTGCCTATGCCGCCGAGAAACGCCAGTCATACCCTAAGCCCTTTGGGTTTAGGGCCAGGAAACTCCTTCGAGAGGTAGATATAGTTCTCGGGCCGGTGTCGCCCCTGGTTCTGCCCAGGACGCCACCCTGGAGGGTACCACCATTGGCTATTTGTCGCTACGCCTCTGCTTCTAAAGCTTCTACAGCGCCGGGAGTATTACCTTCGGCCTTTTTAAGGCATACCTCGTATTACGCTGGAACCGTGACAGTGTATACGAATGGTTCCAATTCCCAAGAGGGGTCAGCTTCCACGCTGCATTCGCTTTGTTTAAAGTCAGCGGGGCTCTGCCAGGCGCTGCATCTGTCTTCATGGCCGAACTGGTAACAATACGCCACTCGGTACGGGAAATTACGCGACATTCCCGGTTCGGAGACCGGATTGTGATCTATAGCGACTCACAAAGCGCCCTGAGTACTCTCGGGGCATTGGAATCTCCGCACCCCTTGGTTCACGATATCCGTGACGCCACGGTTTTGGTGAGCCGGGCGGATGTCGAGATTATCTTCTGCTGGGTTCGTGGACATGTAGGAATTGCAATGAATGAGCGCGCTGATGGGGGCGCTAAAGAGCCTGCGAGGACTCTGCGACCGGACCAGCGTTTTGCTCTTCTTCACACCGACTACATGGCAGGAATACGGATAGCTCTTCAAGCTACTTGGCAAAGAAGATGGAAGACAGTCGAAAGGAACTTAAAGTTGCGTGCCATTGCGCCGCGACTGTTCCCATGGATCTACCCTCCACTGCCCCGAAGGCTTCAGGCTGCTTTCTGTCGTCTCTGAATTGGGCACACTTGCGGGACGCACCGCCATTTGATGGAGCGCTTGCCAGGGTCTTTCTGTGAAGACTGCATTGTCCCCTAGCCTGTTCGACACATTCTTGTTGAATGTCCTAGTCTGGATGATCTCCGCGCACATTACCCGTCCCGGTACCTGGATAGGTGGAGTCGCTACCGCCTGTCCCTTGTATTCAGGACGAGTTCGTGCACATTGACTGGTGGACTTATAGACTTTTGGGGGAAGGCTAGCCTTCTCCTCTTTATTTAACTAGGATTTTTGTTCTTTTCTTTGTAGATCGCACGTTTCTTCGCTGGGGGGTAGGCAGAACTCCACCCGACGCCGGAGCTTGCTTCTTCTTTATTGCCATTTTCCCTTGTAGTTGTTGTTATTGTTGTTTTTTGCATATTCTTATTTTAAAGTAGCCTAGTGATAGGCTGTCGTGAGTTCGGCGACTTGTGCCTAAGTGGGTAGTCGCTAGATAAGCTCCTAAAATAAAAAAAACACTTAAGGGCGATTCCTCGCAGCATAATACGAGTTCATGATTTGATGTACCTCATTCGACCGAATTCCTTGACAGTGAATCAGAGAGCTTCGTTCTTCCACAACCATTACAATTAAAAAATCCTGAACAATTTCAAGAATAACATCGCGCAAATTTTATGTCTTGAGAACAATAAATCTTGAGGTGAGATAATCAATTGGGTATTCTACACCCTGACAGCGATCACCAGTTACCTCCGAATTAGATCTCTTATTGACTAGCCACAGTCATCATCTCTAAAACGCGATGTTTAGAGATACGGCAAAAGATTAAAAAAATCAAGGGCATTAATAAGGCAAAGGTTTAACAATAATCGTTAACTTATTTAAAATAAATATAAAGATTTGAGACTGATAGGAGTTTAAAATCCTGCTTTATTATCCAATTTGATTTCTCCTTACTTTATAAGAGCCAACCACTCATAATATGTACTTAAGAACCATCTCGAAATCAACCCTTTACATATATGGGATAGAGACTGCGGCTCAACGGTTTTAAAAGTTAAGAAATCTGTGTCGTATTTATTAATATTCACGTTAAATTCCATGAAGATTCCAGTTGATAAATATAGGTATGATGCTAGACCTCTTAATTCGTCTTGAGTCTGCATCAAAGAACAAAATTCTAACCTTTGGAGCTTCGGAAGGGGTTTACTTCAGTGCCGAAGTACATGGGCAGAAGGGAATCACTGAGGACGGGAACTATTTAATCTGAAAAGGTAGAAAAAATGTTAGTTTCTTGGAGAGAGGTTACCGAAGGTATGGCGGGAACAAAGACTAGCAAGATGCATGAACAGTGCGTGTAAATGGCATTTGTTGGCAGCAAACAAACGGCTGATTTGAGCTTTGCGGGTGGACGTCAAAAGGGCGGTGTATGAGTGAGTAGCAAACAAGGGAAGTTGCTTTTATTCCTGCATTCCGAGCTGGGGCAACTCGAAATCGCCTATCGAAGCTCTTCTTGCCTTTTGGGAATTTATAATAAAGTTTGAGATGCAAGGCGTATGCCATCGGAAATAGGGAGGTAAAGGGGGGGGGGGGACACGGAGAAACGAGGAAGGAGGTGAGGGTCAGGAGAAAGAGCAATGGTAGGACTTGATGAAAGGAGAAATGTGAAACTTAGTTCTAAACATGACGCGCAGAGCAACATTTAATAATATATGTATATATATATATATATATATATATATATATATATATATATATATATATATATATATATATATTTATGTTTTAGGATGAACGAAAGTACGTAGAGGAAGAAATTCATTTCAGTAATTTAACATTTCTGGTGTTAATTTGAGCTATATTTTGGTACTGGAAAAAAATCATGTATAGACTAAGCATTTAAAATTTAGAAAAAATTATAAACATTCAAATTAGGGAATTGATGGAAAATTTTTCTAGTCAATTTCGGGAGTAATGCAGGACATACAATTTATTGCGTTAAAATTTATGTTGGAGAAATTTAGTGCTTCCTCCTAAATTTATATCGCCAATATAAATCATGAGATTATTCTCGCTATATGCTTTTAGTTACCTCGTTGGTCAAAATTACCCTCCCATTCTTAGCTTTGATGTTCTCGTAATTTTCTTTTTTGTTTTTTTTCATCTTTCTTACTTTTATTCAAACCAACTACATTCTCCCTTCCGGATTCCCTTTTACTTTTATCCAAATACTTTATTTGCTTCTCTCCTGCTCCGTTTAATCAACCACTTCCCTGTTCTTTACGCTCTTTCAGAACATTCATTCGGATCTGTCACTTTCTGATCCTGACTGTGGATCTTCTATAAGCACGAAGTAAGCTTTCTTTTCATTGCAAATAACATTTTTACTCAATCAGTCATCATTGAACTTTCCATTTCTTGTAAACTGTAAGGAAAAGGGACGTCAAGAAGAATACCCCTTTCATTTGTTTCAGGAATTCCTTCCCTCTCTCTGTCTCCTAAGTATAACTCCACGTGGAGTAATCTCTGAATCCAAAGAGGAAACAAGTTGAACATCCGTCAGGCGCCTCACAGGTGCTGTTAATTAAGTTGGCCGTGTTAAAAGCTTTTACATCGCCGAGGAAGCGCTAATCTCCGTAGTAGGGAAACTTCTAGCAGAAAGTTTCCCACCTACATCGTAAAGGCCATTAAGACTTAGGTCAGGCGACAAACGCTAATCCATCTGGCCGCCGGAAGTGGTCAGTCAGTCGTCTGAGTCTGACAACGAGGAGAAACCAAGAAAATGGCCGTCATATAAATTCCCTGGGTTTTCGAATATCGTCCGATTGAGTTTGAGAACCCGTCGCCTTCGGTTCAGGTTGTGTGTCTGTTTCCTCAAGTCCCTGGTATTCACTTATACCATCGATGTTGGATCTCACCAGGTAGATCCATCTCTTTTGTGAAGGCTTACTCTGTTCAAAGCAAGTCTCGAATCGTTTCGTCCCCGAAGGATTGGCCGGGATTCCTCTCGTCTCATCTGGAACTCCCCCTCAAGGATCTCCAGTTTATCGTGTGAGATTTCACGCCAAGCCTTGGAGGTTGTACTTTTCTGGGGAAGAGTTGCCATCGTCCGTCTTCAAGGAGGATCGTAAACTTGTCTTCCCCCCCCCCCCCCCCCCGAATCACCCTCCTCACCCTCAGGATATTCGGCCGAGAGTCACGACTATTTTGCGTCTCCATTTTCCCGCGCCGACCCGCTTAAAATTCCCCTTCCTCGAGATGACCTCTTTAAGGTAAAAATACCCTTGCTTGTATCTCCCGTTAATCGATCCACTTTCCGACCTATAAATATTCCCTCTGTATAACTGATTTATAGCATCTCATTTAAAAAGTGATTAACAAGTAATTAACGTTACCTGATTGCCAATTAACCTATATTCTGTTAGAATTGTCCTTATTTACATTACCTATATTTCCCGTGTGTATATATTTATATATATATATAGATATATATATATATATATATATATATATATATATATATATATATATATATATATATATATATATGTTAACTAGTGACTTATTAAAATTTATTTTTGGTTTTCACTCTTTAAATATACCCTTGAACTGCAACTTGGTAAACTTATTAAACGCTATCGGCCCCTATAGTAAATCGCACTCTTATACCTTGTAATCAACGGATTACTCTTACGAAGTGAACGTACTTGCACGTAGCGAAGGACGCGTACGTACATTAGAGGATATATGTATATATATATAGTACTATATATATATATATATATATATATATATATATATATATATATACATATTCTAGTGGCTTTTATCTCTTTCCTCCCAACCAATAGAAACATATATGTATATATAGACGTATTGTTTGGGTGGGGGACTTATTCCTCGACACTGGCCTACACACTTACTTCCTTAACCTTTTTCAAGCTTTGTTCTATGCCCATATTTATATTTTCCCTCTTTCGATCTCAAGTACTCTTAAGTACTCATTATTCTGTCAAAGATCCCACCTCCTTTCACTTCTCATTTTTCATCCCGTGCTGCCTTCCTCGATTTTTTTCCTCCACATATCATTCAATTTAGCCTTGACCAGGAAAATAGTGCATTCAAATAAATATCCACTAATATCTCCCAGAGCTTTAACATAAAAGACCTCACTTCTAACCAGTGCCCACTGGAGGGTACCAGTTGTATACTACTATACTTGGTACTTAGAGAAGCGGCGCGTCTTCTCGGCACGAGTGCCATTATTGAAGGCGTAACTCGCTAGGCTAACTTGAACTATTTGACGGGGCCTTCGTATGTTGGTACGTTCCATCCCTTTCGCTCTATGCACCACCTTTTTTTCTAAGAGTACCCCATCTTTCTTTTCTCTATCTAGGGTCAAGGTCCCCGCAGGGAGAAGGGGGCTCTTTGTAATCTGGTAGAACTGGTACCTGGAGAAGCTGCACGTCCTTCCGGGTTGAATTCCAATACGAAAGGCCAGACTGACACTGCAAGACATAGGGAAGGACGAGAGAGGAAACACGTTTGGAGGAAAGAGCATTTTTTAATGAATTCAAGTCAAGTGCGCGTTAGTCAAATATCGGCCAGTATATATTTTTTCGTTTTCTTTATCCAGATAAATATGATTTCATTATTATATACGAAAAGAAAATAAATTCTGAAAACTTGTGAAAAATAATATGATTTTTATGATAATTTATAAAATAAATTTTAGTATATTCTGAGATGCATAGTGTAAAAGTGAAAGGTTGAAGTATTTTTGCTAATAAAATAAGTTCATTTTTAACTAATGTTTGCCACGCTATTGAAAAGTGTTTATCTTTTTATCTGAAGAATCTGTAGAAGAGGAACGGCTTCGCCACTCCTCGTAGCGCTTCGCAGTCAAACCTTCGGTCCCTGACAAACGGTTAATCCGGTAATTTCGGATCGTTTTTTCGTATTGAATGGCAACATTGATGTTTTTTACACGTGCCATTTTTTTTTAAATTAATTAATTGGGGCGAGTATGGGAATGTAATATAATAATTGTCACATACCTTTTCCTTAGGATTAACTGGTGAGTAATCCTAACGAAAAGGTATGTGACAATTATTATATTACATTCCCATACTAGCTAAAGTTGGCACATGTAAATATCAATGTTGCCTTTCAATACAAAAAAGCGATCCTAAATCGTCTATCTAAAAATAGATCGCCCGATAAAGAACAGGTAGTTATTATATCCCTTGCAAATCTTGCACTCAAATATATTTTGGCGAAAGCAGCAGGTTCTCCAAGAGAATGAAGGAACATAAATGCGATCTGCGACGTGAATCTTTCTTCTAGTTTGTTTCTCCACATGTAAAATGAAAACCATTCAATTGACATTGACACTGCAAAAATGATAAAATAATTCTAACAATTTTGTTAAAGACCTTAGTATATTTCGCCTTTATTAATTTTCTTTGGAAACTTCCCATTTTATTATCTCTTTAGTTCATCTTGCAGATGGTAAACAACTCCTACATTCTTCTTTTTAAAATGAAATGTGTTTGATAAAACCAAACTTGACTTTAATTGCTGAGCTTTCGCTCTATGCGAACACTTCAATGTCTTTCCTCCTTTATCGGTGAAGAATGATGGATCAGAATGAAAATGAGAATGAAAAGAAAACGGATTTTAGGGGATATTTATTGCTCCTCGCTTGAATGTTATGTGAAGGGAACGGGCTACTCCGGTGTGAGCGGAATAATAAAAAAAACTTTAATGTTCGATTTCAGCCCGTAGCTAGGATGTGTTGATAGCTGGCCTTTTTTCGTTAATTAAGATGGCTTCTAAGGTGTTCAGTCTGGCTTTATTTCCCTCTTTTCTTTTGATCGTGGTGTTAATAACCAGAATATCCCTGGTTAAGCTGATGTTATGTACAGTGCCCATATGATTTTTTTGGGGGGCATGTTGCAGGTGCATTTTCAAACGCCTTGAAAGCGTGGTCGTAGTCATACCAACATATTTTTAGGGCAAGGCAATAACTTCAAAAACTCATTGTATCTCACGGGCCGGGGGTCACTCTGGAGGTTAACACTTGTGAATGTTTGTCACCCATCTGGGCTGCCTAGAAAAGGGGATAGGAGACAGTAGAGGAGAACCTAAAATACCATGTCATCGCGCCGCGATTTTTCCCCTGGGCCTACTCCCGGGTGCCTTACTGCTTCAGGTCGTTTACTGTAGCCTCTGAATCGGACACACTTGCGGGGCCTAGCGCCATCTGATGTAGCTGTATATTGAACCTTAATGCGATGGTGGGTTGATCCTCTTGTCGAATTTCCTTTGTACTTGGATCTGGTTTGTGTACTTCAGACTGTGGAGGCTGACCTTATGGGGGCTTTTGGGTATATTCTCGGGCCTTGGAGGGGGCGCTCCCTCCAGAACCAGATCATTCTTTGGGGTTGTTTTTTCTTTTAGTTTTGTTTTTTTTATTCCCTGGAGTCATAATGGTTGTAGATTTTGTTTAAAAAAAAATATTTAGTCTATTTTGAGACTAAAATAATAACTGGTAATTTCGAACCCATCATGCATGCTACTAGTATCATCGCCTAGATGCGTGTCTTAAAAAATATTGCTTTTTTTTTTTGTTTTGTATCAGATATAAGTCTACCACTAGTCTGAATTCATCTTTTGGCGGTTATCCCTTGTTGGCGTTTGCTAGAGGAGATCAGCTTGAAATAAAAAACACCATCTCTCAGCCTATCATTCACGTTCCGTGTCACCCTATTTGTCGTCCCAAGCAAGTTGATCTGGAACACCCAGAAGCGCAACATTTGAACCTCTTAAATTCATTTACATGCAAGACTAAATAACACCCAAATATTGGATTATTTTGACCTAAAAGTCGTTCGATAGTTTGGATATCTCTCTCATATACATTTTACCTTATAGGCATTTTGAGGTCAGGTCAGTAAAGGTCATTAAAAGTCAGGTTTGTACCCCACTGAAGTCTTCCTCTTAGGTAAGTTACTGGTTGGTTTACTGGTATCACCGGAACCGCTGTCACCTCTTACTTCCCTCATGTCCCGTATCAGCAGATAGAGCAACCCTTTTTCGCTCCAGTGGCTAGGTTAGATCTTTTCCATCTCTACTCGTGCCACAATTTCAACCAAAAAATGCCAAATATCCGAATATTTTAGATAACATAGTAATTATAATTAATATTTATTTGTAACTCGCAAATTATAAATTTTATATTATAAATGATAAAAAAGATCGAATAAAGATGTTTTTAAATAAACTGGCAAAAATTTCCGCGTGTGCCAAACTGTCATGTGGGCATTCGATTGCCCGTATGTGATGTAAAACAATAATCGATACCCTTTCCATTTCCATCCAATTCTCGTCCCAAGTAATTTCAGAACCTCTCTTTTTGGTCATAGCAGGATCTCCAAACCTACAACCATGCATAATTTCACTATCGAAAATCTCAAATTTCGCCCACACCTTCATGCAACATTTCACTTAATAGCCCTATCACCTCTTTTTTTATATCTGCAACAACACATTACACCTAATCTCTCTCCGTTCATTCTACCCCACACAAACTCTTCGTTTCGCTTCATGCTGTTCACACATAGGGGCAAGCATGCTTAACATCCGCCTTTTAAGCAACCTCTACCCCCCACACTTTCCCCTTCTTTCTTTCATCATATACACCCCTCATATTCCCTGCATTTTTTTTTTTAATTCACAACTTGACCTCGATTAACGGGATTAACTTGGTGATTTTGGCGGAACCACTGCACATCACCCTAAATAAATGATGTATCCCTTCGGAGGAAATGCCTCGGGGATTCGGTTTATTCCAGACCGGTATTCCATATCCGGGTTTAGTGGCCTTTTACATTACGCGATGAAAGACGTTGTGTGATGGCTAAATCCCTTCATCCGATCAATGAATGGAGGGATTATTCTGAAAGGAAAATTCCTTTTGTGCAAAGGGAGTGAAATTATTCAATTGATGACAGTAGGGCTCGAGAGCGATAGAAAATGTGAGTGTGCGTGTGTGTGTGGACGTTTATTTTGTATTATGCAATGCACATAGAAAGTTGGAATTTCGATAAAGTCGAAATGAAAAAAAGTTAAATTGTTTCTTGGATGAATGCACAGGACCAAAGTTAACCTCAACAATGTTCAGTAAAGGAAAAAAAAGAGAAAAGGACAAAAAATTTCTGAGCTGGAACCCAATTTATGGTGCTAAATGTAAAAAGACGCACATACATGTAGGAAGTACACAACATGTAGGAATTACAGGTAGAGAGAGAAAGATCTCGTTAACCTTTATCTATTTTGAATTGGAATAACGTAAAAGAAACAAAAAAATTAAAACTGAATTACATTATAGTAATTTAAGTATCATTTTATTTATATTTAACAAGATTTTTTTTTGCCGATGGGTACAGGATTATAGTCCGACACCCTGGTAACGGATTCGGACCATTATTTTCTTTGATGCGAAGAAAACCTATAAAATATTACATACATTATGTAAGCTTACCGGACAAAAACATTAGTCACCTAGAAAGAAATAAACATAATTTAACATCTGAAGTGTGTAGGAACCTTAGGCGGCAGAGTGGCGCAGCTTAGTTTACGTCGAAACGTTAGTTAGGCTTTATTTGTGTTGCGGACGGCGTGAAGATATGCAGATAGCAAATCAGCTCTACTTAAAATGTGCCGGAAAAGCGACGTCGTGGAATGTGAAAAAGATGTGATTGCTTTTGGCCGCGCCAAAGGTCATCATGTGAAGGAGGTGGCGGAATTCGGCAGTGTTTCAACGAGTACGGTCATCCGGATTTACAAGCAATGGCAGAACTCCCAAAATGCGAAACACTCTCGCCAGAATTGCGGACGGAAGAAGGCGTTGACAAACAAGGACCGTCGTAGAATCTCCAGGCTTGTAATTGCCAATTGATTTGCTTCGAGGCAGGAATTGCTACAAAACGTCAATTCTAGTCCTTCACCACCCATTTTAGAAATAATATTATACAGGGAATATCATGACATGAACATATGGAGCAAAGTGGCGTGTAAGAGTCCCTTACTATGGTTACAAGTGAGTATTTTTTTTTGTCAGGTGATCTTATTTTAAAGTAAATAACCATTATAATCAAACTTCAAGAAAACACGAAAAATAACCTATGTATACAAAATGTCTGATTATCACAATAGCACAGGTATGAAAAAGACTTAAATAAAATATGAGTAGCTAAATCATTATTCATTCATATATTTTGCTCTTAAGTAGATTGTTTTGTAAATATAACTTGCCTAGGACGAGCAAACTGAACTGTTAATCAAGCTTACACATAAACACGACAAACAATGGATCGCAAAAACATGGCTGTTCGGCCCACGGAATACTTTCTCCCTAGGAGAGATAAACTAGAAATTAAGCTAATATTATTTGAAGGCCCCAAAATGTTTAGCTAAAAGTAAAATAATTTGGTTATTTGTTGCATTTTTATCCTAAAACTGGAATTTCTACGACTATTATCCACAACCAGAAACTATTTTTAATAGAATGAGCAAAATATTTGTGAAAAATATGGGCGAGAAAATTTTAAATTTCGTTTTTCTATGAAAGCAATGGCAAAACACTTTGGGGCGAAAAAGTCGCTCAGAAAAGTAATTTGTTGAACATATTTTAAAATGATACCCTCCCTGCACTAGTTAGGCTACTAAACTTCAAATAAAAATTACGGAAAGTAAATAATGATAAACCAAATCCAGGAATGGTTAGCTTACTAAACACACTTTGAGTCAACAATAGATTTAATAATAGGATGAGGAGAGTTCAAAATTTAAGAGAATTAGTAACATGGGAAGTATTAATAAAATTGACGAAGCAGTCATCCTAAAAAGAGCCATAAAATGAAAGCTTAACAGGAGTTTGAGATTTATTGAACTAAATAATATCTAATAGATTTTAAGCCTTTCTTTTATCAACTATTAGTGAATTTCATGTGTGGGGAGAAAAATATCAATAATGAATGCAACAAAAAGCTATAAATAATGCTAAAATTATATTATTATGGGTTTATTGAATGAGTTTAAAATTTAAAAATGGCGTAATTAGGTGTAAATGAATAGTGTGTAAGGTTTGCTCTAGTTTTCTAAGATAGTTTTAAAAAATTGTTGGTGGTTTTGATAAAGAATGAACCGAAAAATATCAATAATGAATGCAACAAAAAACTCTATAAATAATTCTAAAAATTATATTATTATGGGTTTATTGAAAGAGCTTAAAATTTAAAAATTGGCGTAATGAGGTGTAAGTGAATAGTGTATAAAGTTTGCTCTAGTTTTCTAAGATAGTTTTGAACAATTGTTGGTGGTTTTGATAAAGAATGAGCCGAAGGGGAGCGGCGATTTGCCTTTCTGGGCCGCCGTACTGAATGGACTCAGCGCCCCGTCCGGCCCCAGCTTAGCCTCTTCTTCTTCTTTCAGACAGCCTGTTGTGTTTCACCCCTACTTCCTCATTTTCCCTACAACCCTTTCAGCGCCCCGTCCGGCCCCAGCTTAGCCTCTTCTTCTTCTTTCAGACAGCCTGTTGTGTTTCACCCCTACTTCCTCATTTTCCCTACAACCTCTCGCACAACTTTCTCTGGTCGGCCTCTATTTTCACAGGGTAGATGCTGACCTTCTTCTCGGCCAACTTTTCCTGATCGGGGCTGAGGGGGGAGATGACAATGTTCCGTAACCCCTGAGCTCTGGTTTGGGATAGTGTTTTTTTAACAACCTACTTCATCTCCACCTATATCACATCCCCTTTCCTTCTAATTTCACACTCTAACCTTACGCCGTGTCCAAGGTGGAGCCGCCATGCTGAAGGGCTGCCAGGTCACCAGGATGGAGGGGTGGCTTAAATATCGGCACCTGGCTCTGCCAACCCCATGCGCACCCCTTGCAGAGCGGGCTACTGCGAGGGGTGATCAGCGTCTGCATCCCGTAAAAAATATTAGGGTCACCATGCCCAATGATGACAAAAAAAAAATCTCCCCTCAATTTTCCCTCGTCCGCCGCCCGAGCCACCCTCGGGCAGTTCCACTAAAAAAATGGAGGGCTCCCCCCGCTATGCTTTCACGGGGGAACCTCCAAAATTCTTTGAACGGAGATGAGGCTTTATCCTCTCCTTTGCCTACATGTGAAGGCAGTCCCCCCTTTACTTTCCAAGGGGACTGCCAAGAAAGCCAGCAGGCCGCCCATAGCCGACCGCTCCACATTCAAGCGGCTTGGTAGGGCAAACCCCCTTACGGGGAAGAGGAAAGACAGGCCCCATTGGTCGCTTCCCCCAAAAGACTTGCTGGCTCGAATATTAAACCTAGCGGGGGTCAAGGCCCACTCGAGATAGACATGGTCCTTGAGGCAACCCAGCGTCAAACGGTAGGGCCTTCCATGGGAGCGAATCCGGGCTCGGCACCAAGCACCGAACTCGATTCCTCTCCTATGCAAAGTCCTCTTCAAATGGCTAGGGTTTTCAAGGCAATACAAGGAGGGGAGGTATCTCCTACTCCACCAGTGCCCCTACGACTGCCAGGGCCTTCTTCATCTCGGAAAAAGACCATGCTTAGGCCGGTCTATCTGGCCTGGGGGCTCCTGCCGACGCGGGGGAGAATGGGTTCATTCCCTGCCATCCTCTCTTAAAAATAGAAAACAACAAAAAATACTAAAGAGACTCGGAGCTGTGGGGACGGATGGGTCTGCTGCCATTTCGGTTAGCGACCAAGCCAAGATCAGCACATCCGTCCCTGTGCCCCTCGGGTGGCTCGGAGACAGTCGGATTCACGAGAAGAGGGACCCCCGCCTCCGAAGCCGCAACGCCTGTTTAAGGTTTCGAGGCAGACAGAGGAAAAGACTTGCATTGCGAGCCCAACCTCCCCCAATAAGTCCTCGAAGGCGACAGCGCCCGGGATTCTGCCTCTGGAAAGCGTACGGCTATTCCTGTGAGGGTCTTCTCTTCGAAGAGGGCCCCAGTGTCTCCTCTTAGCTAGGCATGGAAGGAATACTCCTTCAAT
Source organism: Ceratothoa steindachneri (assembly GCA_963969495.1). Classification (NCBI taxonomy): domain Eukaryota; kingdom Metazoa; phylum Arthropoda; class Malacostraca; order Isopoda; family Cymothoidae; genus Ceratothoa; species Ceratothoa steindachneri. Next base: position 169,717,614 of record OZ018320.1, on the reverse strand, counting down.
GGAATTGCTTTGGACTCCGTGTCAAGTGGGATGAGCTGCGGAGGCTCGTCTCCTCCCGTTCCCCGTTAGCTATCTTTTTGCAGGAGAGCATGCTGGGCGCATGCCCCCTGCTCACCCTCCCGGAAAATAAGGGTTTTGCAACCCCACAACCACGGGATAGGTGCCGGGCGGGAGGATGTCTCCGTTCTTCTCTTCGCTTTCGATACCTCCTTTCAGGCAGTAGCTGTTCAGCTGCACCTTAATAGGAGGGATACTGTTATTTCCTGCGTACATTCCACCGTTAGCCGACTTCGACACGGGGGACTTCCGCCGCGTCGTGGCACAGGTGCTGAGGACTTAGCTCTTGCTTGGAGATCTAAACGGTAGCCACCCCTCTGGGAGACTACTCTATTAATCCCTGGGGTCTAGTCCTTGCCAACGGGATCGACAAGCTTGAGATGGGTGTCGTGAATGTGGATGAATTTACGCATCACTGCCCGAGAACCGCTTTATGTTCCTGACTCGATCAATTTTTGTGCTCTCCAGATGCACAACCCGATTTTGATTTGGTAGTGGTCGATGACCTATATGGTAGTGATCAGTTTCCCATTAAAATGTAATTTTCTGGGCCGCTGCCGCTCGAGAGCCCGCCCCGGTGGTGCTTGGCGCAGGGGCGGTGGTCTGCATTTTAGGAAATGACTGAATTCGCCATCTTGGTCGAGGAGTTTAGGTCGCTAGATGAGGCCGTTGAGTTCTTCTTCGTAAACCTTATCGCCGCGGGCCTGGCTCTTATTCCTAGAAGGTCTGGCCGTTTTTCACGCCGACCACTCTCGTGGTGGTCATCTGAGTGTGAGACGGCCCTCAAGCAGAAGGGCTATGCTTACATGTGCTATAAGCGCCGCCCGAACGATTTCACTGTCACTGAATTTCATCGGGCTAGGGCTAGGTTCCGGTATATTTTGAAGCACGCCCGCCGATCTTCTTGACGGGCATACGTGTCTTCACTTAACGGGAAGACCCCTTTAGCTGAGGTGTGGAAGCGAGTCAAAAGGATTCGGGGCAAGTTCTCGCAGGACTTCCCTCCCATTCTCCAGGAGAATGGGACCGCAATCTCAGACCCCGCGTCCGTGGCAAAATCCTTCGCGACCGCTTTCTCCGCATTCTCTAGCCAGGATGCTGCTCCGCCGACATTCAATGGACATCGTGATTTCGCAGAAGGCCACTGACTGGACTTGACCTCAGGCGGAGAACCCTACAACGACAAGCTTACTCTGAGTGAGTTTTGTTCCGCTGTTGCTCCGTGCGCGGACACGGCCCATCGTTCGGAAGTGTCCCGTACGCCATGCTTCGACACCTGGGTTAACGAGGCATGACCATTCTGTTAAACTTGTTCAACAGGATCTGGGTGGAGGGTCTCCTCCCGGATTCCTGGCGAATCGCTACTGTGCTCGCATTTCGCAAACCGGGGAGATATTACTCTACTCCGGCCAGTTTCCGCCCAATCTCTCTAACCTTTTGCGTGTGCAAATTGATGGAGAAATTGGTAAATGTTAGATTAGCCTTTTTTTTAGAGAGCGGAGGCCATCTGTCTTCTGCAAGGTGTGGCTTCTGCAAGTTCCACTCCACGTCGGATGCTCTGTTCCGACTGGAAAATACCATCTGCAAGGCCTTCCTTCGTAGACAGCACTACGCCACGGTGTTTTTCGATCTGCAGAAGGCCTATGATACCGCATGGGGATAGGCTATCACAGAGACTCTCCACACGATGGGCGCGAAGGGACGCCTCCCAATCTTTATATCTAAATTTTTGCGAGATTGTCGATTCCGTGTACGGCTGGTAGAGCCCTATCCAGCCCAATGGAGCAAGAAGAGGGTGTCTCGCAGGGAAGTGTCCTCAGTGCCACACTCTTTGCCCTGAGCATCAACTGCATCACCTCGGTGCTGCCGGAAGATGTTCTCGCTACGCTCTACGTGGACTAACTTTTGATCTCTTTTGGCGCTGCCCAGATGCCAACTCTAGAGCATTGACTCCAACAGGCATTGAACCGCGTCTCTCGCTATGCCGAAGCGCACAGGTTTCGGTTTTCTTTGGTCAAGACTAAGGTGGTGCACTTTTGATGCCATCTACGGATCCACCCTGACCCAGACTACTTTCTTAATGGTATACGCCTGGAAGTGGTTGAATCGCACCGTTTCCTTGGTCTTGTATTTGACCAACGCCTCACGTGGGAGGATCATATTCGCAGCCTTAGGGTCTTTTGTACCCGCGCCATAGATATTCTCTGTTTCGTAACGTTCAGCGCTTGGGGCGTTGATAGGGCTACTGCCTCACTTTTTTATCAATCCTTTGTTCGTTCGAGGCTAGACTACGGATACGAGTGTTATGCATCCGCAGCCAAGCGTTTATTGCGGAAGTTGGACTCGATCCACCACACCAGCCTTCGCCTGGCAACCGATGCCTTCCGCACTTCCCATATTGAGACCTACTAGTCGATGCTGGGGAGATGCCCTCGCTCTACGTCGTGTACAGTTCATTATTCGCCTCTACTCGCGAGCCCGGCGCCTTCCTCAGCTGCCAATAGATCTCACTGCATCCGCAGCTGATTTCGACGGTGCCTATGCCCCTGAGAGACGCCAATCATACCCTAAGCCCTTTGGCTTTAGGGCCAGGAAACTTCTTTGAGAGCTAGGTATAGCTTTCTGGCTGGTGTTGCCCCTGGTTCTGCGCAGGATGCCACCATGGAGGGTACCACATTGGGCTATTTGTCACCATGCCTTTGCTCCCAAAGCTTGTACAGCGCCGGGAGTATTGCGTTCGACATTTTTGGAGCACACCTCATGTCACGCTGGAACCAGGCGCTGCGTCTGTCTTCACGGCAGAGCTGATGGAAATGCACCACTTGGTACGGGAGATTACGTGACGTGCCTGGTTGGGAGTCTGGATTGTGATCTATAGCAACTCACAAAGCAACCTGAGTGCTCTCGGGTCATTGGAATCTTCGCATCCATTTTTCGCAATATCCTTGACGCCAAGGTTTTTGCAAGCCATGCGGATGTCCAAATTTGATTTTCCTTGGTTCCTGGACTTGTAGGAATTGCGGCTAATGAGCACGCCAATGAGGGCGCCAACGAGTTAGCGAGGAGTCAGCGACCAGGCCAGCCTTTCGCTCTTTCTCATACCAACTACATGGCAGGAATACGGGCAGCTATCCGGGCTGCTTGGCAAAGAAGATGGGAGACCGTATAAGGGAACTTAAAGTTGCGTGTCATTGCGCCGGGACTGTTCCCATGGACCTACCCCACAATGCCGCGAAGGCTTCAGGCTGCTTTCTGTCGTCTCCGAATTGGACACACTCGTGTGACGCACCGCCATTTGATGGACCGATCGCCAGTGCCTTACTGTAAAGACTGCGTTGCCCCCCAGACTCTTCGGCACAATCTTGTTGAATGTCCCAGTCTGGGCGATCTTCGCACACGTTACCTGTCCCGGTACCGCGATGAGTGGGGTCGCTATCGCCTTCCCGTTGTACTCGGGACGAGTTCGTGCACATTGACTGGTGGACTTACCGACTTTTGATGGGAGGCCAGCCTCTTCCCTTCTATTTAAATAGTTTTTTTATTGCTTTCTTTGTAGGTCTTACGTTTCTGTGCCGGGGGGGGGGGCAGACCTCCCCCGATCCGCGCTCCCCCCGACGCTGGAGCTTGCTTCCTGCTTCTTGCCATTTTACCTTTTTTATTGTTGTTGTTGTTTTTTGCATTTTCAAAATTTAATGTAACCTGGTGCTAGGCTGTCGCAAGCGCGGTGACTTGTGCCCAAGTGGGTAGTCGACAGATGGGCTCCTAAAATTTTTTAAAAAATGGATTCAAATCTGGCGAATACCCGGGCCAAAATCTCAAATGTTCGATGTTATTTTCCGCCATGAACTTTGTTATTGCTTTTGCTTTGTGACAAAGCGCGCCATCATACTAAAAATTACGGTTACCATCCCAAAATGGTCCTTAAATGTTGAAAAAAGCTGCTGATGAAGCATGATTTGGTAAATCTTGAGTTTATGGCAGTGTTTTGGGGGCAAAATTGCTAGTGCTCCAGTTCCATTAAATGAGAAACAGCCACATACATGGGTATCTTCCAGAAATTCCAAACAATCGGAAGGACGCTTCATCAGAGAATATCATTTTCACCCAATCTTCAACAGTTAATTTTTTACATAGAAAGAGAAAAATGGAGCTTAGCCCTAAGATTTTCTTGCTGATATGAGATTCTTCGCAGCCCTTCTAGACTCGAGTCCTTTGTAATTCGCAGAATTCACTTTTGTCTTTTCATTATCAATAAAATGAACATCTGTTTTGCTATTCCAAGAGAATCCTGCAGATATTATAACCATTTTAGAAAATCTTGAGGTTTTATGTTTATCGGAATGTCTCACTTTTTACCACGCCGGTAGACAATATCATTTTGGCGGTTTTGCGGAATTTCTAAATTGAAATCTTTTTCATCCGTGAAGACAATATTTTTAAAATCAGCGACAGAGAAGTTATCAAATAACTGTCTGCATCTTATTTTACTTTTATCCTTAACAGTACCACTCTTTCTATAAGATACTATTCTTTTGAAGGCTCTGAGCTTTTGTCTTAATTATTTGTTATAAAGAACCCCTTCCAAAATTAAAGTTTTTAGCAATTGTTCTTTGCGATAAATGCATTTCTGGTTTATCTTCTTGAGAACAGAAGTTATGGTTAATTTAATTCAAATTTTCCGGTTTTAAAGCTGTTTTAGGTTTACCGCTTCCTGATTTTCTGTTTGCGCTTCCCATTTCGCGAATATTTTTTAAGAGTATTTCCATAGCACATTCCAGTCTTCCATTCTTTTTCACAGTACCAAGCTTTAGTGAGAATACGATCTTCTTCTCACAAGGTCAGTGTGGGTACTGAGGAACTGTGAATAAAGATATCGATAATATGATATGTTCATTTTTGTAGGCTTTTGTGAGAACGGAAAAATTCCTTTATAGTTTTGCACAACAAAATAATATTTTATCTCGATATTAATTTTTTTTGGACCATCTTGTTATTTTTGAAAAAGAAAACTATAAAAGAAATCTAAATTCCGGGTGTTTTGCATTCCAAAAAGGAAGATTGAAAGTAGGAAGGTTACTGAACTTTTTTTTGGGGAATGCGTCATTTGATGGGGTGGGTGGTGGATCACCCGATATATGTCTCAAAACATTTGGCCATTGGAAATTGGGTTTAAAATCTTCGAAAATTTCTTGTACTTTTATTGTATCTTTGAGGGATCAAATTCAATACTGTAACATTTTTTTGGTGCCCAGAAGCCGAAGGTTTTGTCCCTTTAGGTAACGATTATCGCAATTAGCTGGCACTTATAATGGGGTGGTGTAATTTAATAAAAATCAAATCTTCAGTTCTGAATCATCAAGGCTTTTTGGTGGTCCTAAATGGGACGATATTTCGAATGACTCATTATAAATTGAAAAACTTCAACACATTTTGAGGACTACAATCACAACTTACATTTCCATCACACACTAGACGTGTAGTTGGTATCCCCTATGATGCTTTTATTTCTAGGTTAACCCTAATAGTCCATAACACGACGCCACTATTTTTCCTGACCACCAATCTCGCCACCATTAAAGATCATTCTTATCATGTCCGCACTGAAAGTCGTGTCTTGCGTGAATAGCTCCGTTACTTTCCATGGGAACATGTGGTGTCGCCACCAGCTTGGCCGCGCACAAAAACACCTTGCATTATTATTCAAATCTGGCCGTACTACCATGATGGCGTTTTTTGAAGAGGCACTTTAAACTCCTCGGATAGACGCTCACTCAACTGACTTTTGTGTAACTATTCCGTTTTCCCTCGTCTTTGCTGTGGGCGGCTCCTTCCAGACGTTATCTGGGCGAAGATGGCATTGGCTCCAATAGGAAGGATGGCTATCATGACAGGGGTTTAAACGCACCCCCATAGGGGGGATGCGATGGCTGGATTATCTAGAATATGGCTCTATATTATCAGGCAGTCTTTGTACATATAAACTTGGCTCATCTTCGCACAAGGCGTCATCAGGTGCAAGATGAACACCGAGGCTACAGGTTGCATCTGTAAAATTTCGTGCCCTTCAACCCCTAACGCCGGAAGGTAGATATGCGGCTATACATATGAATATCTTCCACACATTTTGACTCCCTACAACTTCACCACTTTCTTTTCAGAGCTCTCCTTATAAAGTTTCTTGCTAAGATACCCTTGTTGGTTTTCGCTTCCTACTTTTAAGGAACATAATCTGGCTCACCATTTAAGTACTGATTTTTTTTAATTAAATGAGGTTACTTAAAATTTAAATCATTTTTAATTTATTGAATAAACATTTATTAAACATTAAATAACTGTTAATTTATTGAATGAACATTTCATTAAAAATGAAATATCTTATAATTAAAAACAGATTTTAATTTATTGAATGAACATTTTATTAAAAATTAAATAACTTAATTTATTGAATGAACCTTTGATTAAAAAATGAATAGCTTGTTATTTATTTAATGAACATTTCATTAAAAAATAAATAGTTTGTTATTTATTTAATGAACATTTTATTAAAAATTAAATAACTTAATTTATTGAATGAACCTTTGGTTAAAAAATGAATAGCTTGTTATTTATTTAATGAACATTTTATTAAAAAATAAATAGTTTGTTATTTATTTAATGAACATTTTATTAAAAATTAAATAACTTAATTTATTCAATGAACATTTTATTAAAAATTAAATAACTTTTAATTTATTAAATGAGTTTATTAATTTTTCATATGATATCGCGACTTTATGGCTAACCCGGTTGCAACCATCGCCACTCTTTAATCACAGAACCACCATAGCTGCATTTATCCCCTCCCCCACCATCAATCGAAATGGGGAACATGGGAAGCGAAGGGAAATTTTATTTTCGATATCAATTAAATTAAAAAATAAAATAAATGGCCATTCTCTAATTAGTGACAGGGTTCGACGACTCTTGTATTTCCGAGCTAAAAAAAAAAATGTATGCAGATGCGAGGATTAAATAACCAATTAGTGATCGCAAGTATGCGCCTGTGTGTGTGTATGTGTGTGCGTTTGTGTGTGTGTGGGGGGGGGGGTAAGGAGGTGAATGGGCAGAGCTTTGATGTCAGAATTGAGCATTTGATTAGTTTTTACATTAGCTTGAGCATTCGTTTCATCTGTCTACTTGGGTTAATTGGTAACGATCAATAGGAACATAAATCGTAACTTAATGAATGGAAGAGACACCACGCAGAGATGGTAAAACAGTCAAAAATTCAAGTGGACGAAATACCGCTAAAAGAGTCCGTCTACGCATAATAAGATAAAGGTAATGGGAATTATGAAGGGGTAGAGTTATTTTGGATAATTTTAAATGGTGTACACACTAAAGAATCGCGCCGGGAACACAAAATATTTATTCCCCTGTGTGCTTGTGAACTTCATCGTTGAATGTGCAACGAGAAATTGGGGACCCGTTGGCTTTGGAAATGTGACAACTATCAAGCGCATCTGGCAGCATGAACAAATAGATCAACCACTGTCTCGGCCTGAGATCCTTTAGGTTATGTCAATAGTGAACCCGTCAATTTCTTCCCGTTCTTCCCAATTTGCCTACCGTTGTCACGAGCTCTCTACTCGCATTTGTTTCATCTGTTTATCTTTTACATTCTCTCGCCCAGTCATTCAGACTTAAGTTTCTATTGTTTTCATTTTTATCGAAACTTACAAAAGTGATCCAATCAAATCTTTCCATATATGTAAACTAGTGTTGCGATGGGTAGAATGACTCGAATATCCGAGAAAGAGTGGTAGGATCCTTGTATTTAATTATGAAACGATTTATACATTCAATCAACTATGATAAAATCCATCCAAATCCTGCCATTTCATATCAAATTTATGAGTACCAGTATCCTAACTTAAACAATTTCTGATGCTACCTCAAGGTGGCCAATTCTCGATCTACCTCTTCTACTCAAATTCTCTCATATTTCAAACTATACTTTTTTCATCGTGTTACATCGAATCGTATTAGCGCCCAATTTTTAGCATCAACTTGATGATAAATGGGATGAATTTTTCTCCTATTTACCGGCGACGTGAATAGGGATAAATTGGCCTATTGAAGAAATTTTAAACTAAACCATGAGGTTATTACCCTTAGTACGGAATGAAAAATTGGAATCCAACAGAGAAGGATTAAATAAATGAAAAAGAACTGCTTAGAGTAACTAGATGACACAACGCTAGGAAAACAAATTTGTTACCCCAATAAAGGTTAAGTAGAGCGTATTATAAAGCCTCCTGGAAAATGTTTGGAAGAGAATGGAACTTAAGACAAATTACCCCCATCCACCTCCCCCCAAAAGGTTAGTCGTATTGACAGAATAAAAGAATATTGACTTCTTGGAAACCTTACTTCGGTCAGTCCTAATTTTGCAATGAATTTTTCGTCTATATTTGGTGATTAATTTTTTTTAGTGACTGGTAAAATTTAAGGAATGTACTGACAGTGTATCTTCGACACAATTGACTATTTTTACGTTTTGTAAAAGAAAAGTGGGCATGGTGGAGGGTATTCATCTCAAGGGATGAAAATGATGGAGAAAATAACTTCTGATAGGAATATGAAACGGATCAATAATAGAAAAAACGTTTTTCATAGCAAATCACATAAATTTCAAAATGTTTTTGAAAGAGCGTAATTCTACAGAATAACGACCATCGAATCAAAAAGTTATACTTATGATATTAAAAATGATAATAGATTGACAGCCATTTTGCCATTTTTTATTGATAGCATTTGTTGAAAAAATATAATGCTTGGGTTAGGTGGGGTTTTGACGCTGGTTAAGTTTTTGTTTGTTTTTAGGATAGGTTAGATTTTATGAGTTCGTTTGTTTTATTTATAGTAGGTTCCCTAATGTTTTGTGTGCTGTTTTTTCCGCATGAAAGGAACCGAACAAGAAGTCTTTTCTAGCGAAACTTACTTGAGAAAGTCTTTAGTTCAAAATGTCTGATATTTTTTACGGTTGTGAGACAATGGTACTTGCGTTCTCGAGTTAATATTAGTCGTTAATCTGTAGAATTATCAAAACTAAACACCTTTAAATAACCTACTCCCCTTAACCTTCTACATCGTATTAAATTAGAAAACGTTTGCGTGGGGGACCATTTGTCGAGGAGTGATCAAAATGTAATTAGGTTTGAAATTATTACGAGCGTAGAAGTAAAAGAGAGTTCACAACTAATCCCACGATTTGAGAGTTGTAATTTTGAAACCTTCCGTGACCAGATTAAAAGGATAAACTGGGAAAGATGTTTTCATAATAAGACAGTACAGGGAATGTACTCGGAGCTACAGCAAAATGTGCTCTCGGTGGATTCAGAGTTAGTTAAGTACGTACGTCGAAAGAATGGAGAGTCAAAGAGAAGACCGTTGGTTAGTCCTTTAATAATTAACTTAATTCGGGAGCGTAATAAAGACTATCAAAGTTTTATAAAAAACGAAACGACAACAAATCTGGAAAAATACCTAGACTCTCGAAGGCTGGTAAAGCGGGCCGTTAGAGAAGCTAAGCTGATATATGAAAAAAGACCTTGCTATAAATTCGAAGCACGAACCGAAACGGTTTTATAGTTACGTTAATAGTAGAAAGCCCATAAAGGGTTCAATAGGGCTGATAAGAGGTAAAGATGGTGTTCTGACGAACGTCCCAGAACAACTTGCTAAAATATTAAATTAGCACTTCTCGAGCGTTTTTTACTATTGATGACGTGACACAATAGCAACACTAGGCGAGGACATAAATCTTGACAGACAAAATATCTTATCCAACATAAGTATAAATGAAGGGGAGATTCTCACCTATATTAATAAAATGAAAAAGTCGAAGTCACCCGGGCCCGATGGGGTGTACCTAACCCATCTTAAAGAACTAAAAAAATGAATTCGCAAGACCGCTCTGCACGATTTTCCATCAATCAATAGAGGAAGGCCTAGTTCCAATAAAGTTCAAGCGTGCAAATGTTACGTCGATATTCAAAAAAGGGGAAAAATCTGAGCCTACTAATTTCCGTCCCATCAGCCTAACTTCTGTTATTGGAAAACTCTTGGAATCGATAATTAGTGACGGTTTGGTGAGCCATTGCGAGGTTAATAATTTGATTGCAGACTCCCAGCATGGATTCAGACGCCCCCTTGCATGGAGTGAATGTGAATTCCTTTTTTTCTTTTCCGGTCTGTCCTATACCTATATTATTTTCATCAGTAGCAAGCAAAGCCTGCGGGATAAGAGAGTACTGTCCTATCACCTCCCCTCCTGTTTCGAAGAAGCGTGTTCGTGTATTTGAGGGATAGCTGAACCTTATATCAAGGATAGACAAGTAGATATTGTGTACCGTAGAAGTGAAGTAGTTAGAAAAGGCATGTAAAAAAAGGCCAAATGATACACATGTAGATAATTGTGTACAATAGAATAGAAATATTCAAAAAATCATATAACAAAATATATATCAAGGGTATACATGTAGATGGTGTGTACCGTAGAGTTGAAATAGTTAAAAAAACAAACACCAAAAAACAGCATGTAAAAAAAAACATGATACACTAACGTTAGAAAGTAGCAGTTAACATCTTTTGTAAGCGGACTGGCCTTGAGCGGACCTTAGGGTTTTTGCTGGTCCTTGTTTCTGTAGTTCTGTAGTTTATACCGACAGGGCTAGCAGCGGCAAATAATATTCGATGGCCCGAAAAATAGTACTTTAAGAGCGAATAAGTCTGAAAATAGTTTTCTGCGCCGAATAAATAGCAACAGACCATTCACATAGGCTTATAGCATAGATTCAAAGTAAATTTTCAAGGAGAAAATTAGTGGAAGAAATAAAAATCAGGAAAAACGCTTGGAGTTCTTTATTCCTTCTTCTGTCGAGCTCCAGTTAGGTGGAATGACATCACTGTGAATAGCTCTTTCTTATAACTATTTTTTTCAGATTAATAATAATATTGTAATGTCGAAGCAAATGAAAAGGCTCGCTGTAATCGTTGCCATAAGCAATCAGGCCTAATGATATAATGAGAGAGATTGCTCGTTTTCTTAATGTTGCCCAATACTTCGTTATCAAAGTTACAAAAGACCTGAAAGTTGCTGATAGGGATCTAACACGTGCAAATGGCTCTGATAGCATCAGAATCCAAGAATTTGTGCAGGAAAGTATAGAAAGTTTTTAAGTAAACTCCGAAAGGTTGATTAGAGACCTTGCAAAGGACTTAAAATATTCAGAATGCACCATCAGTCGAGTTGAGCATGAAGATATCCCTTACAAGTCGCATGCGAAGCAGAGAGGTTAGTTCATATGAGGTAAGACGAAAGAAAATCGTTTGATCCGTGCAAAACGCTTGCTCTCCATGTTGAAACGTCAGGAAGCTGAATTCTTTGTTTTTTCTTTGAGAAAAATTTCAACCAGAGTCAAAAGGTAAGCCCAAGAAATGACAGGTGGTTATGCAGTATGCCAAGCGAGGTTCAATTGTAATACAAAACAAGTTTCCAGCAATTGTGATAATTCTAGAAGTCGTTAGCACTGAGAGAGATGTCATTCGCCCCTCACTTTTATTCACAAGGCTTAAGAGTCAATGCTGCTGCCTACAGTGATTTTGACGAAGGTTGGTAGTCTCTGAATAGACAGAGTACGTAACGGAAGAACTTAGACCTTTCAACAAGACACTGGACCATTACATTTATGAGGCATCGTCGAAAGAGGTGTTAATCAACACTAATAGGCTGTCAATTTTTTCATATATATATATATATATATATAGTCATATGAGTTGCTGCTGACCAATCTGATCTTCAATTTCACAGCGAAGGTAAGGACATACAGGAGGCTGAGGTACATGTGATTTATTTAGTATTAAGGAACAATGTTTCTGGCGTATCACCCATCTTCAGGTTCTAAAATCATAAAACAATAAAGTACAGTTAGATATGATTAAATTGTCATTGTCAGAAAACTTACATTTGAACTGAGTTTCTTAAAGATTGAAATTTGGAATTTCTTCAATTAATAAAGACTCAATATTTTTTTTAAATAGTTATCATAATAAATTATTTGAGAACGAGAGAAAATATTACATGGTTGGGGCTTTAACATGACTAAAAATACTCAATGGATTGCTTTTTCTCCAGTCATACCCCGTGTGTGCATATATGCGCTTATCGAATGAGCTTTCCGTCTTTACAAGACAGAATAAAGGAGAGTTAGTAGGTTTACACTGGGATAAATATACAACTGCATCTTTGTTATTTAGTTAAGTATACGGCAGAGGGGAACATTGTGCAGAATGGTACATCTTGTACCCTGGAGGGCAGCACGTCCTGCAGGACCCAGTGCAAATAGCAAAGCCTACCTCACTAGGTTGGCTGAAGCACTTTGAAAAGTGAACCTGATGCGTTCCCCTTTTCCTTCTATGCACACACTATTTCTCTAGCCGAAACTGGGTGAATCGTGTAGCCTGGGTAAGAGAGTTACTACAAATAAAACTTCGATTTCAAGTACGGCCTCCCTGGTCGAGTTTCCGTAGATGAGTACCTTGTGTAGAATATTAAGTCCGGTACCCTGAGGAATGGCACGTTCTCCCGGCCAAAGTGCAAATAGGGAATGCCTGGCTCACTGGGTTAACTTGAACTTTTAGCAATGAACTGGGAATCTGGTGCATCCCCCCCTTCCCTTACACTCTTTCGACCCAACTATTTTCTAAGTGTATCACTTTTTTATCTTATGTGTCAGAATAGATGCTTTAGACCATCAATAAACAACGCCACTTTAAAGCCCGCAGTTTACAAGAGACCAGGAATTGAATGAACCTGTGTGTTGGGGGAGGGGCGATTAATTAGAAGAGCGGTGTACGCTCCAATAACCCCTTTCCTGCCTGTAATTGGATGACCCCTTCCCTGCGGCCGTTCTCGGGTAGATAATGTTGTACTGCTTGTGGCAATCGGGTTTTACTGCCTTCTTGGCTACCAGGCTAACTATCCACGGAGACCCCGTGAGAGGCGCGGCGATTTGCCACCCTGGCCGCCGTGCTGACGGGACTCAGCGCTCCGTCTGGCCCCAGATAACCTCTTCTCCTTCTTTCAGATAGCCTGTATTTCCCCCCTACCTGTTTACTTCTCCTACAACCTCTCCCACAACCTCTGGTCGGCCTCTATTTTCACAGGGTGGATGCTGAACTTCCTCTCAGCCAACTATCTCGGATCGGAGCTGAGGGGGGAGGAGACAATATTCCTTAAACCCTGAGCTTCAGTTTGGGATGGTTGGTTTTTAACAACTTGCTTCATCCTCACCCATACCTTCCTCACATTCCCTTTCCTTCTCACTTCACACTCTAACCTTTTTACGCCGTGCCCAAGGAGGAGCCGCCATGCTGAAGGGCTGCCAAGTCACCAGGCTGGAGGGGTGGCCTTAAATGGCAGCACCTGGCTCTTCCAGCCCCGTACACACCCCTTGCAGAGTGGGCGACTGCGAGAGGTCATGAGCGTCTGCATCTCGAAAAAAATTAGGATCACCATGCCCAATTATGACAAATTTTAAAATCTCTTCTCAATTTCCCCTCGTCCATCTTCGGAGCCGCCCTCGGGCAGCTCCACAGAAAAAAATGGAGGTCCCCACCCCGTGTTATCGCAGGGAACCCTCCAAATCTTTCTAACCGGAGAGGAGGCTTACTCCTCTCCTTCGCCTGCAGGTGTAGGGGACTTCCACTCACCCCCTTGTCTGGAGGTGCTTTCGGGCAACTCCCTCTTCCCAGCGGTAGTCCCCCCTTTACTTTCCAAGGGGACTGCCAAGAAAGCCAGCGGGCAGCCCATAGCCGAGAGCTCCCCATTGAAGTAGCTCGGTGTTGCAAACCCTTAGGGGGAAGAGAGAAGCCAGGCCCCATTGCTCGCCTCCATCAAAAGGTCAAGGTCGAACCTGTGATGAGAAAACAGGGAGGGACCTCGAGACCTACCACTATACACTTCGTCGCGTTCGACTGTGATAAGCTCCGTGAGTAGGTGCGTGCCGGTTGGTATTGCTACCGCGTGAAGACATTCGTACCACTGGCGCGGAGGTGCTATTACTGCCACCGCTTCGGCAATACTAATCGCTCTTGTCGACGTGCAAAGTCAGGATTACCAGAAACCTGTGCAAGTTGTTCCAAGGCCACACATGATAAGTCCAAAATCGTGTGTTGCCAAGTGTGTGAATTGCAGAGAGCCGCACGCCGCTTTTTCAATTCAATGGGGTGCGTTTCTCCTTGAGAAGGTAATCCTGGCCGTTCAGGCTCAGGATCGTCTCTGATTTCGCGAGGCTAAGGACTTGGTCCTGGTGCGCCCGGCGCTACCCAAGACGTACTATTCCTCAATGGTGAAAAAGACACCCTCTGCTCCTGGCCTCTCCAGGCCTACGATTACGCTCGTTTCCGCGCACATTCGGAACCCTTCTGCGGGTTCTACCTATCCCTGGCACTCCCCTGGTAAAGCTGGCGGCACAAAGGGTCAACACCCAGCCCCGGCTAAAACCAAGAATCACCTCTTTCTCCAGCGTGACCGTTCCGCTTTTGCTTGGTGCGCCGACACCGCCTATGGTCTGGACGATATCCCGAACGCCATGCTTCTACACCTGGGTGAGCGAGGCATGGCCTTTCTGTTAGATTTGTTCAACAGGATTTGGGTGGAGGGTCTCCTCCCTGATTCCTGGCGAATCGCTACTGTGCTCGCTTTTCGCACACCGGGAAGAGATCACTCTACTCCGGCCTGTTTCTGCCAAATCTCTCTAACTTCTTGCATATGCAAGTTGATGGAGAAATTGGAAAATTTTAGATTAGCTTTTTTTCTTGACAGCGGAGGCCATATGTCTTCTGCACAGTGCGGCTTCCGCAAGTTCCACTCCACGTCGGATGCTCTGCTCCGACTGGAAAATGCCGTATGCGAGGCCTTCCTTCGTAGACAGCACTACGCTACAGTGTTTTCCGATCTGGAGAAGGCCTATGATACCGCATGTCGATGCGGTATCATTGAGACGCTTCAAACGATGGGGGTGAGGGGACGCCTTTCAATCTTTATATCTGAATTTTCGCAAAATCGTCGTTTCCCCGTACGGGTGGGGGTGAGCGGAGCCCTCTCCGGCCAAATGTAGCAGGAACAGTGACAACGTCCGCAACTATGAATTTTGTGAAAGGAGTAATTTATTCGAGGGAACTCTTGGACGGACTACTCCTTTGAAGATATCACTGAAAAGCTAACCGACCAAGGAGCAGTCGACGTCTGATGTGTGATGAGCTAACATTGCAGTGGGGGGTGGGACTTCAAGACCTACCCCTACACTCTGTCAAGTTCGATCATAACAGGCTCTTTCAGTCTGCGCGTGACGGATGATATCGATACCATGTTAATAAATTCGTGCCACTGCCGTCTAGATGCTAATACTGCTAACGTTTCAGCCATACACGTCATCCGGGCAGACGTGCGAATTAGGATCTACCTAAAATCTATACAAATTGCTAGAAGATCTTGCACATTAAATCCATATTATGTATGGTTAATTGTGCAAGTTGCGGAGAGCCACACCCAGCTACATCGAAAGAATGTGGCGCGTATCATTTATAGAAAGAGGTCCTGGCCTTTCAGGCTACGAACCGAATCTCTTTTTGAGGAGGCCGGTGTGATCTCGACATCCTACACCTCTCAGTTAAAGAAACACGCTCTGTTTTTGGCTCCTCTATGCCTTCGAGCACGGTAGCTTCCGCGCCTATTTGGAACACTCCTGCGAGTTCTACACCTCAGGGGGCTACTCTAGTTGATCTGTCGACTTTACGGGTTCTCGCCTAACCCCAGTTAAAACCAGGGTTCCCCATTCCATCCGCCGAGCGACCGCTTCCCGTATGGCAAAACGACCGCATGCCTCATTGTAGTCGTCTTCATTCTCAGAAAAGGCAGACCGCCCTAAGGTGGCCTTGAGAACGTTTGTCCTTACCTTGGCCGTGAAGTTGAAGATCAGACTGGTCAGCAGCAACTCCTATGACTATATTTACAACAAATACGAACCCGAAGGATTGAGAAACTACCTAACTTTTTCCAAGTTATCAAAAAGACTTAGGAAATCATTTCTTGACTGTACTTTTCTTGAAATTTGTCGCAATGAACCTTGTTCCCGGATAACAAATAAACCACATGTGCCGAGGACGTCCTGTGTCCTTACCTTCGCCGTGAAATATATATTTTTCTATAAGAGAGAGAATAATGGAAAGTCCTTAAAACGAGATTCTTGTAGGTAGCGGTGAAGTTAAGGAAAGTGTGTGAAAGATACACATACCAGCTAACACGGCGAGTAGTTAAGGCGCTGAAACCGGATGGGTGCGCAACTCTCTTGAAACTAACCCACCCCCTATGCCCCTCAAACAATGAAAGCAAGGTGCCAGGCAGTTGATAATAATGAAACAATAGGATATCAAAGAATAAAGGAGAGGAATAATAATAATTAAAATGAAATCATTTCTGCCTTGCATCTCAAGGTGTAGGAAAACAAAAGTAGTGGATTATATCATATTTACCAACACATATTCAGACAAGGAAGGCATGAAAGACGAACGTTCTTGTAGCAACATATCCATTCCTTCATAAATGTACACGCAGACACGGAAATTCGTGTATCGCCCATCCATTACTTCATAAATCTACACGCACACACGGAAAGTCCGGCATCAACCCATCTATTCCTTCATAAATGTACACGCACTCACACACGGAAATTCATGTATCAACATATCCAATCCCACACACACACACATGCCCATACCTGCGAAATTCTATCTGGGGAGACTCATAAAAGATAGTTTGTAGTTGTATCATTTCTCCTGTGAGATTTGCAGCAAATACACAGCCTTCTTTCATTACACACGGGTACACTTCTCTGCAGTTTGTCGAAACGATGGATGTATGACTGGTTCCTGGACCCTGAAATTGTATGTATGGTAGAAAAGGTCCCTGATGTTATTAGTTTGTGGAGTAATGAGGGGAGGGGGTACTATGCATTTGATGCTCCTCTTGAGGGAGATTGTAAGTGATACAAATGGAAGAAGTTTGAAATACCAATCCTGATTACAGAATTTATAGACCATTTTAGAGTCTTTTGGAAGGAAGTAATAGTAAAGATTCTCCGCATAATTTTGACTTTGAATTTCACGATAACAGTCTATTAAATAAAGAAGGTACAGTGAATGAAGTCCACAAGGGTATATTTAAGTTTAAGAATAGCAAAAGCCGCTTGTAGTGATAGTATTGTCAATGAATTTATTAAGAATACGATATACATTTGTCTTCTATATGTAAGACCCCTTAACAAGGTTTTAGAAACGGGGAATATTCCATAAAAGAGGTTAATTGAAATTATTGTATCCATTTATAATAATGTAGAAGTAAATGATGCGAACAAGTGCAGAGTTGTAACTGTATTGTTTGGGTAAATTTCCCCCTGAACCACGATTAGTAGGGAAAATAGGATTTCTCGGTTCTCTGTGAATTAATATTGATTAAACCTTTCTCAGCTGATCTGCTCAATATGGCAACAGTAATGTTATGTTTTCATTCTGCAGTGTTACGTCCTGCAATTTTTATTTCAGTTTCGTCGGGAGGGTGGGGGGTGTAACTACGCTAATAGCTTTTGAATGTAAGTAGCCGATCTAAGTACATTTCAGACAAGACAAAGGATAAACACTGTCTAACAAAATTTAACTTTTTGTCGACTGCAAAGATTAGAATAAAACTTTTTAATGTAGTTTTATGTATAGATTTCAAAAATGGAAGTCATTTTTATCGAAATGACTCCAGTTTTTTGTAAGTTCCCAATTACTACTTTTGTCAAATGTTGAAGATTTTAACGAATTTCATTCTTTTATTTCTTATTTTCAGGTTATTTAATTAAATGAAATTTTAAATAAAAGCAACAATTTTAATTAAAATGCCAAGAGGACAGTGTAAAAATAGCCCAGATAAATTATGCTACATTTGTGGTCTAGTAACATTTAAAAAAATTAAAGAAAAATTTCTCCTCTAGTGAAAAAACTATATAATTTTTATTTTGGATGTAAAATTGGCGACCAAGTTAAACCATGGTCGCCACGTATCTGTTGCACGACATGCTTTAAATCTTTATCAAAATGATCTCAAGGAAAAATAAAAAGCCTTCAATTTGGTGTTCCAATGGTATGGCGAGAGCCCCAAGATCATGCCACTGACTGCTATTTCTGTTTGGTAGACATACCAAGTAAGTAATTGCTTATTGTCCACTGTACCTATATTTTGAAGTAGTATACTGTAATATCATTTTTTTTAAATATAAAATTAACTAAGTTTAGAACCACGTTATTGTAATCACACATATGTACATAACTTTACATTTTATGCATATAATTTCCATAGTTTTAGGAAAAACAACGAAGTACGCTTCAGCTGTGGTATATCCCAACCTTAGATCTGCTATTCTGCCTATACCTCACTCAAAAGACATTCCAATACCTGAACCACCTGCAGAAATTGTTTTGTCTAACTCTGATGAATCAGATATGGAACTATGTGAACCAGAAATTGAAATTTATGTTTCTGAAACTGTTGATAGATACTACTCCAAAACCTTTCTTATAAGAGATCTAAACTTAACAAAGCATCAGAGTGAATTACTGGCCTCGAGACTGAAAGAAAGAAATTACTAAGTTTCGCATTCGATCAAACAATTTACAATAAAAATTTTCATTTGACAACAATTTATGCTACTGTAATAATATTCCACGTCTCTTTGAAGAATTAGATATACATTATGAACCCAGTCAATGGAGACTTTTCATTGACGCTTCTTTATATAGTAGTAAAGCCGTGCTTCTGCATAATGGAAATAAACTACCATCGATACCAGTAGCTCACTCTGTTGTTTTGAAAGAAACTTATGAGAATTTAAATTTTATTTTAAAAAGCATTAAATACAGTGAACATAAATGGTTGATTTGTGCTGACCTAAAGGTAGTAGCCATTTTAAATAGCTTGCAGTCAGGCTACACAAAATCCAGGTGTATTTTGTGCCAGTGGGACAGTAGAGCTCGTGGAGAACATTAGATACGCTCAGAATGGCCTTTAAGAGAAGAGACAACAGTCACTTTAACCCCATCAGATACCCTGATTGGTCCAATAAATCCTTGCCAAATTATACCTCCCTACAACATGACTCCTCCTTTCCTGCTGTTGATGTCACAAACGTTGGGGACGCTCATCTCAGAAATGGATCTCCAACCATTTAACCAACCTTTAGGTCCATCAAGGGTCGTCTTGGTCTCTTTAGTGAAGAAAACGTAACTATATGTCCAACCTTATATACTTCTGGGCCTATTAAAGCCTCAAAGTATTCTGATGGGATGTTAAAAGAAGTAGTTTCAAGGAAGCTTGCACGGAAACCATTGTCCCTAAAATACGACCCGCAACGGCGAAAATGACTGCTTGCTTGTCTTGACTTCACACGGAACTGGCGGCCAATATTCAGCAGATGCCGAGCTATCACAAGCGTAGAGGTCTCACAATCAGATCGCTCTTCCTTAGCGAAGATTTCTTCCGAAATCGTCTAACCGTGTCTACATGGCGAACTATCTTCTCCGCAATAACAGGAACAGCGATGCCTTCAGCACTTTCCTTGATGATGAAAGACTTTTCTTCATCGTTGAGACCCCTGCGACGTCCCCTTTTTCTTAAAAAGCATAGGTGCTCTTATCGTGGCTCATCCCCAAAAGGATGAATCTGAAATAAAAATTAAAGGATATAACACAGAATAATGAAAACAAAACATTACTGTTGCCATATTGAGCAGATCAACTGGGAAAGGTTTCATCAAAATGGATCGACAGAGAACCGAGAAATCCTAACTTGCCCTACCAAGCTAATAGCGTGGTTTAGGGTGTGTTTACAACAATATTATTTTAAAAATTGACTAAATTCTGTGATGATAATTTTATTCATTAGGTAATTACAATGGTTTAGGCAGGGATATTCCACTACTCATTAGGGTTTTTAATTATGAATTTAATATATTTGTTTCACTTTAAGAAGAAAAAAAGTTCGGCTGACCAAAAAGTCGTATGCTCTCACTTATTCTGATTTATGACCTACGACCTTAAAGACTTTCAATAATTTCCACCCTAACCTTGGGGAGACCTTGACAATTAAATAATTCGAAAAAGAATTTAAAACAACATAATGTTTCAAATTTCGTTAGAAATCACCGAATTGTTATGAGGTTATTGCCAAATAATTCCCCGGTTAACCTTGGAAGACTTTGGCAATTATATAATTCGAAAGAAAATGTAAAACAACATAAGGGTTTCAAATTTCGTTAGAATCGGCCGAATAGTTACAAAGATATTATCAAAACCAAAATGGTGACTGACCGACAGAGATAGCGAGATAGAGAGTCGTCCGCGACTAAGCACACGCGACTAAAAATTCTAGTGTTTGTATATTGATTATAGAGAATCATTTGACCTTGTGTGGAGAGAGGGTCTGTGGTGCAATTTTTTTAAGGTATGAATTAATGGCAATATCATTAGAGTAATAAGAAATATTCATAGTAACCATAAAATCTTGTTTCTGTTAATCTTGAGTTATCAAGACTATTTTGTATTTTACACTGGATTGAAGCAATGGGAAAAGTTGTCATAATGCTTTTACTCTATATCAGGGGTCTCCAAACTACGGCCCGAGAGTTCAGTTCATCCGGCCTGCCGCTGCACTGTGCCACAAATGAGCTAAAATATAACTATGTGCATATAATTATATGTGAAGTCAGCACATCGAACGAGGCTGACTGATGAACATTTGAAAGCAATTCTCTTGATTGGATGCAACAACTACAAAGCAAATATTGATGATCCCTTAAAAGCTAAACGCCAGTTTCACAAATCTCACTAACCTTTTTTGCTGCTTAGTTTATGAGACTCGGATATGTGCACACTGGCTGTGATCATTTATTGATAAAGACGCCTGCCTTGGTAACTTTTTGGTAAATAAATATGTTTGTTGTCTTTATCCTTTGTGTATTTTGTGTATTGGTCAATAAATATGTTTGTTGTCTTTATTCTTTGTGTATTTTGTGTATTGGTAAATAAATATGTTGGTTGTATTTATTTTTTGTGTATTCACTATATTGTATTGAACAAAATGGTTATGCGGCCCGCGATCGTCATTCTCTCAGTTATCTGGTCCACTGTGAAAAAAGTTTGGCAACCCCTGGTCTATATGAATGACATTGAAGATTACTTGTTAGAAAATAATCGTATCTATGTCTAGATTGATGATAAATGGCTAAATCATAAACTTAAAGTTCTTGGCTTAATTTATTTAGATGCCACTATTATATTGTAAGAGAATGAATCAAATATTTGCAATGCACTTAAAGGTATGGCAATGTTTTGGGGCAAATGGACACTAGACATTAAATGTAAAAAGACAAATTGATTTTCGCAAGAGAAATGTGAAGGGGCAGCTATAACTTTCAGTTTAAATGATAAACAAATGGAATAGTTGAGGATTATAAATATTTTTGTTATGAATTATATTAGTATGTTTAGGATATATCAAGAACTACATTGTCAGCACGAAGAAGAAAAGTGTAGTGTAATTGCAAAATGTATGAAATTTGATATCTCTATTCATCTACAAATGGACATATTTGACTCTATGGCATTGACCATTATTACATATAGTTGTGAAATTTGAAGAGATAGTTTTATTAAAAATATATAAAAAAACATTTAATGTTGAAAACCATTAAGATCAGGAGTTGAGTAGATTATCGTCATAATAAATGCAAAATGGTCAATTATAATTTGTAAACAATAATTAATCGTAGATAAGCTAAGCTTTATCTAATATATATTTCCGAAAGTCTGTGTGTGTGCGTATATATATATATATATATATATATATATATATATATATATATATATATATATATATATATTAGGATAAATAAGCAGGCTAAATTTAGGAAGTTCATTACTATATTATAACTTCTTGGTACCGACGTTTCGGGTAGGAACCCATTCTCAAGGATGTGAGATTATAAATATTTACAAGCATAAGAATTTTTTAGAGAAGTTATCAGATATTTATAAATTAATTCTTGGAAATGGGAAGCAGCAGAGGTGATAATATTCAAATTATAAAAATGCAGGACTTTTAACTATTAGGGAATAGGAAATATGTTTTTGTTTTTAAAATAAAACTGAGATTAATTAGTTTTTAGTGTCTTCAGCGTAAAAAGGGAGATATAATAGAAATATTTGAAAGATAGGAGTTGTTTGGGGGCAAGTGGATTTGGCGTGTGTAATTTGTGAGTGATTATAGTTGTAGTAAAAGTAAAAATGAGCTTGTGTCAGATTTTAAAGTGGGGTTTTTTAAATCTAATATAAAGAGATTCCAGTGTACGTAGTTGGTTTGCGTTGTTTCCTGTATCTTTAATTGCAAAAATTATTTAAGGTTGGTTTATGGTGTGGATGTCTGTTTTCGTAGTGTATTCGGATAGGGAGAATTCGGGAGTAGTGAGTGGGGCTCCAGTTCTGTTGATGATGCCTAAATGTGCGCAAATGCGGGTATGTAGTGTGCGCTGTGTCGATCCCAAATACACCTTGGAATTATATCTCAAGCAGGTGAATTAATATACTCGTATGCTGGAGGATCTAAGCAGCGTTGTTATTTTGTCTTTAAAGTTGAAAAGATGTTGTACTTTGCGTGTGTTTTGAAAAATTGGCAACGCGCAACCCCTCTGCTCTCTTAATATATATATATATATATATATATATATATATATATATATATATATATATATATATATATATATATATATATATATATATATATATATATATATATATATATATATAAATCCAACATCCAACATCAAACAAATCTTTATTACGATTGAGTAGTGCAACGTTTCGACCTAACGGTCATCTTCTGGCTCTAGCAAACAGATTAAGATATACAAATATACAAAATAGGTTTATGTGGTCACCGCAAATTATAATTAAAAGGGAGTAAAATACAACGATTTACGGAAAGAAGTAAAGTAAAATTGTACAGAGAAAAAGAAAAAAAAAACGACTAAAAAACTTACTAATAAAAGCTTAAAAAACAACAACAACAAAAAAAATCAATATGAAACTAAACGAATGAAATGTGAAACATACCTTGAATCTTTGATATCCAGTGAGAATATGGTGTGGTTGAGAGGTGACGGGAAATATAACAGTTTCGCTAGTAGTGGTTGTTTACAAGATATTTGAAGCAATAGAAGAGGAATCAGAATTGAGTGAGGGAGATAGTGTTTTGATATAAATAGATTCAGAGATACGTAGTGATAGTGGGTTTGAGATGGAGTCCAAAATCTCGAAGTCATTCAAGGATGGAATTGTTTGGCATTTAATCGAGTGCTCTCTTATGGAAGAATGTTCTTTTTTATTAAGAACTTTCCCTGTTCTAAGGCTCATGCCTATGTGAGAGAAAAAACGGGCCTGAAGGGTACGTAGGGTGCTTCCAACATATTTTCCAGAGGTACACTCTGGACAAGAGTAAAAATAAACTACACCACTACGTGAGTCCTTAGGAGTTTGATCTTTAATTTTTAAAAAAATTCCAATTGTGTGGTTGTTGGAAAAAACGACTTTAAATTCAGTTTGCATAAAAAATTTAGCTAATAGTTTAGAGATATCTTTTCTGGAGGTTCGATTCCAAAAAACCCATCTCAGGAACAACAAGAAATCTAACTTCTTTAGGTGCAGTGATTTCAGGAAAGGGAGGGTAATATATATTATTTGAAAACTGTTTTATTGTCCTTTCAATTATATATACATATATATATATATATATATATATATATATATATATATATATATATATATATATATATATATATATATATATGTATGTATATATATATGTATGTATGTATGTATATATATATATGTATGTATATATATATGTATGTATGTATATATGTATATATATATATGTATGTATATGTGTATGTATATTATATTAGGGGTGATCTAAAAAACGGTGGTAAAATTTCAAAGTGCACTGAACGTTTCTCCCCACCACTGCCTTTTTTTCGTGTTGCATTCCTATACTTGTGTGCGAAATTTCATCACAATATAATAATTTTTGATGTTTTCTTTTTTTCTTATTTTCAGGTTATGGCAATCAGAAGTTGTTCGAGCCCCGAGTGTTGGCTTCTCGGGAAGCCTGTTGATTCCCTGTCATGTGCCCGTCTTTCAAGTAAGTGGGACGTGCTGTCGTTGGACCTATTCTATCACGTCGTGGAAAAGAAGTCCATCTTGGAATACCTGAACTTGGCATGTAGCGAGGTCGTCACTGTATAGGAGAGGGCCAGGATCCCGACACAGCGGGCGGATGCTTGTGCCAGGAAACTTCGAGGAATCTACGACGAATACCAAGCACGCAAGAAACGCAGGACTCGTAGGCGAAAGTCGGACCGTGTGAAGGAGAAGATGTTCCTGGATGACCTTCAGGCTCTCTTCGATGTTGACACAAGCGATGGCATCTAGACTATGATTAACGAAGAAGACAAGGAGTTCCTCAAGATGCAGCTTGAGGACATCTTTTCGTGCAGCATTGCAGGGATCGACGCGATGAAATCTGGAGTCGAGCCAAGCGTGAGAAGAGAAAGGAGCAAGAAGCTACTCTCAATCGAGGATACGATAAACGAGAGGCCAAAGTTCAAGGAGCCGCTGCTGCCTTCAGTTCCAGCTCCACATCGTCAGATGAGTCGCAGGCTGAAGATGACTACCGACTTTTAACTTCAGCCTGTACACCACACTGCCGCCTTCTCCGGAAAGTGCGAGCTCTGGGCATAGACGAAAAAGTAGCCGGCTGGATCGAGAACTGGCTAAGTAGCAGACGGCAACGGGTGGTGGTGAATGGACAGGCTTCTGAGTGAGTTTCCCGTTACTAGTGGGGTGCCTCAAGGTTCTGTCCTGGGACCACTACTATTCATCATCTACTTCAACGACATGGACGGTGACATGGTTGCCAAGATTTCCAAATTTGCCGAAGATACCAAGCTTGGTATGAGCGTTGCAAAGGATGGAAATACTGCCCGCCTGCAGGAAGATCTTGGGAAGAATGGGAAGTGGTCGGACACGTGGCAAATGCCTTTTAACGTGAACAAATTCAAAGTGATGCATATCGGCCACAGAAACCCCCAATCTCAGTATATCTTTAAGGGCACTCCTCTTGAATCGAGTGACACTGAGAAGGACTTGGGTGTAACTATCACTAGCGAACTCAAGTTCTCGAAACAGTGCATCGAGGCAGAGAAGAAAGCCCAAAGGATGTTAGGCTACATAAAGCGCCAGTTTGGATACCGTAACAGGGAGATAGTACTTTGTCTGTACAACTCTCTCGTTCAAGCGCACCTGGAGTATGCCGTACAATTTTGAATTTCTTCGTTTCGAAAGGATATCGCAAGGTTGGAACGCCTACAAGCCAGGGCAACCAAGCTGATTCCCTCTATCCGACATAAAAGTTATGAGTATAGACTAAGGGAATTAAATCTGTTCTCGCTGGAAACCCGTAGACTGCGTGGTCAGCTCATCGAGGTTTTCAAAATACTTCGAGGGTTTGACAATGTTGACTACCGGGATATTTTCACACTCAGTGAGAACAGAACGCGCAATCACGGCTTCAAACTTGAACTGAAGCGTTACAACCGCAATCTGTGTGGAATTTTTTTTTACTTTCAGTATCTGCAGTAAGTGGAAGGCACTTCTAGTTGAAGTTCTCAACAGTAAATCTGTTGACTAGTTCAAGTCAAGACTAGACAAAGTCTTGAAAATTGGCCGTTTAGGGACGCAAAACAATTGAGCAGCCATGTGCCTGCTTGATTGCTAGTCCAAAGGTACCCTCTTTGAATGGACCATAAGGTCTCCTAGGGTACTTCCTTTCCTTGTTACTCTATGTTACTCCTCTCGCGAAGAGGCCCAGAAACATCTTCAAATCTCCTTAAGTCGTTAGCGCCTTGGATCGAGTCAATCTCCCAGATCGTGGTATGGCGTTGGTCACTGGCGCTGTTGCACAGGCCCTGGGCCACGATATTTCTGATCTTACATTGTCCCAAATTTCGATACGACGGTCGTGTCGTCACACACGCCACATTCAAGAGAGGAAGAAGCGCGAAAAAACTTTCAAGCAGCTGGTCCCCTTCTCTTGCATTGGGACGGAAAAATGCTGCAGGAGATAGAAGGGAAGACAGTGGAGAGGGATGCGATTCTGGCAACTGGTCAAGGATTCTAGAAGTTGCTGGGTATTTCAAGTGCTGCCCGAAGTACTGGAGAAGCTCAAGCCGCAGCGTGTCTGGAATTACTCGAGTTTTGGAAGATTCACGACGAAGTAGTCGGATTGGTCTTCGATACAACTGCAAGCGACACTGGCCTCCATAATGGCGCGGGCGTCTGGATCGAGGAAGGTCTTGGAAGGAAGGTGGCGATGTTGGCGTGCCGCCATCATGGGTTAGAGATTATTCTCTATGCCGTCTTTGGGCACACTGGAGGTCTGGAAATTGCGCTTTTCAAGCGTTTCTAGAGGGAGTGGACCAACCACCAACCAACAAAAGTACACGAAAGCTGGAGATACCCTCTTTGAAGAACATCTGTAACAGCTCCGCTCTCAGATGAAGGATTACCTGGCATCTGCCCTGGCTGTTTCAACAGTGTCCACGCGATGACTACTTCGAGTTCCTGCAGCTCGCAACCATGTTCTACGGAGGGAGCACAACGACTCAACCATCGTTTTGGTCCTCTGGTGCCATCTTCCACGCGAGATGGATGTCAAAGGACATCTACTGCCTCAAGATGTTTCTGTTCCGACACTAGTTCAAGACACCGAAACAAGAGGAACGGAATGTGACTGGCATGGCACTTTTTTATTGCCCTGGTGTACGTCCGCTTCTGGTACGAAGCTCTTTTGTCATCCCACGCCCCATACAACGACATCATGATGCTGACTGAATTCCAGAAGTACACGAACCAGATGAACGTCACTGCAACCGCGAGCAATGCCCTCTAACGGTATCTCTGGTATTTGGCTGAAGACTTGGTAGGCCTTTCCCTGTTGGACGACCGGATCCCAGACAAGATGAAGGTCAACTGTGTGACTCGGATGAAGACGGAAAATCCGACCGAAGTTTACCCACGCCGGGCAAAAATCGAAGACATACAAGACATCCTCCTTGATTCCTTCTTCATTAAAAGATCGCATCGTATTTTCGACGTCCTGAAGAAAGGCGGATCCCAGGAACCGAAGCAGGGCTTCCTGCAGATGGATCCTTTTGCTTGGAAGGGCGACAATCTGTATGAGGACTTTCAGGCCAGAGCCAAAAGCCTGAGAGTGGTGAACGACGCAGTTGAACGAGGAGTGACCCTGGCAGAGGCGTACAATGCGACGCTGATGAAGGATGAGGATCAGCAACAATTCATCTTTCCTCTCATTTACTAACACCGAATGGCCATCCCGGCACCCTCAAAGACCAACCCCCCGTAAGGGGCGCGGCGATTTGCCATCCTGACCGCCGTGCTGACGGGATTCAGCACTCCGTCCGGCCCCAGCTTAGCCTCTCTTCCTTCCTTCAAAACACTTGTTTCCTCTCTTTTCACACAACCTCTCCCACAACTTTCTCTGGTCAGCCTCTAATTTCACAGGGTAGATGCTGACCTTCCTTTCAGCCAACCGTCCCGCATCGGGGCTGAGGGGGTGGGGGACAATGTTCCCTAACCCCTGAGCTCCGGTCTGGGGTGGCTGGTTTTAAACAACCTGCTTCATCCCCACCCATACCTTCCACACATCCCTTTTCCTCTCCTCTTCACAACCTATATTTTTTTTACGCTGTGTCTAAGGTGGAGCCGCCATGCCGATGGACTGCCAGGCCACCAGGCGGGAGGGGTGGTCCCAAATGGCGGCGCCGGGCTCTGCCAGGCCTGTAAGCACCTCTTGCAGTGCGGGCAACTGCAAGAGGTGATGAGCTATTGCGTCCCGTAAAACAAAGAGGGTCACCATGCCCAATGATGAAAAAAAAAACATCTCCCCTTAATTCCCCCTAAAACAACGGAGCCGCCCTCATGCAGCTCCACAGAAAAGATGGAGGTCCCCCCCCCCCCTGTGCTTGCGCAGGGGACCCTCCATACCTCTTTAACCAGAGAGGAGGCTTACTCCTCTCCTAAGCCTACGGGTGTAGGGGACTCCCCCTCACCCCCTTCTCTGGAGGTGCTTTAGGGCACCTCCCTATCTCCAGCGGCAGTCCCTCTTTTGCTTTCTAAAGGGACTGCCAAGAAAGCCAGCAGGCAGCCCATTGCAGACCGCCCCTCGTACAAGCGGCTCGGTAGGGCAAACCCCCTTAGGGGGGAGAGGGAAGCCAGGCCCCTTCGGTCGCTTCCCTCAAAAGACCTGCTGGCAAAAATATTAAACCTTGCTGGGGTCAAGGCCTGTGCCTCCCCACTAAAGACTTATGACGCTGCCAAGGGGACCTGCGATGTCCTGGGAGGGGATGGCCAACTGGAGGCCCCTCCTGTGACACACAGGGTCCTTGAGGAAAACCAGCCTCAGAAGGTAGGGCCTTCAATGGGGGGGAATCCGGGCTCGGCGCCAAGCACCGAACCCGAATCCGCCCCTATGCAAGGTCCTCATCAAACGGCTGTGGATTCTCAGGCAGTACAAGGAGGAGAGAGATCTCCTCCGGATGATGCCCCTGCGACCACCAGGACCTTCTCCATTTCGGAGAAGGACCTGGCTGAGGCCGGTCCATCTGGCCTGGGGGCTTCTACCGGCGAAGGTGAGAAGCGGGTTCATTCCCCGCCCTCCTCTCCAAAAAAGAAAAGGACGAAAAAGACGAAGAAGACTCGGGGCTCCTCTCAATCCGCGGGGGCTACGATGACGGATAGGTCTGCTGCCACTTTGGCAAGCGACTAAGCCAAGATCGGCACATCCGGGCCCTCTGCTTCCCCGGGCACGGAGCTCCTGACGATGACAAAGACCAAAAGTGCACAGGGCGGAGCCTCGATGACATCGGGGCCCCTCATTCAGAGGTTACCTGGCGTTTTCGAGCCCGCTGGCTTCAAACGCTTCCTCGTTATTCGCTCCACTGATGGCACCATGTTGTCCAAGGGCAACATGATCCATCAGAGGAGAGGATTAGCTAGTGCAATTGGTAGAGAGCCGAAGGTGACCCGTTTCTCGGACGGCAGCCTTCTGGCGAATGCGGCGAATCCCGCCGAGGCGGCCAAGATAAGTGCTCTTCGGACACTTCATGGCACCCCGGTGAGTGTGACGCCGCACTCTACCATGAACTTTGTGAAAGGAGTAGTTTATGCGAGGGAACTCGTTGACTACTCCATTGAGGACATCACCCTAGAGCTGGCAGACCATGGGGCGGTCAAGGTCGAACGTGTGATGAGAAAACAGGGAGGGGCCTCGAGACCCACCCCTACACTCTTCGTCACGTTCGACTGTGACAAGCTCCCTGAGTCGGTGCGTGCCGGTTGGTACCGTTACCGCGTGAAGGCATTCGTGCCACTTCCGCGGCGGTGCTATTACTGTCACCGCTTCGGCCATACGAATCGCTCATGTAGACGTGCAAAGTCGGGGTCACCCGAAGTCTGTGTAAATTGCTCCAAGGTCGCACACGATAAGTCCAAATCGTGTGTGGCCAAGTGTGTCAATTGCGGAGAGCCGCACCCTGCTTCTTCGAAACAATGTGGTGCATATCTCCTGGAGAAAGAAATCCTGGCCGTTCAGGCCCAGGATAGACTCTCATTCCGCGAGGCTAAGGACTTGGTCCTGGCGCGCCCAGCTCTGCCTGGGACGTCATATGCCTCAGTAGTTCGAAAGGCACCCTCTGCTCCTGGCCCATCCAGGCCAACGAGCACGGTTGTTTCCGCGCCCATTTGGAGCCCTTCTGCGGGCTCTACCCGACCCGAGCGCTCCCCTGGTAAAGCTGGCGGCAAAAAGGGTTCATACCCAGCCCCGGCTAAAACCAGGGCTCCCCCTTCTTTCCCCAACGTGACCGTTTCCCGCAAGGTGAAACGGCCACGCGCCTCCACAGAGTCGTTAGACTCACAGGAGGCAACACCCCTGAAGATGGTCGCTAGGCCATATTCGGGGGTTCCTAAAGCTGTCCCCCGAAAGGAGGACAGCAAAAAAGGAGCTTCGGCTCCTTCGCCTAAGCCCCGAGGTGGAGCGAGTGGCTCGGAGACGGTGGTTCCTCGAAAAGAGGGCCCCCCGCCTCCGAAACCGCAGCGCCCGCCTAAGGTTTCGAGGCGAAGGGAGTAAAAGACTTGCATGGCGAGCCCAACCTCCCCCAATAAGTCCTCGAAGGCGAAAGCGCCTCCAGCGCTTTGTCCGGCCAACAGCGCCCGGGGTTCTGCCCCCGGGAAGCGTTCGGCCATTCCCGTGAGGGTCTTCAATTTGAGGAGGGCCCCCACGTCTCCTCCGAGCTAGGCCTGGAGGGCATATTCCTTCAATGGAATTGCCGTGGACTCCGGGCCAACTGGGAGGAGCTGCGGAGGCTCGCCTCGTCCCGTTCCCCGTTAGCTATTTTTTTGCAGGAGACCATGCTAGGCGCGTGCCCCCTGCCCGCCCTCCCGGGGTATAAGGGTCTTGCGACCCCACCACCGCGGGACGGCCGGGCTGGGGGATGCGCGGTTTACACCCGGCATGATGTCTCCGTTCTTCCTTTCTCTTTAGATACCTCCTTTCAGGCAGTGGCTGTGCAGCTGCACCTGGATAGGAGGTATACTATCATTTCTGCGTACATTCCACCGTCAACTGACTTCGACGCGGGGGACTTCGGCCGCGTCGTGGCACGGTTGCCGAGGCCCTATCTCTTGCTTGGAGATCTGAACGGCAGGCATCCTCTCTGGGGAGATTACACCATAAACCCCAGGGGAAAAGTCCTTGCCGATCTGATCGAAGAGCTTGAGATGGGTGTCCTAAACGTGGTTCTCTTCCGAGAACCACTTCATTTTCTTGCCTTGACCTATCTTTGTGCTCTTCGGATGCACAGCCTGATTTTGATTGGGAGGTGGTCGATGACCTTCATGGTAGTGATCACTTTCCCATTCAAATATCATTTTCAGGGCAACTGCCGCCTGAGAGACCACCTCGGTGGTGCTTGGCGCGGGCGCGGTGGCCTGCATTTCAGGAAATGACTGAATTCTCTATCTCAGTCGAGGAGTTTAGGTCGGTAGATGAGGCCGTTGAGTTCTTCTCCGGCAACCTCATCGCCGTGGGCCTGACTACTATTCCTAGGACGTCTGGCCGTTTTGCACGCCGACCACTCCCATGGTGGTCGGCCGAGTGTGAGACGGCCCTCAAACAGAAGCGTTATGCCTACATGCGCTATAAGCGCCGCCCGAACGATTTCACTGTCACTGAATTTCGTCGGGCTAGGGCTAGGTTCCGGTATATTTCGAAGCACGCCCGCCGCTCTTCTTAGCGGGCATACGTGTCTTCACTTAACTGGAAGACCCCTTTAGCTGAGGTGTGGAAGTGAGTGAAAAGGATTCGGGGCAAGTTCTCGCAGGACCCCCCTCCCGTTCTCCAGGAGAATGGGACCGCAATCTCGGACCCCGCGTCCGTGGCGGAATCCTTAGCGACCGCTTTTTCCGCATTCTCTAGCCGTGATGCTGCTCGGACAGCATTCAATGCACGTCGTGATGTCGCGGAAGGCCGCCGGCTGGACTTTACCTCCAGAGGCGGAGAAACCTTCAACGACAAGTTTACTGTGAGTGAGTTGCGTTCCGCTCTCGCTTCGTGCGCGGACACCACCCATGGTCCGGACGATGTCCCGTACGCCATGCTTCGACACCTGGGTGAGCGAGGCATGGCCTTTCTGTTAGATTTGTTTTCAGGATCTGGGTGGAAGGTCTTCTCCCAGACTCCTGGCGAATCGCTACTGTGCTCACCTTTCGCAAGCCGGGGAGAGATCACTCTACTCCGACCGGTTTCCGCCCAATATCTCTGACCTCTTGCGTGTGCAAGTTGATGGAGAAATTGTTAAATGTTAGATTAGCCTATTTCCTAGACAGCGGAGGCCATCTGTCTTCTGCACAGTGCGGCTTCCGTAAGTTCCACTCCACGTCGGATGCTCTGCTCCGACTGGAAAATGCCGTCTGCGAGGCTTTCCTTCGTAGACAGCACTACGCCACGGTGTTTTTTGATCTGGAGAAGGCCTATGATACCGCATGGCGATACGGTATCATGGAGACTCTCCACACGATGGGGGCGAGGGGACGCCTCCCAATGTTTATATCTGAATTTTTGCGAGATCGACGATTCCGCGTACGGGTGGGGGGAGCCCTCTCCGGCCCAAAGGAGCAGGAAGAGGGTGTCCCGCAGGGAAGTGTCCTCAGTGTCACACTCTTTGCCCTGAGCATCAATGGCATCACCTCGGTGCTGCCGGAAGATGTTCTGGCTACACTCTACGTGGACGACCTTTCGATCTCTTTTGGCGCGGCCCAGATGCCAACTCTGGAGCGTCGACTCCAACAGGCATTGAACCGCGTCTCTCGCTATGCCGAAGCGCACAGGTTTCGGTTTTCTTTGGCCAAGACTAAGGTGGTGCACTTCTACCGCCATCCACGGCTTCACCCCGACCCAGATTTGTTTCTTGATGGGGTGCGCCTGGATGTGGTTGAGTCGCACCGTTTCCTTGGTCTTGTATTCGACCGACGCCTCACCTGGGAGGCTCATATTCGCAGCCTTAGGGTCTCTTGTACCCGCGCCATGGACATTCTCCGTTCCGTGACGTTCAGCGCTTGGGGCGCTGATAGGGCTACCGCCTTACTTTTTTATCGATCCTTTGTTCGCTCGAAGCTCGACTACGGAGTTTATTGCGGAAGGTGGATTCGATCCACCACACCGGCCTTCGCCTTGCGACCGGTGCCTTCCGCACTTCCCCCATTGAGAGCCTGTTGGTCGATGCTGGGGAGATGCCACTCGCTGTGCGCCGCGTGCAGTGCATCACTCGCCTGTACGCGCGAGCCCGGCGCCTCCCTCAGTCGCCAACAGCTCTCACTGCATCCGCAGCTGATCTCGATGGTGCCTATGCCGCCGAGAGACGCCAGTCATGCCCTAAGCCCTTTGGGTTTAGGGCCAGGAAACTCCTTCGAGAGGTAGATATAGCTCTCGGGCCGGTGGCGCCCCTGGTTCTGCCCAGGACGCCACCCTGGAGGGTACCACATTTGGCTATTGGTCGCCACGCCTCTGCTCCCAAAGCTTGTACTGCGCCGGGAGTATTGCGTTCGACCTTTTTGGAGCACACATCGTCTCACGCTGGAACCGTGCCAGTGTATACGGATGGCTCCAAGTCCCAAGAGGGGGTCGGCTTCTACGCCGTATCCCCTCTGTTTGAAGTCAGCGGGGCTCTACCAGGCGCTGCGTCTGTCTTTACGGCCGAGCTGGTGGCAATACACCACTCGGTACGGGAGATTACGCGACGTGCCCGGTTCGGAGACCGGATTGTGATCTATAGCGACTCACAAAGTGCCCTTAGTGCTCTCGGGGCATTGGAATCTCCGCATCCCCTGGTTCGCGATATCCGTGACGCCACGGTTTTGGCGAGCCGGGCAGATTTCGAGATTATCTTCTCCTGGGTTCCTGGACATGTAGGAATTGCGGGGAATGAGCGCGCCGATGAGGGCGCCAAAGAGTCCGCGAGGACTCTGCGACCAGACCAGCGTTTCGCTCTTCCTCACATCGACTACATGGCAGGAATACGGGCAGCTCTTCGGACTGCTTGGCAAAGAAGATGGGAGACGGTCGAAGGGAACTTAAAGTTGCGTGCCATTGCGCCGCGACTGTTCCCATGGACCTATCCCCCAATGCCGCGGCGGCTTCAGGTTGCTTTCTGTCGTCTCTGAATCGGACACACTCGTGTGACGCATCGCTATCTGATGGAGCGCTCGCCTGCGCCCTATTGCAACGACTGCGTCGTCCCCCAGACTGTTCGGCACATTCTTGTTGAATGTCCCAGTCTGGGTGATCTTCGCCCACGATACCTGTCCCAGTACCGGGATGGGCGGGGTCGCTACCGCCTGTCCCTTGTGCTCGGGACAGATTCGTGCACATTGACTTGTGGACTTGTTGACTTCTTGGGGGAGGCCGGCCTTCTCCCTATTATTTAAGCAAGGTTTGTTTGTTGTTGTTTTTTCGTTTTGTTTTTTGTTTGTTTTTCTCCTTTAGTTGCACGCTCCTGCGCCGGGGGGACCTCTCCTCGACGCACCAGCTTGCTTCCTTTCCCCCTTTTGGGGTGTTTTTTTTTTTTTTCGTTTCTTTAATTTTATTTTAAAGTAGCCTAGAACTAGGCCAGTTTTAATACGTCGACTAATGCCCAAGTAGGCAGTCGCCAGATCAGCTCTTAAAAGAAAAAAAAAAAATCAAAGACCAACCTGACGAAGAATGAGTGAAAAGTAGGGCGACCCCTAAATGAAAAGTTAGAGAGACGAAATTTTACGTGTGATTCCTTTTCGTGAAGTGTAATAAAATTAGCTCTGTTTAGAGAAAGAAATCTCATTTTCAAAAATTAAAATAAACCTTATATTTTATACCTACCAACTTTTAATTGCGTAATTTAACTCAGAGGATTTTTTTGTTCGATAGATTTTTTTGCTAGTTGTACAATAAATCTCAAAGTATATAACGAAAACATTCATGGTTGAATTTAATTCAACACTGCTGAATAATTCGGGTATGTTGGGGTCATGGTTGGGTCAAGAAGTTCATAATGGTCTATGGTTGAACTTTGTTTTCGAGTGAAATGTTAAATAGGAAATCATCATGGAGTACATGTTTTTCATAAAAATACCCACCAGGCATGTTCAACAGAACCCCTGGAGAGGAAATATTTTGTAATAAATATAATGATAATATCATAGTAGACGAGTATCATGTGATAATGGAGTTCGAAAAACAAGATATTACTCCGCTAATCACTCAGTACATATATGTATACTCGGGTATTACAGAAATAATACCAATAGCCATAAGTTGATGGGCTTTTCCAAAAAATAAATATAGGATTTTATACATATAAAATAATATTATTCGTCATGTCAATATTAAATATTTTTCCATAATTTAAAGGGTTTGGGGACTCTCCCCTAGGCCACAAAGCGCTCCTTGCTTGCTGGTTTGTGGCAAAACACACTGCTACCAGTCTTCCTACAAAAAAAATCGCCAACGAGTACAGATTCCCAGTACTCACGGATTTGCTCGCGTTTGTCAGTCCCTATCATTATGTGAATTGCATTATACAGTTGGGGCACCGTCCACGATTGAAGAGAGAACATGTGGCGGAGCAAACCTTTCAGTGTCTTTCTGGCAGACATGCCTTCGTTGGTTATATTTTTTTAGGGATATTTTTGGTGGGTCCCGCCAAGGCTGAGTCGAATGACGTGTCAGTGGTTTGATTGACAACTCCCTTTCCAACTAGGCTATCTGACTTCTTAGAAAGATTCTAAATACGTTCCTCCTGCCCTCCCCCCCCCACTCTCCCAGGGAACAGAGATTTCGCCTCCTCCCCATGATTGGACGAGTCTATGGGTGCGCGTTCACGACTCACGCACGATGTGATGTCTCCATTCTATTCCAGGTCATCTACATCACTGCTCAGGCCGTGGCTGCCCAACTCCAACCTGACAAGAGGTATATCCCGTTCAATGGGAGCCTGCATCACCCCGTAAGGGGCGCAGCGATTTGCCTTCCTGGCTGCTCTGCTGACGGGACTCAGCGCCCGGTCCTGCCCCACCTTAGCCTCTTTTCCTTCTTTCTGACGCCCTGTCCTCTTACCTTACTTCCTCATTTTGCATACAATCTCTACTACAACTTTCTCTGGTCGGCCTCTAATTTTATATGGTAGATGCAGATCAGTTTTTTCTTATCCAACCATTCAAGATCGGGGCTGGGGGGGGGGGGGGGGAGGACAAGGACCCTTCACCTTGAACACCAGTTTGGGAGGCGAGATTTTAACAATCTGCTTCATCCCAACCCACACCTTCATCACATCCACTTCCTTTCTTTTCTTTTCAGTCTATCGACTTTATGCCGTGCCTAAGATGGAGCCGCCATGCCGTTAGGCTGACAGGTCACTAGGTGAGAGGAGTGGCCTCGAATGGCGCAGGTGGTTTTGCCGGCCTCGTATTCACACCTCACAGAGCGGGCTACTGCGTGGGGCGATAGGCGTTTGCGTCTCGTGACAATTGCAGGGTCACCATGCCTAATAATCCCCCTCTACCTTCCCCTCGAACATCAAGGGAGATGCCTTCAGGTAGCTCCACTGAAAAAAATGAGGTCTTCACCTTTCGTATGTTTTGTCAGGGGACCCTCCAAATTTATTCTACCGGAGAGTAGGTTTACTACTCTCCTCTGCCCACGGGCGTAAGGGACTCCCCTTCAGCACCTTCTCTAGATTCGCCCTTCGGCGATTCACTTTTTCCAGCGGCAGTCCCCCCTCTGCTTTCCAAAAGTACTGCCAAGAAATCAGGCAGAAGACCCACAATTTACCGTTACCGGTGGGAGCAGCTTGATAGTGCCAACCCTCTTAAGGGGATGTGGGACGAGAGGGCCCGTGGGCCTGTGCCCACCAATTCCTGCGCGCATACCAAGCTTACAAGGTGTCACTAAAAGTGACCCCCTCTCTTCCCCGAAAGATGCCGCTTCGCCGACCCAAGCCAGAATGAAGGGTGCATGGAGGAAGCCCCCTGAGATGGACATGGTCCCCGAGGTAACCTAGACCCAGACTATAGATTCTTCAATGGGGTCGAATCCAGCCTCGGTGCCAGGCACAGAACACGTATCCTCCCTATGCATGGCCCTCCTCAGACGGCTCGGGTCCTTGAGGCCTCACAAGGGGTGGAGGGATCTCGTCCGCAAGCTGGTGCTCCTGTTACAGGCGAGACCTTCTGCATTTCAAAAAAGATCTTACCGAGGCCGGCCTATCTGATAAAGGGGCTCCTACCGGCATAGGAGAGAAGCAGGTTCATTTCCAACACTCCTCTCGTAACAAGAAAAATACCCGTAAAATTACAAAGAAAACTCTGGGGTCCTCTTTATCTGTAGGAGCCACGAGGATGGACGAGGCCACTGCCTTTTGGTATGCGATTAAGCTACGTCCAGTTATGGTGCTCTCCCGGACGAAGAGTCCAAGACGAAGAACATAAGTACGCAGAGCGGAGCGTCGATTACGTCGGGGCCCCTCATTCACAGGTTACCTGGCGTTTTCCAGCCTGTTGACTTCAAACGCT
This sequence comes from Ceratothoa steindachneri, assembly GCA_963969495.1. Classification (NCBI taxonomy): domain Eukaryota; kingdom Metazoa; phylum Arthropoda; class Malacostraca; order Isopoda; family Cymothoidae; genus Ceratothoa; species Ceratothoa steindachneri. The sequence continues at coordinate 169,680,186 of OZ018320.1, read as the reverse complement.
TACTCGTTATTCGCTCCACTGATGGCACCATGTTGGCTAAGGGCAACATGATCCATCAGAGGAGAGCGTTAGCTAGCGTGATTGGTAAAGAGCCGAGGGTGACCCGTATATTTGACGATAGCCTTCGGCGAATGCGCCGAATCCCTCTGAGGCGGCCATGATTAGTGCCTTTCGGACACTTGATGGCACGCTGGTGAGTGTGACAGCGCACTCTACCATGAACTTCGTGAAAGGAGCAGTTTGTACGAGGGAACTCGTGGACTACTCCACAGATGATATCACATTAGAGCTGGCCGACCATGGAGCGGTTAAGGTAGGTGGAATGTGTGATAAGAAAACAGGGAGGGGCCTCGAGACCCACCCCTACACTGCCTCGAAGACGGCCTCGCCGTCTGTGAGGCCTTCCTTCGTGAACAGCACTACGCCACGGTATTTTTCGATCTGAAGAAGGCCTATGATACTGAGGGGATACGGTATCATAGAAACTCTCCACACGATGGGGGCGAGGGAACGCCTCCCAATCTTTATATCTGAATTTATGCGAGATCAAAGATTCTTCGCACGGGTGGGAGAGCCCTTTGGGCCTCAATGTAGCAGGAAGAAGGTGTTCCTACGGAAATGTCCACAGTATCACACTCTTTGCTCTGAACATCAATGGCATTACCTGCTGCTAGAAGATGTTCTCGCTACGCTCTACGTGGACGACCTTTCGATATCTTTTGTCGCAGCTCAGATGGCAATTCTGGAACGCCGACTCCAACAAGCATTGAACCACGTCTCTCACTATGCCGAAGCTCACAGGTTTTGGTTTTCCTTGGCCAAGCCTAAAGTTGCGCACTTTTCCACCATGCACCGATACACCCTGACCCATACCTGTTTTTAAATGGGGTTCGCCTGGAAGAGATTGGACTTGCAACGTTTCCTTGGTCTTGTATTTAATCGAGGCCTCACCTGGAAGGCTCATATTCCCAGCCTTAGGGTTTCTTGTACCCACGCCATACATATTCTTCGCTCCGTGACGTTGAGCACCTGTGGCGCTGATACACCTACTGTCTTAATTTTTTATCGATCCTTTGTTCGTTCGAAGCTCGACTACCGATGCGAGTTTTGTGCATCTGCAGCCGAGCCTGTATTGCGGAAGGTGGACGCGATCTCTCGCACTGGCCTTCACCTGGCGACCGGTGCCTTCCGTAGGTCCTGCATTGAGAGCCTACTTGTCGATGCTGAGGAGATGCACCTCGCTCTGCGGCGTGCACAGTGCATTATTCGCCTGTACGGTCAAGTCTGGGGCTTCCTTCAGTCGCAAACAACTCTCACTTTATCCACAGCTGATCTGGACGGTGCCTATGCCGCCGAAAGATGCCAGTCATACCCTAAGCCCTTTGGGTTTAGGGATAGGAAACACCTTCGAAAGCTTGGTATAGTTCTTGGGCCGGTGGCGCTCCTAGTGCCCCTGGTTAAACTCAGGACGCCCCCCTGGATGGTACCACCTTTAACTATTTTTTGCCATGCCTCTGCTCCCAAAGCTTCTAGAGTACCGGTAGTATTGAGTTCGTCCTTTTTGGAGCACACCTCGTGTCACTCTGAAACCGTGCCAGTGTATACCGATGGCTCCAACTCCCAAGAGGGGGTTGGTTTCCACGCCCTATCCCCTTTGTTTGAAGTCAGCAGGGCTCTGCCAGGCACTGCGTCTGTCTTCACGGCCGAGCTGGTGGCAATACACCACTCGGTATGGAAGATAACGCGACGTGCCCGTTTCAGAGACAGGATTGTGATTTATAGCGACTCATAAAGCGCCTCGAGTGCTCTCGAAGCATTGGAATCTCCGCATCCCCTGGTTCGCGAAATCCGTGACGCCACGCTTCTGGCGAGCCGGGCGGATGTCGATATTATCTTTTGTTGGGTTCTTGGACATGTAAGAATTTTGGGGAATGAGCGCGCCGATAAGGGCGCCAAAGAGTCCGCGAAGACCAGACCAGCGTTTCGCTCTTCCTCACATCGATTACATGGCAGGAATACGGGCTGCCTTCTGGGCTTCCTGGGAGAAGCCCAGAGACGGTCGAGGGGAACTTGGTTACGTATCATAGCGCCGCAACTGTTTCCTTGACCCCCCCCCCCCCCCTCCATCCAATTCCGCGAGCGCTCAGGTTGCTTTCTGTCATCTCCGAATTGGACACACTCGCGGGACGCACCGCCATTTGATGGAGCCCTCGCCTGCACCTTATTGCGACGACTGCGTTGTTCTCCAAACTTATCAGGACATTTTTGTTGAATACATGAGCCTGGATATTCTTCGCGCACGTTATCCGTCTCGGCATCGGGACGAGCGGGGTCGCTACCGCTTGTCCCTTATATTCGGGATGGGTTCGTGCACACAGACTTCTGGACTATACGACATTTTAGAGGAGGCTGGCCTCCTCCCTTTTATTAGACTGTTTTTTTAGTAGGGGCGTGTAGGTCGCATGTTCCTGCGTGCAGGAGGGGGGGGGGGCTACCTTCTTACCCCGGTGGTCAAGGTTCGCTGTTTTCCTTTGAGAATTGAACGGTAGACATCTCTGTTGAGAATACATGATTAATATTAGTTGCCGGGTCTTAGCGTAATTGTACGAAGAGCATATTTCGTATAGTTATACATTATAACTGCATTATTTTCCTGCTATAAAGTGTCCCCGTGCTTTTTTGATCCACAAGTGGACTTTGAGTAAGGCGAGGGGATTAATGACCTCCATGGTCCAGAAGATATCTCAGACACTATTCTTCGTCACCTAAGTGATAGAGTCTTGTTTTTTTTTTTAATTTCTTCAACAGCGTCTGATCGTTCGTTATCTGCCCATATTTAGACATGTAAATTACGCTTACTATCGGCAACTGGGAGCCGATCATTCCACCCTTGATAGTTTCCCCCCAATTTATCTACCTTATCCGTATGCAGCTTGATGGATAAGTTAGTAACTGTTAACATAGCTTATCTCTTGGATAGTGTAAGTAACATGTCTATTGTACGGTGCAACTTGCGTAAGTTTACTTCACGTCCGATGCTCTTTTCCGCTAGTGATATTTACGCGCCTTTCCTTGGCAGGTAGCATTTAGCGTCAGTGTTTTTTTTACATTTGGAGAATACCTATGATACCGCGTGGCGATCGCCATCATGACTATCCTCCATTCTATTGGTGAGAGGAGACCGCATACTGGTTGGGTAGCCCTCGTCGGGCACATAAGGAAAGAGGAGGGTGCCCTGCTGACGAGTATTCGCAGCTTCACTCTATTTGCCGTAAATATCAACGGCAGCGAATCAGTGCTGCTGAGAAAAATTCTCCCCTCGCTCTCCATATACGACTTTTCGATCTTTTTGGTAGCAATTCAGATTGGTACGTTGGAGTTTCGACTCAAAAGGCTTTTAACCTAATCTTTCGTTATAATGAAGCACATTAATGTAGGTTTTCTTTTGTTAAGACCAAGGTAGTGTATTTGTGCATGAGCATTTCCCCGACCTTTGGTTTTGATTTTGACAGAGCTTCACCTGAGAGGCACGTATTTTGAAGCTTTAAGGTCTCTTGCACATGCACCATGAAATTTTTTTCCTCAGAGCATTCTAAAAGTAGATCTACCCTATTGCTATTCTACTGCTCTTTTCTTCGCTCAAAACTTGACGATAAGTACGCGATTAATTTATTGGCATCTGACCGTCTATTGTGGATGGTGGATTCGGTTCATTATACTGGTCTTCGGGTGGCAACTGGTGCTTTCGGCTTTGTCGAAGAGAGAGAGATGCTGCTCGCTTACTTCATGCTCAAGGAACGATGCCTGTTGTACAAACAAGTTCAGTCTCTTCCAGCAACCGCCTACGCCTCTCATTCCTTTCCCAGATGATCTTGCCGCTGTTTAGTTTGATGCAGCGCTGACTTCAACTTAAATGAGATGACTATTTGGTCCCGTCAAACTGGCCAGAACATTCTTGTTGAATGCCTCAGTCTGGGGGATCATCGCGCATCCTACCCGTCCAGATACCTTTACGAACGGAGTTACTACCGCTTGTCATTAATACCCGAGACGTGTTCGTCCACTCCCGCGTGTAACATTATAAAATCTCTCAAGGAGGCGATCTTCCTCTATAGTGCCTAGTTGTTTGGTTTGTTGGTTGCATATTCAGGCTCATGAGGGAGATGGCCTCGCTCCGGTGCCACACCTCTGCTCCCGAAGCTTGTATAGCAGAGCGTTTTTCTTGAAACATACATCATATCACACTGAAGTCTAGCCGGTTCACAAAGATGGCCCCAAGTCCGCATGGGGAGTTGGCTTTTATGCTACCTCCTCCTTGTTTGACGCCAGTGGGGCTCTTCAGGGAGATTTGTTCGCCATCACGGCTAAACTGGTAGCAAAATACTCCTCGGTATGGGAAATTACGAGGTGTGCCCGGTTCTGAGATATACTTGTAATCCATAGCGAAACAGAGTAGGAGAATCCTCCTTAGGGCATTGCTATTAACCCCCCCTCCCTCCGTCCCTTTCGCAGTATCCTTGATGCAATGGATACTGTTTTTCGGGACTTTAAAGAGAATCTCCTTCGTTTGGACTCAGGACTTGTACGGCTTGTTTGAAATGAGTCTAAACTATCTGCGCAGATTGCGAAACCGAACAAGAGAGAATCAAGACACCCCTTGACCTTCATGGCATAAAAGATGTGCGACCGAACATCGGGGCTTAAAGTTGCGCGCTGTAACTTCTTGACTATTTCCATTGACTATTCCTCCACTGCTTCGACTGTATTAAGTAATGGAGGGGATGCGAATTGGATCGCTTCCCCAAACCATTGTGCAAGTAGTGTTTGGTACTCTAAACTGTACGCCCCGTTTGATTTGAGTGTCCTAGTGTATGGAAGCTTCTCGCTCGGTACATGTATTGGTACCAGGTCGAGAAGGGAGGCTACTCTCCGTCTTTGGTACTTGAAGAGAGTTTTTACCGCACCAGGTTGGTGTAGGAAATGGGGCATAAGCCTTCTGGAGACGGCTCTCCTCCTCCATACGCCTGTGAGTCCCTGGTGGAGGCGGGGTCCCCTAGGTCACCAGATCGTGTATCTTATTTTTTTGTTGATTCTTGGTCTCTTTATTATTTGAGGGTTTCTTTCTGTTTTCGGAGGCCATACCCTCGTTGGTGGCTGCTCTAAGACACTTCAATTAAACATAAGTTTACGGTAGGGTCCCTGAAAGTGGTCGACACACGATTCGCACCGTACCTCGCCTATCTCAGTGAGAGGCATATATTTGAACGTGACATTCGAAAAACGGTCTCCGGCTGACCCCAGGGACCCCGCAATGGGTCTTTGCAACTGAAACCTGAAGAAGTAGCGTGTCTTACCAGCCCCAGAGGGCCAAGTAATCTCAAAACAACCTTGACCTTATTCCTTCTCCATTTCTTCCTTTCACTCTTTCTTGCTTATTTTTCTTGGCTGGCGGTTGATTCCGTAGGCTAGTCGCCGCTTCCATCCACTCATCCATTCCTCAGGGCCTAGAGTGGTGGTGGTTCGAACCCCCGAGGTCTTGGCTCCGGTTGGGCTGGCGAGATTTTCGTGTTCGCTTTCGCCGGGACTTGAATCCGGTACCCGGGCGTGGCAGTCCAACGCCCCTTTATCCACGGGGCTGGCGACAGCTTCATTAGTAGTGTTTAAAACATTATTAAAGGCAGCGTTAGTGATCAACTGCATACATAGTGCCATATTATCATGGATACTGCGATACTTTTACACATACTGACATACATAGTCATTCATGTGTATATACCACTGCCATGCAATAATACATGTTCATGGTCTCAATATGCACAAGTAATTCCTATTATACATCCCCGTAATCTAAAAAGGCCAGATAAACACAAGGACACTGCAACCTTACATTCACTTTCCCCGTTTTCGCTATAACCCTTCTCCCTCGTGTGTTTGTGTGAGGAGATGAAGCACAACTTCGCCTCAAAACAAAATTGATTCAGGACCCGTGGCTGAAGTCCTGGCGGGGATGCAGTTAGTCACTGGGGAACAGCTGTAGCTCACGAGAGAGGCTACCTTTGCTAATGTCGTGACTGCTTGGATTAATTGAGTCGGTCATTAAGAAGACACGCGAGATATCTCATCACAAACTTGAAACAAGTGATACAATATCGAGCTAATGGAGTTCTCAGACATGAAGATACTCCACATCCTATTCTTTCTTAATAAAAACTCGGAGGCATTGGGAATAAAACTATAGTCTATATATTTTTAATGGTATTCCAATATTATATATGGATTTCCTTCTTTGTGCTGTCTCCTACCCTCTTCAATTTAAAGATTTCGGATCGGATTTTACTATGTGGAGGAATTTTTTATTCCTTTATCAAATACGCCATTAACCCTCTTTTTTCCCAATAACTTTTTCTTTACTGTTGATGTCAATTTGGGTCATTTATGTGATAAATAATAATTTCCTTACAAAATTCACAATTGTTTCAAGCATTGTTGTGTAATTTTAGGTTTAAAATAATTGTTGGCAGCTCAATATCCTTGCCAGATACTTCCAAATCATTAAACAAAAAATATATGCATCAGAAAGTGAATAAAAATAGTATAATTTGTGGAAGAAAGTAATAAATGACAAAATAATTGCAATTGACTATAAAATATTTTCATTCTCAACAGAATGATTATCATCGGTCTTACTAGAGTGAAAAAGACGATCTCATTGTGAATAAGAAAATAGAGGTAAGGAAAAAATAAAATTTTAAACAGGTTTATATTAAATGAATTGGCTGTTCTGCTAAATCTATGAGAACAAAATGATCGCTACACATCATTTAGAACAAAAAAAAAACACTTTAACATGTCTCCCTAAGGCTACCTTGGGATGGGAAATAAGGATCCAAAAGAAAGGTGAAATTTAAATGGCTGGTAAGTGTTTTTTCTCCCCTTCTTTATACTGGATATGAATATGCAAAATCGATGTGAGTATAGAATCACTGGTGTCTATTTATGAAGCATTTTTTTTATCATACATAGTCATATTCTATAGTTTCAATATATTTTTGATCGAGAGACATCTTGTGTAAAATTTAGAACTGGGTATTGGTGGTATCCTGTAGCATTTGTATTAAATGACTAGTAAAGTGACATAAAAGGGTAATACAAAGCAGTATCAAGCCTTTTCTCCCCAAGAATGAAAGAGTAATGATAAAATTACGCATAAAATAAGGCTTATAATTTAAAGCAAACGCAATTTAACACAGCAAAAGACAACAGATTCTATCATAGGTCACTAGATTCAATCAACCAAGGCCCCCTCCACATCTAAAATACTGCACCCATCTCCAACATCATTCTATACCCTGAATCTGTAAAAGTCCGTCCAGAATACTGATGCAAAGCGATAATTATTAATCCAGTCCAATAATGTTGTTTACTAATACTTCTCTAATAAATATAGATATTACCATATAAATAATTCATAACCCAAAGCTAAATTCTCAATTGGTTTTTCCTTCCTATATCCCATATATTTGTCTAAGCTCCTTATTAAACCATTTCAATTAAAATTACCATGAATTCTGCTTAATGGAGCTACATCGGGACGACGGAATTTGGTCCTATTAAGCGGCTGATCCTATTAAACGAACATAACGGAAAATAGTTTTCTATCCTATTTACAGTAACCATTTTTTATTATAATTGTAACTATAACAACAATTTAGTTATACGGGAGTAAATAGCAAACATGCAAAGGTTGTGGAAGAAAGAAAATATGAAAAATTATTTATTGACAAACTTGGAATTATCAAACTCATATCAAGCAGTCAGAGAAGTAAGCGACGCAGCTAAATTACCAACTCAAGATCAATATTGACAATTACCAATTTTTGAGAACCACACAATTTCGCATTTAGCTCGAGCTCTAAGGCCTGAATTTTTAAAAAAAGAATTGTTTTGAGGCAAAGGTTAATTTGCGACCTGTCTTTTCGCAAACCCTCCTACACGGGATTATGCACGAGCTTTTTTAGTTCTATTTCCTCTTCTTTTAAGCTTACGGCGGTCCATTCCCTTCTCCATAGAGTCCTTTCTACACCTTTCACGTATCCTTGCTTGCACGAAGAATTTACAGCCAGTTTCTCATTTATTTTCTCACTTACACGAACGACATATTAATAAATGCCTTTCCTCTTTTCTGGCTAGAACTCCCCTCCCCCTTTTAATCTCGTTTATGTACTCAAGTTAAATAAATACTGGTGCCTCTCATATCTGGGATCTCACAGGCTTCCAAGTTTATCGCAGAGTTAACCGTGTTTCTCAATAAAACCTGCCTTTATTTGAATATAAAGATTGTTCTAACCAGTCACTATAATATTGGGTTTTATTAAAATTCAAAAGAAGAAATCACATGTGTTGAACACTCTCATCTTATTTATCAATTCGGTTTTGTTTCTTGCGATGCATCATATGTTGGGTACAATACCAGAAATTTTCATAGCAGGGTCAATCAGCATTTAGGGAAGATCAGTCGTACATCATTTAGAGATGTCCCGACTACTCTGACATTCGAGAGCACTCCAATTCTTGTAGCACCGCGGTATTTAGATAGCTTTCGTATATTTTATTTAGCACACGAAATAACTGAACTCAGACTTTTGTAATCTCTTTATATTCATAAACTAAAACATCCTCCCTTAATGATCATTCATCTGCTACCTATTGAATATATATATATATATATATATATATATATATATATATATATATATATATATATATATATATATATATATATATATATATGAGGAATTAAACCACATTCTCCGAAGACAATTTGATTCAGAACAGTTTCGGTGTATCTCACACCCTTTTTCAACTGACACAGGGCAGAAAATATAAGAGAAATGCATTTAAGCATAACACAAGATCCCTTATTTTTTCCCCCAATCCCCTACTTATGGCTAATCTGGGGGGGAGGGGGGGTAGGCCTAAACATATTGAAGGGCTGGCATTTTACTATTTTGTTTATTTGCGATCTTATTACAGGATTAAAAGAAAATTGACCCTCAGATAGATTTAAATTAGGAACTGACGATATCAAGCTCGATTCTACGATTCTTCTCTTAACATAGTTAGCCGATTTAAATAACATTTTACTTTCATTGAAATCGATCGAATGATTCAAGTCTCTAGCATGGCAAAATATTCCACTGCTTTGGCTGCCCACTCTAATATCTCTTTTGTGTTCGTACAATCTCTTGTCTAGATTTCTCCCCGTTTCCCCTATAGAAACTTTATGGCAATCGTTGCATGGTACTGCATATATAATATATATATATATATATATATATATATATATATATATATATATATATATATATATATATATAATATATATATATATATAATATATATATATATATAATATATATATATATAATATATATATATATAATATATAATATATTATATATATATATATATATATATATATATATATATATATATATATATATATATATCATGAATGCGAGGGAATGATGAAATAAATCAGTTATACGGCAAAAAAAGAGAAGATAAACGGCATAATTTTTCTTCCGAAAAAGTTCTTTCCCTAATTGCGAAAAAAATCCGTGCTCACAGAGGCAGCGAGCAACCCCTTTTGATTTCCATTAAAGCAACCTTTTAGACCACGCGGCTACGTGGAAGAACAAAAATTCTCTCGAATAGACAATTTTTTAAGGCTTCTTTCACTAGGTCGATCGGAAGGACTATGAAAGAGAAATTTATTGTGAATTCAAAGGACAAACGAGAAATAGTTAAACACGCGGCGAATATACAATTTATATTTCTCGTGAACATGAGAGAAGGGCGAAAATAAATAAGCAATTGCTATATAGAAAAAAATAACAACCAACACTCCTTCAAGTATACTGGGGAATGAGCATCGTCCTATCCATGGAAGGTTAATATTCAAAGGACTTCTCTAACAATCCAAAAAGGAATTATATAAATTAGCCCTTATTTGCCATACCTTTGTGACAACAGAAGTATGGGGGCAGGCTGTATTACAGAGTTTAAGTAAGAGAGGTTATTTGTCACTCCTATGTCAGGTTTTGTTGTATAATTGTCCAAGACTATGTAAGGAAGTTGTGCCATGCTCTTGATACCAATCCTCTTTGAATCAGTAGGGTGAGGTTTTTCTCTTCTGTTCTCAGATGTGCAACCGGCATGCTAGATCTCGCGTTACAGTCTCGTAGGGAGATCGATACGAGTTCCTGCTGAATGTTTGGAGAGAGTTTGATATCGGATATTGTTTATCCTGCGGGTCGGGAACCCATATTACTAGTAGTGGTTGTTATGATTTCGGCCTCTACTGCTATCTAACTTGCGTCCAATTCTCCTAGTTCCCTATGATTTATGGTTTTCTTTCCTGCGATCGTTATCCTGTCGAATCTTTCATTTGAAGATTTTGGGTGTACGTGAAGTAGTTGAACGATTTTAGATTGTATATTTCTCTCCTCAGTCCGTGCTCATATACTATAACTAAATCTGGATCTTCATTCGTTATCGCATTCCATAGTGCATTTCTTTTCCTTTCTAATTCGTTTATATTTACTTGTGCTATTTTGAAGTTTGTTCTTCCCTTGTATTTTAATTCTTGTATGGCTTTCGTATGTATTCATTGATAATTTTTCCCAATGTATCTGTTTTTATGATGATACGTTTTTGTAGGGACTAATATCTGCCCCACCATTACTGCTGATTCTATTTCCTTGTACTTGAGCCTATAATTATATTTCCCTTTGCTTTATCTTCTGCAATGCTAATGATTACGTAATTCGCGTCCATATCTTCCTGACATTCATTCTGCTTAGTCGTAAAGATGTTCAGGTTTATTTCGTTTCCTTCGTACATTTTGCTTATTCTCTATTTTTCCTTGCTCTTTGTCCTAATTCTACCATTTATCTAAGTTTCTGTCTTTCGTCTCGTCTGTTTTCTGAGAGCTTTCTTTCCCCGTCCCTTCCTCGCTTTTTATCCTTTTAGCCTTGTTTATCTTTTGCTTCATCCCTTTTCCCTTTCAGTCTTGCCTTCTCCTCTTAGTTATTGTCTCTTATTTGTTCCCGTTTCACTTGTTTTTCATCTTTTTCTATGTTTATTTGAATCGTGTTTTGACCCTCTTCCTTCCCCAGACTTTTAAGGCATATTATCCTATTTTTTTAGAACATCTCCGAGTCTGGATTCGAATGGAACAAATTTCCTTAAGTCGTTCTTTACTAGTAGCTTGTTCAGATATGTAGTACATGAAGCCTGGTTTTGCTACGTTCGACATGTGAGTGAACATTATAGCGACAGTAGCTCTTGACCTGCTCGTTCCATCATGAGCTATTGTTGCTTTTATGCTCCTTGTTCCTCTCGTTTGCCCTGCCACTGTTCCTGCATGAGATAAATTTTCCTTGGCTTTAATTTCCTCAGCAGCTTTTTCTATTTTATTCCCATTACCTCCTTCTTCTGTGAGCATCTTATTGCTACTGTTCTATGGTGGTTCTATCAATTTAGAAATTCTCAGGGCCTATACATTCGTACCACAGGTCTTCCATCGTTCTGCACTCTGCGCATCTTTTATTTGTCAATTTGTTGTTGTCAGTCAGATAGTTTTTCAGGGCATAGCATTTGGTGCAGGTTTAATGTGAACATATTCTTCATCGTGGATTTGGGCCGGAGTAATCCTGAGAATAAAGCCTGCAGGCCCGGTTCGATTGATTTTCTTGCCACTTCTACTTAAACACCATGTTTTAACATATGTGACAATGTGCCTAAATTTATTGCTTCACTCGCCTGGATACAGAATTGTTTATTCTCTGCTTCCTTTTTTTGTCTGCGGCTGAGCGATCATCGATCATTGGATCCAACTAACGGCAAATTACTGATCCATGGGCTACTTACTACCTTTGGCAGAGTTATAAGCTCTAGATCTATTTTAATTAGCATCTGCCTTGCTATTCAAACTCACTCTATCGTTTTGTATTTGACACACTGCCTCGGATTCGTTGGGCCCTTCTATCAGCCTTATGAGCGCTAAATTATTTACCCATTGAGTAGCGCTGTTACTTCCTCCAGTTGCGTTTTCTGTCCGCCTTTGATCACCTTTAGTGGGAGTCTCTTTCACTGTTCTCTTTGCATTGTTTTATTACAAAATGATAATGAGTGATATCGCCACCCGCACCGTCTCCCTTGTATGTTACTGCCAAGAATAATTAAATGATTGATGAAATGCTGATAACGCCGGGTGGAGACCTCTTGAAAGATGAACCATGATGGACATATTGGAAATGCTGCCACCTTGAGTGTTTAGTTATCTCAGCTGATTCTTCTATAAGCGGAGATGGGATGGGTGAGGGGAAAGGGAGATTTAAGCCGGCATGGAGGCCATGTCTAAGGTCCAAATCGTAATATGAGTAAGCTGTTGAGCTTATATACTTTACAAAGTAAGCATAAACCATGAACTTAACTCAAACTTGTTGCCGAATGGTCCGTTTGGTGAAATGCTTTCATGTCTATTGGTTAGGATAAAGCAGGGAAGCAGAATGGCTCGTGATGAGACACGACCTGCTCTGCCGCTCTTCGATTCATGTCGTAGAAGCCAGAGTTGGTGTTCAAGCACTTAAACGTGGCTATAAAAACCACATTTGTTCCCTCCCTCCTTCTCCTGTTTGCGTAAACAACCAAGGCTGCCGAGTACTAATCACCAGTCGATGAGGTGGTTTGCATCTACTGCAGCAAGTGCTCCGTGAGCCCAAAGTTGAGCTGGCCTCTCTAGGCTACTTAACCTTAGCATTCATGCGTCTGTAGGTTTCTCCGAAGTAAGTTAGAGGATATTCACCTTAAGGCATCCTCTATACCACAGAGTTTTATTTTTTTTTTTCTTGGGGTGGTTTCAGGCAGCAAATGTCGCCAAATTTTACACGCACCTGAATCGCATCTCTTTTCATCGATTGTCGCACATTGGACAATCTCAATAGCTTTACTCTTGGCCCTGTCAATATCAAAGCCACAGAGTATCCCACTCCTTGAAATGTCTCCTCTATATGTTGTTCCTCCCGCGCAAGGAACCCTTGACGCATTTTATCCGTAGGAAGAACGCGATTTTGATGCCCATCTTGATCCGATGGTCGTGAAATGAAAGGTAATGGACGAAATCATAGTTGTTAGTTGCTGTTTTTTTTTATATAAACGGGGTATTCCATCCTTCGTCAGTCTTTTTGAGCTTAACATCCAAGGATGGGAGCATAGCGATGTCTACGTTGGAACGGATATAATCTCGTGAGTTATATTTCTTTTTATTCTGGAGAAGTTTGAGACAGTACTTGAGATAGTACTCGAGACAGTACTTAAGATAGTACTTTGCTAAAATTGTTTTAACAAAGTAAGTATCTCACAGTGTCACAGGCTTCAGTTTTCGTTGGCCAAAACTAAAGTGGTACAATTATGCCGCTATCCACGGCTCAACCTTGACGTAGACTTGTTTCTAAATGTGGTTCGCCTGTAAGTGGTAGACTAGCACCGTTTCCTTAGTATTGTATTTGACCGATGCCTGACGTGGTAGGCTCATATTCGCAGCCTTATGATCTCTTGTGCCCGCGCTATGGATATTCTTTGTTCCGTGAAGTTCAGAGCCTGGGGCGCTGAAAAGGCTACTTCATTACTTTTTATCGATCCTTTTTTCGTTCGTAACTCTACTACGGATGAGAGTTTTATGCATCCGCAGCCGAGCATGTATTACGGAAGGTGGACTCTATCCACCACACCGACCTTCACCTTGTGACAGGGGCCTTTCAGCACGTCCTCGTTGCGAGCCTACTTGTAGATGCTAGGAAGATGCCCCTCGCTCTGCGCCGTGCATTATTCACCTGTAACTCTCACTGCATCCGCAGCTGATCTCGACGGTGCATACGCCGCTGAGAGACGCCAGTCATACCCTAAACCCTTTGCGTTTAGGGCTAGGAAACTCCTTCGAAAGCTAGGTATAGCGCCGATGAGGGCGCCAAAGAGTCCGCGAGGACTGAGTAACCAGACCAACGTTTCGCTCTTACTTACACAGATTACATGTTAGGAATACGGGATGCTCTCCGAGCAGCTTGGCAAAAATATGGGAGACGGTCATGGACCTAACCCAAATGCTGCAACGGCTTCAGGTTGCTTTCTGTCGTCTCTGAATTGGACATACTCACGGGATGCACCGCCATTTGATGGAGCGCTTGCCTGCGCCCTATTGTAATGACTGCGTTGTCCCCCAGACGGTTTGGCACATTTTTGTTGAATGTCCCAGTCTGGGTGATATTCGCACACGTTACCTGTCCCGGTACCGAGACGAGCGTGGTCGCTACCGCTTGTCACTTGTGTTCGGGACTGGTTCGTGGACAGAGACGTGCGGAATATACGACATTTTGGAGGAGACTACTTTATTTGACCGTTTGTTGTGGGTCGCATGCTCCTGCGCAAAGAGAGGCGGGCCTACCCTTCAATGCTAGAGCGCGCTTCCTTCTTGTTACATTTTGCTTTGTTTTCTTTTTTCTTTTTGTTTTTAGCCTATGAACTTTTTATCCTTGTTATTTGTTATTTTCTTATTATTTTTTTTATATAGCTTAGTCATAATCTGTAGTTAGTACGGCGACTTATGCCAAAGTAGGCAGTCACCAAATGGGCTCCTAAAATTTTAAAAAAGTCTTTTCCCTTCCATTTGCTATCTAGGACATAGCATTATTCTTCTCCTTTTCGTTCCCTTCATTTTTTAATTAGAGAATACTAATTCCCTCCCCCCAATTTTCCCACACTAGTGCGAGAGTAAAGTGAGCGTGGAGTGAGTGGATGAGAGTTTATGATTCCATAATTTTAGGACGCCAAAAATTCCCTGATTGATGATTGGCTATGGCGAAGCCAAGTCGGAATCTTTTTGCGGCACTCAGAGACACTATTTTTTATGGCACTGAATCGTGGCCTCCATTCTAGTGGTTCTGGGCTAGGCCTATTATACTGCCTCCCCAAGCTACACAAAGCTGATGTTCCTCTCCGACCAATTTTGGCTTCCTATTCTCTTGCAAATTTAACCATTCTAAATATGTTGCTAAATTGCTCTCTGGGTTAGCCATAGGTCAATACACCATAAAAAAACAGCTATTATTTTTTTAATGAATTATTGTCACACAATTTTGCACCCTAAAAAATCCTAGTCACTTGCGATGTATCCTGACTATTTACAAATATTCCTGTTAATGAAACAATTGATATTATTTTAAATCTAATTTTTAACAAAAACAAGCACCTTTCACAATTTCTCTCGTCAAAATTTCAAGACTATTTTAGAAATGATTTTTAATGAAAATTATTTTTTATTTAATAACAAGATTTACCAACAGATAAATGGAGTAGGAATGGGTTCACCAATAGCAGCTAATATTTTTATAATTCATCTTGAAAACAACTTTATGAAACATTGCCCTTTAGATTTCAAACCTACATTTTATCGTAGGTATGTGGACGACTCCTTTGCTATTTTCAATACTATAGAACATGCTCACCATTTTTTTAAAATTTTATAAACTCTTATCATCGTAACATCAAATATAACATTGAATTAGAGAGTAACTATCAACTTCCTTTTCTAGACGTCATTATAGTAAAAACCGACAAACTAACCACCTCAATATACAGAAAGCCTACCTTTAGTGGCCTAGGAATCAATTTTTTCAGCCATTGTGACTTGTCACACAAACTCAGTGCAATTAAATCTCTAATATATAGAGGTTACCATCTCTCCTCCAATTATTCCCTAATGCACAATGAATTCCAGACTCTAAAGTCTTATTTTAAAAATAATTGTTACCCCCCCCCCCTCCCCACCTTTGGTTGACAAGCTAATCAATAATTTTCAAACCCAAATTTACTCTCTATCCTTTCTCTCATATAATGTTCCCAAAAAGGAAAAAAAATTCTTAGTACCTGAAATATGACCTTACAATAAATTATTCACTAGAAAATGCAACAAATTACTCAAAAAATATTTCTTTCATACCAACTTCAAAATCACTTCTCTCAACCCACTTTCCATAGGAAGTTTCTTCTCGTCAAAAGAGAAACTTCCTCGAGAAATGAGCAGCCGTGTTGTTTACGCTTTGACTTGTTGTTTGTAAGGAACCTATATTGGTAGTAGGGTTCGCTCATTGAAAGAGAGGTTATGTTATCACATGGGAATAAGCCATGGCACTGAAAAAAAGTTGGCTAAGAAGGAAGCTTCTGTAATTAGAAATCACATTAAACAATGCAAGACAGAATGTTCCATAGATAACTTCAAAATAATTGGTCATAATATCAATGAATATAGTCTAAGAATTTTGGAATCCCTACTAATACGTACAAAATCTCCTACACTAAACATAGATAATCCCGCTGTTCCCCTTCTTATTTCTTAATTTTAATTACCTCATTCAACAACCAACCAATCAAATTCCTATCCTTCTTTAAGCCACATCCTTTATAATTTCTTCACTTTGTGATTTCTCCTGAACTTCATCGGTAAGCAATATTATACTGTAATTATATATATACATATATATACATATATATATATATATATATATATATATATATATATATATATATATATATATATATATATGAAAATTAACACGCAGGAAAATGAAAAGATGAATCCAAACACTTTCGAACTATATTTGCAAGTTCATTTTCAAGGAATAGCATGAAAAGGGAGAAGACAACCTTATAGGGTACAAAGATACGAAGGGAACACCCATCACATAGTACAAACCAATATAAAAAACACAAAAACAAGACAGAAAAATACCAAGAAAAAGAACAATAGGCAACTAATAACAGACATGTGCATCCCTAAAACCATATACACTCAACAACGCCATGTATATGAGTAAATATCATTGCTTTACTCACGTGCTACTTTGTGAGTTTTTTTATTATATATATATATATATATATATATATATATATATATATATATATATATATATATATATATATATATATATATATATAGATATATATAGATATATATAGATATATATAGATATATATAGATATATATAGATATATATAGATATATATAGATATATATATATATATATATATATATATATATGAACAATTGTTAAATCCAATGACAGATTCCAAATATGTTAATAAAACCACGGTCGAGGTGAGTATAAGCGAGGCGCAGGTGGTTGGCAATGGATTACGAGGTTCATATTAAAAAATGGTGATCGTATATGAGCGTGTAGGGATGTAGATATATGTTGTCTTTTTGCCGTATGCGTGTTTCATGGTCTTTTGGGCAAAGATGAATTTGCACTAGAATCTCATTTTATTATTGGATCAAGACGAAATCAAGGAATGATGAATAGTAAATCGGGCGTGTGTATTTGTCCCTCTCTCTCTTTATATATATATATATATATATATATATATATATATATATATACTGCGGTCAGTATAATTTAAAAATTGACAACCGAGAATGCTTCAAACGTCATGGGGGCCGGGCATCATGCCTCGCTAGGGAACGTGTTTTTATAGAATTTTTGTACCACTCCTAAAAAGAAGGGCATAAATTTATTCTTATATAGTCTAATCTACCTCCAGTTCACGCATTTCTGTGAAAGGCGGAGGTAGACCTTATAAGAATTTATGCCCCGCATGATAACGCGTCCCCACCAAATGTTCGCTGACCTTAACGCAATTATCTTTTGTTAGGTTTTTGTCGGAGGAACCTTCAGCCATTTGAACCAAACAAATTCATCGCTGAAGTGTACTTTGGACCATTGGTCTTCTGACCATAGAAGGTGCTTAGTGGCGAAGGATATTCTAGATTTCTTGTTTTTATAGCTTGACTGATCAATGGCTTGACTACTGGTGTGAGAAATTTCAAAGATCTTTCCATCAGGCGGCGTGGTAATGTCTTCCTGGGGACACTGATGCCCATAGTTTCATTTAATTCACGGCAAATCCTGACTTCCTGTCTTGTATCGGTCTTTTTTTCAGATACAGATTAGGTCTTGGTCATCTCTTTGAGATTTTGAAATGCCTATCATTAGAAAGTCCACTGGTAAATATGCCTGCGTTATCGTAACGTGAAATGATATTCTGTACGACAATTTTGGGACGTTTAACTCTTTCAGCTATGGTTCTGATGGAGAGCTGAATCTCTTGACGTAGCTCACCAATTTGCTTAGATATAGGTAGGTGTAGTGGGTCCCCTAGGCATGGTTGCTACTCGGAAATGGACAAGGTATGTAATGACTAAATGTGCAAAAATTTCATGAAAGTAAGTTACCACCCTAAATTAGTTGGTTGTCTGAAAGATAGTAAGAGAATTACGCTGTCCGGATCATTTTGATCACCATATATTTGGAATAAAAATGCAGGTAATTTTCAGTTTCTGGATCATTATATTTAGAAAGGTACCTAAGAGTACCTTATGACTAATTTCGTCAATCTCTGACAATACATCCTTTTATACTTTTTTCACTATATTTGTTACCCTTTTTTTGTGTTCTTATTCATGATATTTTTAGGCCATCGTGAGTTATTTCTAAGATGTCTGGCGTCATGTTTCTCGTAGTTGTCCTCAGTTTCTGCCTGCTTTTTGTGCCGAGTGTCCAAGCTTTGCGGCCGTAAGTTAAGACCTGTAGGACAGATTCATTATACATTTTACGTTTTAAGTATAGTGGTTGGTTGCTTCTGAAGATTTAGTCAAGATTTTCTGAAGCTTCCCGGCTTAATTTTATTCTTATACTGATTTTTCATGATCTCACCCAGGATCATCAGCTATCGTAAGTATTTTATTTTGTGCGTGCACACAAATCTGGCCCTCATTTATAATTGCTATATCCTAAAATTCTTTATCTTTAGTTCTTCCATGTTTTCTCCACTCGCCTCTTTTCTATCTTCAACGCTTCCCTTTCATCCAGGAACGCACTATCCCATTTCCAAAAATCTGCTATTCACCCAATTCTAAAGAAACGATGCCTCGACCCAAACGCCGAGGAAACTACGGTCAAATATCTCTCGGCTCCCTTGCCTTTCTAAAGTCCTCGAAAGATTGGTGTCAATCCGAATTCTTGATTATATGTCCTCTTTTAACATTGGCAAGATATTCAACTTTGGTTTCAAAACAAATAAAAGCACTGAATCGGTTCTCCAAAATATAACTTTTCAACTTCCATTTGCAATTTTTAGTCTTCATTATTTCCTGTGGATTTTTGAAAACGCCCTTGACTGGTTTAGCTCTCACCTAACATTTCGCACTTCATCTGTTCATATCGAGAGTGATATACTGTATTTAGGTAAGCGGAAGTGCGTTTTGGCGTTCCACTAAGGTATCTTCATGCTCCGCTCGATTCTTGCATCTATATATCTACTTTCCCTTTTGGGCGTTCCCTTCGATAGATATCTTCTCTTCCAAATCTATTGTCACTAAATTTTGTGATTCTCCTCTTTGCTTCTTAGTGATCTTAGCCGCATCCGTTTGCACTTTAAACATATAGCTTTGTGGTTGGCTACCACTCTTTCGTTAACTCCCTTCTTCGTTATTTTAATTCTTTCTTGCTGGATTCCATTATTACACTCTTGGAACTATTCAACTTTTTCAAATCTTTGCAACCCATGTTTTTCAGTTAAGAAAACATTATCTCGTGCAACCTCCTGACCGGGAACTTGCTCTGACCTGCTTTGACTTGCTCTCCAATCTCGAAGCGCGTCCAACGTCCTCATTCTTACCCAACTAATCTTAAATAAAATGAAACTAGCTTACCTAATTTTCACTCTGAACCTATATCTGCCCCAGAGAGCACTTCTTTTTGGCCCTTCTCCATTTCGGTTTGCTCCTCGTAGTCTTCTCGGAATTGACAATTCAGAGTTGGTATCTTGGCCGCACCAAAAGAGATCGCAATGTCCTCTACGTAGAGCGTAGTGACAACATCTTCCGGCAACACCGAGGTAATACAGCTGATGTTCCAAGCAAAGAGAGTTACACTGAGGACTCTTCCCAGCTGGACGCCCTCATCTTGTCCTATTGGAACTGAGAGAGCTTCCCCAACGTAAGCGGAATCGACGATCTCGCAGAAGTTTTGATATGAAGATTGGGAGGCACCCCCTCGCGCTCAGGGCATGTAGGGTCTCCAAATACCGTATCACCATGCGATATCATAGGGATTGCTCCAGATCGAAAAAACACCGTGGTAAAGTGCTGTCTAAGAAGGGAGGCTTCTCAGACACCATTTTCCAATTGGAGAAGAGCATCCAATCTGCAGGGTAACTAAGGAAAGATGCATTGTGCAGGAGACAGTTGGCTTCCTCTGTCCAGGAAGTGAGCTAAGCTAACATTTCCCACTCCTCTATCAATCCCACACGCAGGATGTGAAAGAAATTGAATGGAAACCAGCAGGAGTGGAGTGATCTCTCTCCGGATTGCGAAAATCAGGTAGGCTAACCATTCGTCAGGGAGTTTAGGAGGATACCCTAAGTCCAAATCATGTTAAACAAATCTAACATAGAGGTTCAGGTCATATTCCCCCAGGTGTCGGGGCATGGAGCACGATATATCGTCCGAATCAAGGGCGATATTCTCGCAGGCGGGGAGAGCGAAACGCATCTCACTTATGATTCATAAGAAATCCTGCTTTCTCGATATTTACTGCTAGAATGTGAATGATATGCCTACCTATATACACCCCCTTCCTTCCCACGCTGCCTTTAAGTGTGCCTTAGGGGACAAGCGCTCTGTGTAGGATCCTGGTCTTGAGGAGCGCTATACAATACCTATTATTATTATCTACTGGTATAAGAATGGGGGATGAATTTATTTAATGAAAGAAAAAGGTAATGAGGGCAGAACCATTAAGACATGCCCTAAAAAGGACTCAAGAGAGTAATAAAGTTAGCTAATGTGAAAATACGTATAAGATTTCATTAGCCGGATTACCCATAGGAGGAGACTACTGCAAGAGTGGGGAGTTTACTCAATCTGTAGTAGGTGTCTTTACAATTCTTCAGTCTTTGATAGAACTGTAACGAGACACCTTAAAGCTCGGCTTGAATCGAGTCTTTTTAGCACCGAGGGAGGTCGAGTGGATAAAAATGCCTCGTATCTTGATATCAGAAATATGCGGGGTCAGCGATTTGAATATTGCAACATTTTCCATGTTTTATTCCCTCTCCTCCGCTTTATAAGTGCCGGAAGTTGCACTTCTATCCGGATTAACAGCATCGGTTGCCTGCTAACAAATATTGTTGCAGTACCTCCTCACTTGCAGGAATAAAGTGCGGTGGTACCATCAGGATTTACCACTATGCATTACCACCAGCGTGTCACAAGTTTACTACATGATTCGCCACTGGGCTTTACTACCATGGTTTTAAACTAGGATTTACTAGCAGGTTTTACCACAAGTTTAACGCTAAAATTTGCTACCAGCTTTGACTACTGCATTTTTATACCAGGTTTTACGCCGATTTTAACCGTCTAATCCTTATTTCTTGGGGGAGCAACATGGTATGGAATATGGGTGAAGGTGTTTATTTTGGCGTTACAAGTTATACAGTTCTCAATGGACAGGCAAATGAACACACACACACATGCACACGTACAGACACACATACACATGTACAGCTAATAAGCACATCACAAGACCAAACGATGCATCAATAGAAGCTAATTAACTGGCAATAACAACACATTATATTTCGAAAGGTTAAGGAGAAGTTTGAGTAAAGAGGAAAGCATTCATACACCACATCTTTACCGATTCATGTGGAAATGTGGGTGAAAGAGTAACAGGCATGAGGATAGAAAAAAAACCCTACTCATATTAAATTAAAGGCAGAAGACCAAAAGTGGTGGGTGGACTAGATACGTACATCTATTCAAAGGTTGTTTTTTTGTACTCGAATGAGTATCATAACATAATTTTATGCATCGGTTGCCTGCTAACAAATATTGTTGCAGTAGAGATCATCCGAGTCAATCAACCATCCACTGTAACCAGTCCCTAACATCCCTCTATAAACTGTATCTACTAGAAAGAATAATATATATATATATATATATATATATATATATATATATATATATATATATATATATATATATATACACGATTGGTTTGCTTTTAAGGAGTCTTATTTTTAAGTTAGGATGAATTCGAGAATGAGACGGGTAACAATCCTCATTTAATCAAAACGACGTTTCGGGCATACTACTCATCATCTTGTTCTATAAAATATATAGAGTTAGAACATAATAGCTATGATCACAATAAATTACAATTGTGATCAGAATAATGGAAAATTGACATTAATACTGTAAAATGTGGGCGGGCTTACACTGACAACAATGAAACGAAACATTAATTAATTAGGTTATGTAAGAGATCTTTGGAATTATTGATTACTTAAACACAAATAATGTTAACCTTTAGCGAAGAGCAAAAACGGAGAACTGAGGGAGAGAACTTTTGTATGTGACGTCATAAGATCGGTAGGTTGTAAACTTTTTTTAAGAGATTTATGCGATTAGGAGAAGGAAAGCAGGAGAATCAGTAGTAAGACGGGTTTAATTGCTTATGAACAGTGATTCAAGAATACGAAGGGAGGTAGGATCTTTGAAATGTCCTAAAATTCCAAAGTTTAAGTGGGAAATATCAATCTTACATTGAATGGAGTGATCACGGATGGGGGACATGTCTCTATTCTTAGGAACGGAGCCAGTACGCGGGCCTATGCCTAGGTGCGAACAGACTCGAGCCTTCAATGAACGGACGTTGGTTTTAATATAGGTTCCCCGGTGGCACCTGTGGCAAATAAATCTATAAACAACCGACCTGCTCATCTCAGAGGTGGGTTTGTCCTTAGTACGAAAAAAATGTCCTCGAAGAAAATTACGAATGAAAACTATTTTAAAGTTAGTGTGTGAAAAAAAAGTTCTGAAAAGATTTTTTTTCACACAGATGGCAGTATCTTCGATGACGTGTTTACAAAGGCATGTTTACAACGACAGGTTTACATTGAGTGAGTTGCGTTCCGCTCTCCCCTCGTGCGTGGAGACCGCCCCTGGCACGTACGATATCCTGTATGTCATGCTGTGACAGATGTGCTAGATTCTACTAGATGTGTTCAACAGAATATGAGGGTATCCTCTCTTAACCCTGGCGAATCCGTAGTGTGCTCGCTTTTCGCAAACCAGGGAGAAATCACTCCACCCCGATCGGTTTCCACCCAATCTCCCTAACCCCCTGCGTGTGCAGGTTGAGGGAAAAATTGGTAAATGTTGGATTAACATTTTAGCTGTACAATAGAGACCACTTGTCTTCCGCACAGTGCGGCTTCCGCAAGTTCCACTCCACGTCAGATGCTCTGCTCCGACTGGAGATTGCCGTCTGCGAGGCCCTCCTTCATAGACACTATTTGCGCCACGGTGTTTTTCGATCTGGAGATGGCCTCTGATACCACATGGCGATATGGTATCATGGAGACTCTCCAGGCAATAGGGGCGAGGGGACGCTTCCAAATCTTTATATCTGAATTTCTTTCGAGATTGTCGATTCCGCGTACGGGTGGGGCGGGAGAGCCCTCTCCTGCCCACTGGAGCAGGAAGAGGGTGACCCGCAAGGTTTGGTCTTGAGTGTCTAACTCTTGGCCCTGAGCATCAATGGCATCACCTCGCTGATGCCAAAAGATGTTCTCGCTACACTCTATGTGGACGACCATTCGATTTCTCTTGGCACAGCCCAGATTCCAACCACGGACCATAGACTACAACAGGCATTGAACCACGTCTCTCTCCATGCTGAAACGTAGAGGCTTCGGTTTTCCTTGACCCAAGGTAAGGGGGTACACTTCTGCTGCCATCCACGGCTTCAACCTGACCCAGACTCGATTTTGAATGGGGTTTTCCTGGAAGTGGTGGATTTGCAATGGTCCTTGTTCTTGTATTTGACCGATACTTTATCTGGGAGGCTCTATTAGCAGCCTTAGAGTCTCTTGTACCCATGCCATGGATATTCTTCACTTCCTGGCTTTCAGGGCCGGAGGTGCTAATATGGCTACTGCGTTACCTTTTTATCGATCCTTTGCTCGCTCAAAGCTTGAATAAGAGTGCGGGGTTTATGCATCCACAGCCGAGCGTGTATTTCGGAAGGTGGACTCGATCCACCAGACCAGCCTTCGCCTGGAGAACGGTGCCTTCCGCACATCCCCCACTTTGAGCATATTAATGTTGTGGGGATACCACTCACTTTGCGCCGTGCACAGTTCATTATGCGCCTGTACGACCTAGTCCTGTGCCTCCCTGATTCGCTAACAGCTCTCACTGCAACCGCATCCGCATATGATCTCGATGGTGCCTATGCCACCCAGACACACCAGCCAGACCAGAAGCTATTTGAGTTTAGGACTAGGAAACTCTTTTGCAAGCCCAGTGTAGCTCTTGTGCCGGTGGCACCCATTTTTGTGCCCAGGACCCTACCTTGGAGGGTACCATCTTTGACTATTTGTCGCTACGGCTCTACTCCTAAAGCCCCTTTAGCACGGGGAGTATTGAGTTCTGCCTTTTTAAAGCACACTTTGTGCCACGCTGGATTTTTTTTTTTTAATTTTATGGAGCCCATCTGGCAACTACCCACTTGGGCATAAGTCGCCGAAAAACACGACAGCCTAGAACTAGGCTACTTTAAAGAAAAAATATGAAAACTTAACAATCGAAGCAATCTCCGGCAGCGGGGGGAGGTCCCCCTCACCCCGGTGCAGGAGAGTGCAACCTACAAACAAAACAATAACAAAAAAAAGGAACCTTAAATAAAGGGGAGAAGGCCGGCCTCCCCCAAAAAGTCAATAAGTCCACCAGTCATGGTGCACGCACTCGTCCCGAGTACAAGGGACAGGCGGTAGCGACCCCGCCCATCCCGGTACCGAGACAGGTATCGTGCGCGAAGATCACCCAGACTGGGACATTCGACAAGAATATGCCGAGCAGTCTGGGGGACAACGCAGTCGTTGCAATAGGGCGCATGCGAGCGCTCCATCAAGTAGCGATGCGTCATACGAGTGTGTCCGATTCGAAGACGACAGAAAGCAACCTGAAGCCGCCGCGGAATTGAGGGATAGGTCCATGGGAACAGTCGCGGCGCAATGGCACGCAACTTTAAGTTCCCTTCGACCGTCTCCTATTTTCTTTGCCAAGCAGTCCGAAGAGCTGCCCGTATTCCTGCCATGTAGTCGGTATGAGGAAGAGCGAAATGCTAGGCCGGTCGCGAGTCATCGCAGACTCGTTGGCGCCCTCATCGGCGCGCTCATTCCCCGCAATTCCTACATGTCCAGGAACCCAGCAGAAGATAATCTCGACATCCGCCCGGCTCGCCAAAACCGTGGCGTCACGGATATCGCGAACCAGGGGATGCGGAGATTCCAATGCCCCAAGAGCACTCAGGGCGCTTTGTGAGTCGCTATAGATCACAATCCTGTCTCCGAACCGGGCACGTCGCGTAATCTCCCGTACCGAGTGGTGTATTGCCACCAGCTCGGCCGTGAAGACAGACGCAGCACCTGGTAAAGCCCCGCTGACTTCAAACAGAGGGGATACGGCGTAGAAGCCGACCCCCTCTTGGGACTTGGAGCCATCCGTATACACTGGCACGGTTCCAGCGTGACACGATGTGTGCTCCAAAAAGGTCGAACGCAATACTCCCGGCGCAGTACAAGCTTTGGGAGCAGAGGCGTGGCGACAAATAGCCAAATGTGGTACCCTCAAGGGTGGCGTCCTGGGCAAAACCAGGGGCGCCACCGGCCCGAGAGCGATATCTACCTCTCGAAGGAGTTTCCTGGCCCTAAACCCAAAAGGCTTAGGGTATGACTGGCGTCTCTCGACAGCATAGGCACCATCGAGATCAGCTGCGGATGAAGTGAGAGCTGTTGGCGACTGAGGGAGGCGCCGGGCTCGCGCGTACAGTCAAGTGATACACTGCACGCGGCGCACAGCGAGTGGCATCTCCCCAGCATCGACCAACAGGCTCTCAATGGGGGAAGTGCGGAAGGCACCGGTCGCAAGGCGAAGGCCGGTGTGGTGGATCGAATCCACCTTCCACAATAAACGCTCGGCGGCGGATGCATAAAACTTGCATCCGTAGTCAAGCTTCGAGCGAACAAAGGATCGATAAAAAAGTAAGGCAGTAGCCCTATCAGAGCCCCAAGCGCTAAACGTCACGGAACGGAGAATATCCATGGCGCGGGTACAAGAGACCCTAAGGCTGCGAATATGAGCCTCCCAGGTGAGGCGTCGGTCGAATACAAGACCAAGGAAACGGTGCGACTCAACCACATCCAGGCGCACCCCATTAAGAAACAAATCTGGGTCGGGGTAAACCGTGAATGGCGGCAGAAGTGCACCACCTTAGTCTTGGCCAAAGAAAACCGAAACCTGTGCGCTTCGGCATAGCGAGAGACGCGGTTCAATGCCTGTTGGAGTCGACGCTCCAGAGTTGGCATCTGGGCCGCGCCAAAAGAGATCGAAAGGTCGTCCACGTAGAGCGTAGCGAGAACATCTTCCGGCAGCACCGAGGTGATGCCGTTGATGCTCAGGGCAAAGAGTGTAACACTGAGGACACTTCCCTGCGGGACACCCTCTTCCTGCTCCTTTGGGCCGGAGAGGGCTCCCCCCACCCGTACGCGTAATCGTCGATCTCGCAAAAATTCAGATATAAACATTGGGAGGCGTCCCCTCGCCCCCATCGTGTGGAGAGTCTCCATGATACCGTATCGTCATGCGGTATCATAGGCCTTCTCCAGATTGAAAAACACCGTGGCGTAGTGCTGTCTATTAATGAAAGCCTCGCAGACGGCATTTTCCAGTAGGAGCAGAGCATCCGACGTGGAGTGGAACTTGCGGAAGCCGCACTGTGCGGAAGACAGATGGCCTCCGCTGTCCAGGAAAAAGGCTAATCTAACATTTACCAATTTCTCCATCAACTTGCACACGCAAGAGGTTAGAGAGATTGGGCGGAAACCAGTCGGAGTAGAGTGATCTCTCCCCGGTTTGCGAAAGGCAAGCACAGTAGCGATTCGCCAGGAGTCTGGGAGAAGACCTTCCACCCAGATCCTGTTGAACAAATCTAACAGAAAGGCCATGCCTCGCTCACCTAGGTGTCGAAGCATGGCGTAGGGGATATCGTCCGGACCATGGGCGGTGTCCGCGCACGAAGCGAGAGCGGAACGCAACTCGCTTACAGTAAACTTGTCGTTGAAGGGTTCTCCGCCTCTGGAGGTAAAGTCCATCCGGCGGCCTTCCGCGACATCACGACGTGCATTGAATGCTGGCGGAGCAGCATCACGGCTAGAGAATGCAGAAAAAGCGGTCGCGAAGGATTCCGCCACGGACGCGGGGTCCGAGATTGCGGTCCCATTCTCCTGGAGAACGGGAGGGGGGGGCCTGCGAGAACTTGCCCCGAATCCTTTTGACTAGCTTCCACACCTCAGCTAAAGGGGTCTTCCCGTTAAGTGAAGACACGTATGCCCGCCTAAGAAGAGCGGCGGGCGTGCTTCGAAATATACCGGAACCTAGCCCTAGCCCGACGAAATTCAGCGACAGTGAAATCGTTCGGGCGGCGCTTATAGCGCACGTAGGCATAACGCTTCTGTTTGAGGGCCGTCTCACACTCGGCTGACCACCACGGGAGCGGTCGGCGTGCAATATTTTATTTATTTTTTTTTTTTTAAAGCTCATCTGGCGACTGCCTACATGGCCATTAGTCGCCGCATTAAAACTGGCCTAGTTCTAGGCTACTTTAAAATAAAATTAAACGAAGAAAAAAAACAACAAAAAAACACCCTAAATGGGGGAAGGGAAAAAAAAACAAAAACAAATGCATGAAACAAAACAAAACAAAAAACAAACTCTGCTTAAATAATAGAGAGAAGGCCAGCCTCCCCCAAAAAGTCAATAAGTCCACCAGTCGATGTGCACGCACTCATCCCGAGTACAAGGGACAGGCGGTAGCGACCCCGCCCATCCCGGTACCGTGACAGGTGTCGTGCGCGAAGATCACCTAGACTGAGACATTCGACATGAATGTGCCGAACAGTCTGGGGAACGACGCAGTCGTTGCAATAGGGCGCAGGCGAGCGCTCCATCAAAAAGCGATGCGTCACACGAGTGTGGCCGATTCGGAGACGACAGAAAGCAACCTGAAGCCGTCACGGCATTGAGGGATAGGTCCATGGGAACAGTCGCGGCGCAATGGCACGCAAATTTAAGTTCCCCTCGACCGTCTCCCATCTTCTTTGCCAAGCAGTCCGAAGAGCTGCCCGTATTCCTGCCATGTAGTCGGTGTGAGGAAGAGCGAAACGCTGGTCCGGTCGCAGATTCCTCGCGGACTCTTTGGCGCCCTCATCAGCGCGCTCATTCCCCGCAATTCCTACATGTCCAGGAACCCAGGAGAAGATAATCTCGACATCTGCCCGGCTCGCCAAAACCGTGGCGTCACGGATATCGCGAACCAGGGGATGCGGAGATTCCAATGCCCCGAGAGCACTCAGGGCGCTTTGTGAGTCGCTATAGATCACAATCCGGTCTCCGAACCGGGCACGTCGCGTAATCTCTCGTACCGAGCGGTGTATTGCCACCAGCTCGGCCGTGAAGACAGACGCAGCGCCTGGTAGAGCCCCGCTGACTTCAAACAAAGGCGATACGGCGTGGAAGCCGACCATCTCTTGGGACTTGGAGCCATCCGTATACACCGGCACGGTACCAGCGTGACACGATGTGTGCTCCAAAAAGGTCGAACGCAATACTCTCGGCGCAGTACAAGCTTTGGGAGCAGAGGCGTGGCGACAAATAGCCAAATGTGGTACCCTCCAGGGTGGCGTCCTGGGCAGAACCAGGAGGGCCACCGGCCCGAGAGCTATATCTACCTCTCGAAGGAGTTTCCTGGCCCTAAACCCAAAAGGCTTAGGGTATGACTGGCGTCTCTCGGCGGCATAGGCACCATCGAGATCAGCTGCGGATGAAGTGAGAGCTGTTGGCGAGTGAGGGAGCCGCCGGGCTCGCGCGTACAGTCAAGTGATACACTGCACGCGGCGCACAGCGAGTGGCATCTCCCCAGCATCGACCAACAGGCTCTCAATGGGGGAAGTGCGGAAGGCACCGGTCGCAAGGCGAAGGCCGGTGTGGTGGATCGAATCCACCTTCCGCAATAAACGCTCGGCTGCGGATGCATAAAACTCGCCTCCGTAGTCGAGCTTCGAGCGAACAAAGGATCGATAAAAAAGTAAGGCGGTAGCCCTATCAGCGCCCCAAGCGTTGAACGTCACGGAACGGAGAATGTCCATTGCGCGGGTACAAGAGACCCTAAGGCTGCGAATATGAGCCTCCCAGGTGAGGCGTCGGTCGAATACAAGACCAAGGAAACGGTGCGACTCAACCACATCCAGGCGCACCCCATTAAGAAACAAATCTGGGTCGATGTGAAGCCGTGGATGGCGGCAAAAGTGCACCACCTTAGTCTTGGCCAAAGAAAACCGAAACCTGTGCGCTTCGGCATAGCGAGAGACGCGGTTCAATGCCTGTTGGAGTCGACGCTCCAGAGTTTGCATCTGGGCCGCGCCAAAAGAGATCAAAAGGTCGTCCACGTAGAGGGTAGCGAGAACATCTTCCGGCAGCACCGAGGTGATGCCGTTGATGCTCAGGGCAAAGAGTGTGATACTAAGGACACTTTCCTGCGGAACACCCTCTTTCTGCTCCTTTGGGCCGGAGAGGGCTCCCCCCAACCGTACGCGGAATCGTCGATCTCGCCAAATTTCAGATATAAACATTGGGAGGCGTCCCCCCGCCCCCATCGTGTGGAGAGTCTCCATGATACCGTATCGCCATGCGGTATCATAGGCCTTCTCCAGATCAAAAAACACCGTGGCGTAGTGCTGTCTACGAAGGAAAGCCTCGCAGATGGCATTTTCCAGTCGGAGCAGAGCATCCGACGTGGAGTGGAACTTACGGAAGCAGCACTGTGCAGAAGACAGATGGCCTCCGCTGTCCAGGAAATAGGCTAATCTAACATTTACCAATTTCTCTATCAACCTGCACACGCAAGAGGTTGAGATATTGGGCGGAAAGCGGTCGGAGTAGAGTGATCTCTCCCTGGCTTGCGAAAGGCGAGCACAGTAGCGATTCGCCAGGAGTCTGGGAGAAGACCTTCCACCCAGATCCTGTTGAACAAATCTAACAGAAAGGCCATGCCTCGCTCACCCAGGTGTCGAAGCATGGCGTACGGGACATCGTCCGGACCATGGGCGGTGTCCGCGCACGAAGCGAGAGCGTAACGCAACTCACTCACAGTAAACTTGTCGTTGAAGGGTTCTCCGCCTCTGGAGGTAAAGTCCATCCGGCGGCCTTCCGCGACATCACGACGTTCATTGAATGCTAGCGGAGCAGCATCACGGCTAGAGAATGCGGAAAAATCGGTCGCTAAGGATTCCGCCACGGACGCGGGGTCTGAGATTGTGGTCCCATTCTCCTGGAGAACGGGAGGGGGGGCCTGCGAGAACTTTGCTCGAATCCTTTTGACTCGCTTCCACACCTCAGCTAAAGGGGTCTTCCCGTTAAGTGAAGACACGTATGCCCGCCAAGAAGAGCGGCGGGCGTGCTTCGAAATATACCGGAACCTAGCCCTAGCCCGACGAAATTCAGCGACAGTGAAATCGTTCGGGCTGCGCTTATAGCGCATGTAGGCATAACGCTTCTGTTTGAGGGCCGTCTCACACTCGGCCGACCACCATGGGAGTGGTCGGCGTGCAAAACGGCCAGACGTCCTAGGAATAGTAGTCAGGATCACGGCGATGAGGTTGCCGGAGAAGAACTTAACGGCCTCATCTACCGACCTAAACTCCTCGACTGAGATAGAGAATTCAGTCATTTCCTGAAATGCAGGCCACCGCGCCCGCGCCAAGCACCACCGAGGTGGTCTCTCAGGCGGCAGTTGCCCTGAAAATGATATTTGAATGGGAAAGTAATCACTCTCATGGAGGTCATCGACCACCCCCCAATCAAAATCAGGCTGTGCATCCGAAGAGCACAAAGATAGGTCAAGGCAAGAAAATGAAGCGGTTCTCGGACAGTGATGTGTAAACTCATCCACGTTTAGGACACCCATCTCAAGCTCTTCGATCAGATCGGCAAGGACTTTTCCCCTGGGATTTATGGTGTAATCTCCCCAGAGAGGATGCCTGCCGTTCAGATCTCTAAGCAAGAGATAGGGCGTCGGCAACCGTGCCACGACGCGGCGGAAGTCCCCCGCGTCGAAGTCAGCTGACGGTGGAATGTCCTCAGAAATGATAGTATACCTCCGATCAAGGTGCAGCTGCACAGCCACTGCCTGAAAGGAGGTATCTAAAGAGAAAGGAAGAACGGAGACATCATGCCGGGTGTAAACCGCGCATCCCCCAGCCCGGCCGTCCCGCGGTGGTGGGGTCGCAAGACCCTTATACCCCGGGAGGGCAGGCAGGGGGCACGCGCCTAGCATGGTCTCCTTCAAAAAAATAGCTAACGGGGAACGGGACGAGGCGAGCCTATACAGCTCCTCCCAGTTGGCCCGGAGTCCACGGCAATTCCATTGAAGGAATATGCCCTCCAGGCCTAGCTCGGAGGAGACGCGGGGGCCCTCCTCGAATTGAAGACCCTCACGGGAATGGCCGTACGCTTCCCGGAGGCAGAACCCTGGGCCCTGCTGGCCGGACAAAGCGCTGAAGGCGCTGTCGCCTTCGAGGACTTATTGGGGAAGGTTGGGCTCGCCATGCGAGTCTTTTCCTCCCTCCGCCTCGAAACCTTAGGCGGGCGCTGCGGCTTCAGAGGCTGGGGGCCCTCTTTTGGAGGAACCACCGTCTCCGAGCCACTCGCTCCACCTCGGGGCGTGGGCGAAGGAGCCGAAGCTCCTTTGTTGCTGTCCTCCTTTTAGGGGACAGCTTTAGGAACCCCCGAAGATGGCCTAGCGACCATCTTCAGGGGTGTTGCCTCCTGTGAGTCTAACGACTCTGTGGAGGCGCGTGGCCGTTTCGCCTTGCGGGAAACGGTCACGCTGGGGGAAGAGGGGGAAGCCCTGGTTTTAGCCGGGGTTGGGTATGAACCCTTTTTGCCGCCAGCTTTACCAGGGGAGCGCCCGGGTTGGGTAGAGCCCGCAGAAGGGCTCCGAATGGGCGCGGAAACAACCGTGCTCGTTGGCCTGGATGGGCCAGGAGCAGAGGGTGCCTTTCGAACTACTGAGGCATATGACGTCCCAGGCAGAGCTGGGCGCGCCAGGACCAAGTCCTTAGCCTCGCGGAATGAGAGTCTATCCTGGGCCTGAACGGCCAGGATTTCTTTCTCCAGGAGATATGCACCACATTGCTTCGAAGAAGCAGGGTGCGGCTCTCCGCAATTGACACACTTGGCCACACACGATTTGGACTTATCGTGTGCGACCTTGGAGCAATTTACACAGACTTCGGGTGACCCCGACTTTGCACGTCTACATGAGCGATTCGTATGGCCGAAGCGGTGACAGTAATAGCACCGCCGCGGCAGTGGCACAAATGCCTTCACGCGGTAGCGGTACCAACCGGCACGCACCGACTCAGGGAGCTTGTCACAGTCGAACGTGACGAAGAGTGTAGGGGTGGGTCTCGAAGCCCCTCCCTGTTTTCTCATCACACGTTCGACCTTGACCGCCCCATGGTCGGCCAGCTCTAGGGTGATGTCCTCAATGGAGTAGTCAACGAGTTCCCTCGCATAAACTACTCCTTTCACAAAGTTCATGGTAGAGTGCGGCGTCACACTCACCGGGGTGCCATGAAGTGTCCGAAGAGCACTTATCTTGGCCGCCTCGGCGGGATTCGCCGCATTCGCCAGAAAGCTGCCGTCCGAGAAACGGGTCACCTTCGGCTCTCTACCAATTGCACTAGCTAATCCTCTCCTCTGATGGATCATGTTGCCCTTGGACAACATGGTGCCATCAGTGGAGCGAATAACGAGGAAGCGTTTGAAGCCAGCGGGCTCGAAAACGCCAGGTAACCTCTAAATCAGGGGCCCCGATGTCATCGAGGCTCCGCCCTGTGCACTCTTGGTCTTAGTCTTGGTCAGGGGCTCCGCACGCGAGGGGGTAGAGGGGCCGGATTTGCCGATCTTGGCTTGGTCGCCTACCAAAGTGGCAGCAGACCCATCCGTCCCCGCAGCCCCCGCGGATGAAGAGGAGCCCAAAGTCTTTTTCGTCTTTTTAGTCCTTTTCTTTTTTGGAGAGGAGGGCGGGGAACGAACCCGCTTCTCACCTCCGCCGGCAGAAGCCCCTAGGCCAGATGGACCGGCCTCAGCCAGGTCCCTCTCCCAAATGGAGAAGGTCCCGGTTGTCGTAGGGGCACCTGTCGGAGGAGATCCCTCCCCTCCTTTTACTGCCTCGGAGCCCTCAGCCATTTGAGGAGGACCTTGCATAGGGGCGGATTCGGGTTCGGTGCTTGGCGCCGAGCCCGAATTCCCCCCTATGGAAGGCCCTACCGTCTGAGGCTGGGTCTCCTCAAGGACCATGTCTATCACAGGAGGGGACTCCAGTTGACCATCCCCTCCCAGGACATTCGCAGGTCCCCTTTGCAGTGTCGCCAGTCTTGTGTGGGGAGGCACAGGCCTTGACCCCGGCAAGATTTAAAATTCTTGCCAGCAGGTCTTTTGAGGGAAGCGACCGAAGGGGTCTGGCTTCCCTCTCCCCCCTAAGGGGGTTTGCCCTACCGAGCCGCTTCGATGGGGAGCGGCTGGCTAAGAGCTGCCTGCTGGCTTTCTTGGCAGTCCTCTTGGAAAGAAAAGAGGGGACTGCCGCTGGGAAAAGGGAGGTGCCCGATAGCACCTCCAGAGAAGGGGGTGAGGGGGAGTCCCCTGCACCCGTAGGCGAAGGAAAGGAGTAAGCCTCCTCTCCGGTTAGAGAAATATGGAGGGTCCCCTGTGCAAGCACAGGGGGGGAGACCTCCATTTTTTTGGTGGAGCTGCCCGAGGGCGGAGCCGTCGATGAGCAAGGGGGAGTTAAAGGGGTTTAAGGTTTTATTGATTCATCCATGGGCATGGTGACCCTATTTTTGCCACGGGACGCAATAGCTCATCACCTCTTGCAGTTGCCCGCACTGCAAGAGGTGCCCACAGGCCTGGCAGAGCCAGGCGCCGCCATTTGGGCCTACCCCTCCCGCCTGGTGGCCTGGCAGTCCATCGGCATGGTGGCTCCACCTTAGACACGGCGTAAAAAATATAGGTTGTGAAGAAGAGAGGAAAAGGGATGTGTGGAAGGTATGGGTGGGGATGAAGCAGGTTGTTAAAAACCAGCCACCCCAGACCGGAGCTCATGGGTTAGGGAACATTGTCCCACATCCCCTCAGCCCCGATGCGGGACGGTTGGCTGAGAGGAAGGTCAGCATCTACCCTGTGAAATTAGAGGCTGACCAGAGAAAGTTGTGGGAGAAGTTGTATGAAAAGCGACGAGGTAGGGAAGAAATCGGGCTATCTGAAGGAAGGAAGAGAGGCTAAGCTGGGGCCGGACGGAGCGCTGGATCCCGTCAGCACGGCGGCCAGGATGGCAAATCGCCGCGCCCCTTACGGGGGGTCGGCGTGCAAAACGGCCAGACGTCCAAGGAATAGTAGTCAGGCCCACGGCGATGAGGTTGCCGGAGAAGAACTCAACGGCCTCATCTACCGACCTAAACTCCTCGACTGAGATAGAGAATTCAGTCATTTCCTGAAATGCAGGCCACCGCACCGGCGCCAAGCACCACCGAGGTGGTCTCTCAGGCGGCAGTTGCCCTGAAAATGATATTTGAATAGGAAAGTGATCACTACCATGGAGGTCATCGACCACCCCCCAATCAAAATCAGGCTGTGCATCCGAAGAGCACAAAGATAGGTCAAGGCAAGAAAATGAAGCGGTTCTCGGACAGTGATGCGTAAACTCATCCACGTTTAGGACACCCATCTCAAGCTCTTCGATCAGATCGGCAAGGACTTGTCCCCTGGGATTTATGGAGTAATCTCCCCAGAGAGGATGCCTGCCGTTCAGATCTCCAAGCAAGAGATAGGGCCTCGGCAACCATGCTACGACGCGGCGGAAGTCCCCGGCGTCGAAGTCGGCTGACGGTGGAATGTACGCAGAAATGATAGTATACCTCCTATCCAGGTGCAGCTGCACAGCCACTGCCTGAAAGGAGGTATCTAAAGAGAAAGGAAGAACGGAGACATCATGCCGGGTGTAAACCGCGCATCCCTCAGCCCGGACATCCCGCGGTGGTGGGGTCGCAAGACCCTTATACCCCGGGAGGGCAGGCAGGGGGCACGCGCCTAGCATGGTCTCCTGCAAAAAAAAGGCTAACGGGGAACGGGACGAGGCGAGCCTCCGCAGCTCCTCCCAGTTGGCCCGGAGTCCACGGCAATTCCATTGAAGGAATATGCCCTCCAGGCCTAGCTCGGAGGAGACGCGGGGGCCCTCTTTGAATTGAAGACCCTCACGGGAATGGCCGTACGCTTCCCGGAGGCAGATCCCCGGGCCCTGTTGGCCGGACAAAGCGCTGGAGGCACTGTCGCCTTCGAGGACTTATTGGGGAAGGTTGGGCTCGCCATGCGAGTCTTTTCCTGCCTCCGCCTCGAAACCTTAGGCGGGCGCTGCGGCTTCGGAGGCAGGGGGCCCTCTTTTGGAGGAACCACCGTCTCCGAGCCACTCGCTCCACCTCGAAGCGTGGGCGAAGGAGACGAAGCTCCTTTGTTGCTGTCCTCCTTTCGGGGGACAGCTTTAGGAACCCCCGAAGATGGCCTAGCGACCATCTTCAGGGGTGTTGCCTCCTGTGAGTCTAACGACTCTGTGGAGGCGCGTGGCCGTTTCGCCTTGCGGGAAACGGTCACGCTGGGGGAAGAGGGGGGAGCCCTGGTTTTAGCCGGGGTTGGGTATGAACCCTTTTTGCCGCCAGCTTTACCAGGGGAGCGCCCGGGTTGGGTTGGGCCCGCAGAAGGGCTCCGAATGGGCGCGGAAACAACCGTGCTCGTTGGCCTGGATGGGCCAGGAGCAGAGGGTGCCTTTCGAACTACTGAGGCATATGACGTCCCAGGCAGAGCTGGGCGCGCCAGGACCAAGTCCTTAGCCTCGCGGAATGAGAGTCTATCCTGGGCCTGAACGGCCAGGATTTCTTTCTCCAGGAGATATGCACCACATTGCTTCGAAGAAGCAGGGTGCGGCTCTCCGCAATTGACACACTTGGCCACACACGATTTGGACTTATCGTGTGCGACCTTGGAGCAATTTACACAGACTTCGGGTGACCCCGACTTTGCACGTCTACATGAGCGATTCGTATGGCCGAAGCGGTGACAGTAAAACCACCGCCGCAGCAGTGGCACGAATGCCTTCACGCGGTAGCGGTACCAACCGGCACGCACCGACTCAGGGAGCTTGTCACAGTCGAACGTGACGAAGAGTGTAGGGGTGGGTCTCGAGGCCCCTCCCTGTTTTCTTATCACACGTTCGACCTTGACCGCCCCATGGTCGGCCAGCTCTAGGGTGATGTCCTCAATGGAGTAGTCAACGAGTTCCCTCGCATAAACTACTCCTTTCACAAAGTTCATGGTAGAGTGCGTCGTCACACTCCCCGTTGTGCCATAAAGTGTCCGAAGAGCACTTATCTTGGCCGCCTCGGCGGGATTCGCCGCATTCGCCAGAAGGCTGCCGTCCGAGAAACGGGTCACCTTCGGCTCTCTACCAATTGCACTAGCTAATCCTCTCCTCTGATGGATCATGTTGCCCTTGGACAACATGGTGCCATCAGTGGAGCGAATAACGAGGAAGCGTTTGAAGCCAGCGGGCTCGAAAACGCCAGGTAACCTCTGAATCAGGGGCCCCGATGTCATCGAGGCTCCGCCCTGTGCACTCTTGGTCTTAGTCTTGGTCAGGGGCTCCGCACGCGAGGGGGTAGAGGGGCCGGATTTGCCGATCTTGGCTTGGTCGCCTACCAAAGTGGCAGCAGACCCATCCGTCCCCGCAGCCCCCGCGGATGAAGAGGAGCCCAAAGTCTTTTTCGTCTTTTTAGTCCTTTTCTTTTTTGGAGAGGAGGGCGGGGAACGAACCCGCTTTTCACCTCCGCCGGAAGAAGCCCCCAGGACAGATGGACCGGTCTCAGCCAGGTCATTCTCTGGAATGGAGAAGGTCCTGGTAGTCGTGGGGGCACCTGTCGGCGGAGATCCCTCCCCTCCTTGTACTGCTTCGAAAACCACAGCCGTTTGAGTAGGACCTTGCCTTCGGGGCGGATTCGGGTTCGGTGCTTGGCGCCGAGCCCAGATTCCCCCCCATGGAAGGCCCTACCGTCTGAGGCTGGGTTTCCTCAAGGACCATGTCTATCTTAGGGGGGGCCTCCAGTTGTCCATCCCCCCCAAGACATCGCAGGTCCCGTTGGCAGTATCGTCACTAGTCTTCTTTGGGGAGGCATGGGCCTTGACCCCGGCAAGGTTCAGTATTCTTGCCAGCAGGTCTTTTGAGGGAAGCGACCGAAGGGGCCTGGCTTCCCTCTCCCCCCTAAGGGGGTTTGCCCTACCGAGCCGCTTCGATGTGGAGCGGCTGGCTAAGGGCTGCCTGCTGGCTTTTTTGGCAGTCTTCTTGGAAAGAACAGAGGGGACTGCCGCTGGTAAAAGGGAGGCGCCCGAAAGCACCTCCAGAGAAGGGGGTGAGGGGGAGTCCCCTACACCCGTAAGTGAAGGAGAGGAGTAAGCCTCCTCTCCGGTTAGAGATATATAGAGGGTCCCCTGAGCAAGCACAGGGAGGGGTACCTCCTTTTTTTTGCTGGTGCGGCCCAAGGGAGGCTCCGTCGATGTTATAGGGGAAGTTGGGGGTTGGGGTTTTTTTTTAAACTCATCATTGGGCATGGTGACCCTCTTTTTGACACGGGACGCAATCGCGCATCACCTCTCGCAGTAGCCCGCACTGCGAGAGGTGCTTACAAGCCCGGCAGAGCCAGGCGCCGCCATGCAAGACCACCCCTCCCGCCTGGTGGCCTGGCAGTCCATCGGCATGGCGGCTCCACCTTGGACACGGCGTAAAAAATAATAGATTGTGAAGAGGAGAGGAAAAGGGATGTGAGGAAGGTATGGGTGGGGATGAAGCAGGTTGTTAAAAACCAGCCACCCCAGACCGGAGCTCAGGGGTTAGGGAACATTGTCCCCCACCCCCTCAGCCCCGATGTGGGACAGTGGCTGAAAGGAAGGTCAGCATCTACCCTGTGAAATTAGAGGCTGACCAGAGAAAGTTGTGGGAGAGGTTGTGTGAAAAGAGAGGAAACAAGTATTTTGAAGGAAGGAAGAGAGGCTAAGCTGGGGCTTGACGGAGCGCTGGATCCCGTCAGCACGGCGGCCAGGATGGCAAATCGCCGCGCCCCTTACGGGGTGCCACGCTGGAACTATGCCAGTGTATATGGATGGCTCCAAGTCCCAAGAAGGAGTCTTTTTACACGCCGTATCCCTCTGTTTGAAGTCAGCATAGTTCTGCCAGGCGCTGTGTCTGTCTTTACTGCCGAGCTGATTGCAAAACACCGCTCGTTCCGGGAGATAACGCATCGTGCCCGGTGCAGAGACCGGATTCTGATCTAAAGCGAATCACAGAGCGCTCTCTGTGCTCTCGTGACATTAGACTCTCCGTATACACTGGCTCACGAAATTCGTGATGTCACCGTTTTGCTGACCCGAGCGGATCTTGAGATTATCTTCTGCTGGGTACTTCGACATGTAGAAATTGCAAGTAATGAGCCCGCCCATAAGAACACTAAAGAATCCGCGATGTCTGGGCGACCAGATCAGCGTTTTGCTCTTCCTCATACTGATTACTTGGCAGGAATACAGACAACCTTCCGCGCTGCTTAGCAAAGAAGATAGAATACGGCCAAGGGGAACTTATAGTTGCGTGCCATTGCACTGCGACTGTTCCCCCTAGATCTACCCCCCAATGTCGCGACGGCTTCAGATTACTTTCTGTCCTCTCCGAATTGGACACACTTGCGGGACGCACCACCATTTGATGGAGCGTTCGCCAGTACCATATTGCGATGACTGCGACTGTAAGGCACATTCTTGTTGATTGTCTCAGTCTGGGTGATCCTAGCGCACGTTACCTGCCCCGGTACAGGGACGAGTCGGATCGCTACCGCTTGTCCCTTGTACTCTGTGCTGGGTCGTATACACAGATTTGCAGATTATGACTTTTTAGAGGAGGCTGGCCTCCTCCACTTTATTTGATTCTTTGTTGTAGGTCGTATGTTCCTGCTCCGGTGGGAAGTGGACCTACCCCCAACGCCGAAGCACTCATCCTTCTTGTTTTCATTTTATTTATCTTGTTTTTGTTTTATTTGTTGTGTTTTCTTATCTTGTAGCTTAGCCTTTGTTTAGTTTTTATCTTTATTTGTTATTTACATGTTACTTGTTTTTTAATCTAGCCTAGTATTATGCCGTAGCGTGAGTACGGCGACTTTTCCCTACTATTCAAAGTCGCCAGATGCGCTCTTAAGGAGATAGTTTGTAAGGAGAGATCTGTAAAGAAACTGGTAAAGATGCAGGAAGTAAAAATGTGTGGAAGAGAGAGAGCCACAGTTTTCTGCAGGCTTTGGAGCCGAGAGGGCAAAGTGGGGCTGTTGAGGCGGAGAAGGAAAACACTAGTGGACCTAGGCCAGATCGTTCAAAGGTTGACTCATTCTTGTCCAAAGTTCCTCCGCGTTGTGCCTTTAAATTCCTGCGCATAATATATCCTGAGTTACAGGTTTTTAAAGGCCTAATCTATTATAATTTATGCTCGGTCACGCGATCTGTCTTGTTTCGTATTACAGTAGCGATAAAAAGGGGATAAACGGCCAAATTAATGGGATAATTACTTTTAACACATATCCGGCTCACTAACAAACTTTTATTTTCTAATTTCTCTTTTATAACGTCATTTTCAGGGAGGGTTTTCACTCATTTATATCCACTTCACAGACTTCAGGTACGTTTCGACAGACCTTTCCACTTATTTTTTTCTGACATATTCCCGAAGCCCTTTGCCATTCCGTCTGAAAGCGCGTTCGTGCCATTGTACGAGAAAAACGTAAATTTAAGGGCCATTGATACGAGTGCGGCGTTAGAACGAACCAATAACATATGCTCGCTCCAGGGCTCAGAGGAGCCTCTTTTTTTCAGTCGCCAGATACATTGTGAAATCGCAAGCTAAAATATTTTTTTCTTCGCGTCGCCACTTTTTTCCCCTCTCTCTACGGCTATTTTTGGAATTTTAATTGCCTGATTTAAGACTTCTTTTCTCAAGCTTACCTCTTTGAAAAATTAAAACAAGATAGTCGGGTGCTATAATCTTGTTAAAAAAATTAACATTTCGGTACCTTTGAAAAAGTCTTTGGTAGGCGTGAACATATGCTATTGAATTGATGCTATCCTATTTTTAATAATATTTTTTGGGGAGTATTTGAATAATAATTTCATCCTAGTTTTTGTTATGACTTATGTTTTTTTTATCAAAGTTATCAAAAGACAAAATGGTGAAGTTCAGAAATAAATATAAGTATCGACATTTTATGTTTTTTTTAAAAAACCCAAAATTACAAATGGTGAAGTTCAGAAAATTTATTTTTATATACCTTCTTCTATAACTATATTTTAGCAACGTGATATTTTTGAAAAGCAGGAAATTTAGTTCCTTTTCAAAATTATTATAATTGGCGAAGTTCAGAAAATTTAAAAATTTAACCATGGTTTCTTTTTTTTTAGATTTTAATCTTAGTACCGAAGCCATTGCCTGGTAATATAATATAATAATATAATATATCAATAATGATAATGAAACAATATTAATAATAAACTAGAAATATGGAGAGGTAAAATTGCAATTAATAACTCTACACAGACAATTTTGGCTCACATATATGAGGCTAAAGCGCACACATTAATAATTATAATTATTATTATAATAATTATAAAATAATAATAATAAAATAGTAATATATAAAGTTATAATTACAATTATTAGATAACTCTCTACAGACTTAATATTGGCATATATGTATATAAGCCGCTAATTGACCGACTACATTAATAATACTGATATATTATTAATAATAATAAACTAGAAATATGTAAATGCAAAATTACAATCAATAACTCTACACAGACTTAATTTTGGTATACATATATGACACTAAAGCGCATAGATTAATAATTATAATAATTATTATAATAATAAATATTATAAAAATAATAATGTTAATAATTACAATTATAATATTGATAATATTAATGATGAAAAATAATAATAAACTAGAAATTTGTAAAGGTAAAATTACACTCAATTCCATTACAGACATAATATTGGCATACATATGACGCTAATTGAACGCAGACTTTAATAATAATAAATTAATAATAATAATCTCACAGAAGCTAGGGCCTTTTTAGATATGTACGTCACAGTAAAAGACACATTTACCATTTTGATTTGGTTTTAATCATGACTTTAAACATGAACACTATTCATAATTGTGACAAATTCCTCTTAAATATTCAGTGTACGTAATATTCTCAAAATTCCAACCAGTCTGCGAATACGTTCATCTGCATCCCTGAACTTCTTCAATTTTAAGGGAGGATTTTGGACTGCAACAGGTTTTTCATAATAAAGGTCTCTTCCTCTTTGTACTTTACGCAAACAGTCAACAAATTTCCATTTACGTGGATCCTGAATTTCAAGTTCCGATTGCAACCTCCTGTTTGCTGCATCTGCACGATTGTTTGGCCTGTCTCCTTCGTTTAGTACTCGTTGATATAGATTCTACATTACGTGAGGAAAACGAGGATGTCTTATGATGTTTGTTCTTTTGTCCATTCTTCCTACATAATTGTTTTCAAACAAATCGAAAAGTTTTTGTAGGTCATCGGGAATTCGTTACTTAACTGCAAGATTGCTTCATTTGTGTTCTATAGGAATAAAAGCAAAAGCACAGACTATTTTTCATTTTAAGTTAAACTCTGGATCATTTCTCTATTGAAGAGAATGTGCTTAAGCACAAACATGCTTTTTCATATTTTGACACGAATGAAAAACACCACCTCTGATATCTGCTGAAAGAAAATGCACTTGTAAGCTTTTAAAATTTACAATTTATAGTCACAGTTTATAATTGGTGGACTAAATCTATGTCCGCTAAATATTGTAGAAATCGATCTACTAGTTTTTTAGTAAGTTTGAACAAGAAAGAAGGCCGTCAACCACATAATTTCGAACTTCCTTATCAAAGTTTCTAACACAAACCTTTCTTTAAGATTTTTTTTAAGTTGATCTGGTTGACATTAAAATTTTTAACAAGGTCTGCGCCGAATAGGGTCGCGCCGAATAGGGTCGCGCCGAAACGGCCGTGCCGAAACGCCCTAGACCAATTACGTAACAGAGCTAAGCTAAAAAAGGATGAATGGATGCAAAAAAGACTTGTTGCACTTATTTACAGAAATTTATGTTCCGTGAAAGGCAAGCAAAATTTATTTCATGCCTCTTGTGATGCATTTGCTGAGCAGTATGTTTGTAACTAAAATTTAATTTATTATCACACCTTTTTTTAATTTATATATTTATCTTCTTAACATTTTTATTAAAATAGGCAAAATCGGCACAATTATTCTTTAAATAATCGTGGGCAAAAATGGGACCCTTATTGTTCAAAAGGGTCAAATGGGACCGCTATTCTTCTAAAGTTCCCTATATAAACTAGCTCACTGGACAAAAATTAGCCACGTGGTGTGTTTAGAATAGGTTAAACTATAGGAGCCTGTAGTTAGAATTTAATAAAGAGAATATAGAGATTCCTACGTGAGAAGTGAATGATGGGATTCTTAGAGTTCATAAAGCTGGTACGGTGTAGTGCCTGTCTCGTACGATGTGTGTAAAATGGGGCGCAAAGCAGTTGTTACTGAGTGGAAAAAAAGGAGAGATTGTATTTGAGAGTCCTGAAGGCTACCCTGTGAAGGAAGTAGCGGAATATGCAGGTGTATTTACGCGTACGACCATACGTGTTTACTTGCAATAGCAAAATTCCCGAACTACATTAAAGTGCCGCCAGAGACGATACTGACAGACTTGTGGCTAAAACTCGCTTCGCAATAAGACACGAATTGCTGCAAGACGTTAACGCCGGTCCTTTGATACCTATAATTTAAAGAGCACTTCTCAAGGAACTACATAGCATGAACATATGAAGCTCATTTCTGCGCACAAAATTACCCGGCTACAGTGGGCGAGAAATCACAAACAGTGATCGTGGATGACTGGAAACGCGTTATCTAGTCAAACGAATCACGTTTCTGCCTGTATGTGAAAGATACCTGGCATCGGGTTCATCTTAAACCTAATGAGATCTTCAAGGAGGCCTATGTGCATAGTGCGGTTCAAGCTGGCGGAGTTTCTGTGATGCACTGGTGGTGTTCTAGGTATGCGGAAATGGGTCCTTTGGATGAGGTGAAAATCAACGGATCTGAACCCCATCGAAAATTTATAGGACTACGTCGAACAACGTGTCAAACGTCGAGGATGGCGTCCACGCAATCTGGCCCAATTTCACAATTCGTTGATGCACGAGTAGTTGAACATTGATATCTCTTACACCCAGAATCTTATCCATTCCGTGCCACGTAGAAGCGCAGCTGTTATTCAGGCTTATGGAGGAATTGCACACCATTAGGTACGTTCTCACCCAGGTGACTAATTTTTGTTCATTGAAAATCAAATGAAAAATTTATAATTCTATATCAAAATAAAATATTTCTTTAAAAAATAAATGATTTTAAAACTTTGAAACTAGAGCAATGGTGCCAGAGAAGGCATATTTTTTCCACCAATGTCACCAATGAAGTGAGAGACGACGCTGAATCCATATTTGTACCAGCAACAGAGGGCTATCGAGTAATCAACGTTGAAGCTGATAGTCAGACAAGACACTTATTAAATCTATGGTAAAGGTAGAAAACTATAATATACTGGGAAATCTATATCAAGAAAACTAAGCATTTGGTGTAAATTTAATTTACACTGACAGCGAGCATCCTGCGCAAATACATGAATAGCGGATTATTTTTCGATCATCTATGCAATTTTTCATACTTTTTCATTTTCTTATGATATTATAACTTCATTTAATTATTTAATGGTTTATTGTGCGGAGGAATTTAATTTTTCTCTCAGCGATGAGACTCGCCAAGAAGTAGTGGACTGGCACCGATTCCTTGTGTACCTCACCGGATAGGCACATATTCGCATTCTTAGGCTATCCTGTACTTTCAGTATAAATATTCGCTGTTCTGTGGCGTTCGATACTTGTGGTACTGGTTTGACTACTTACTCTTTTTGTTCCTTTGTTCGCTTTAAGCTCGACTACGGATGTAAGTTGTACTCTCGAATGGTTATTACGAATTGTGGATTCAATTCAACACAGTCTTCCGCTAGCGATTGTTGCCTTCCACACGTCCTTTATAGAAAGCCTTCATGTCGATGTAGGGGGATGCCCCTCGATTTATGGCACGAGCAGTGCATTATGCG
This sequence comes from Ceratothoa steindachneri, assembly GCA_963969495.1. Taxonomy (NCBI): domain Eukaryota; kingdom Metazoa; phylum Arthropoda; class Malacostraca; order Isopoda; family Cymothoidae; genus Ceratothoa; species Ceratothoa steindachneri. The sequence continues at coordinate 169,635,541 of OZ018320.1, read as the reverse complement.
CTTGCACAGGCGAGTTCAGCGTCTCTCTCGGTTTTTACAGATATCATTTCGTCTGCGGAAGATCTCGCTCGGGTCTGTCAACGATAGATGTCAATCATAGAAATAAGTCGTATATCGAAAGGTTAAATATATTAAAACTACCGAGTCTCGAAACTAGGCGACTTCGAGGTGAGCTTATCAAAGTATTTAAAGTTTTAAATAAATTTGAAAACGTAAATTATGAAAAAAAATTTAAGTACGACTATGGATGGTATCACACGTAACAACGGTTATAAACTGAAAGGACGAAAGTTTCAAACGAACATAGCTAAAAAATTGTTCACCTTTAAAATCATCGATAAATGGAACGCACTTAGCCCAGAAGTAGTAAATTCTAATAGTGTGAATAGTTTAAAAAGAAAATTAATGGTTATTTTACGAATAATGATATTGTTTAAATACAGAGCCCTGTTGTGGATTGAATGTCACGTGAGTGAGCATCGTGGCGACAATGTCCAAAGGAGGTCTACTAGCATAGAATGGGACTGGCCTTTGAGTATACTAAGTAGTCTTTGCTGGCTCCCTGTAACTTTGTAACTAAAACTTTTGGGTTTAGCGCTGGATACTCCGAGAGGTTTTGTAACTCTCGGGCCGATGACTCTTATGGTTGATGCCAGGAAGAAACCGTGAATGATACCACTATTGAATTTTTTTCATTACGCCCTGCTCTCGAATTTTACATAGCACTCGGAGTTTTTGTGGTTGTATTTCCTGGAGCATACGTCGGTCACACTGGCGATGGGCTGGTGTGCACAGATATCTCCCAGTCTGCAGGCAGAGTTGATTTCCTTGCTAACTAACCATTGTTTAAGGACAACTGGGTGCTCCCTGTTTTTCTTCATGGCTGAGCGATTTGTATGTGATATAGTCCTCCGTACAGGATATTACCTACCATGCTAAGTTCGAAGGCTGTTTTGTATTTCATAGCGACTCACAGAATGCGTTGAGTGCTCTTGAGGCACCAAAATCTCTACCACCCCCTTCGTTTGCACTGTGCGTGACACCACGCTACCGTGTGTCGGCAGAGGTCGAGAATATTTTCTGCTGGGTTGCTAGGAACGAGCGCGCTGATGAGTGATAGGATGTCGACAAAGACTGAGAGGCTTTATGTACACACTCTCTCTACACTGATTACATGTCAGGGATTAAGACAGCCCAATAAGCTACATGACAACGAAGATGGAAGACGGTGCTTAGGAACAGCTAGCTGCGTGTAATAGCGCCGCGACTGTTTCTGTGGATCTATCACCGAATGCCAAGCCCTCTCCCCTTCCACACGGTAAGAGTTTTTAGACAGGCAGGGTCCCTACATCCTCACATGCTATCCCGAGTCCTTGGAATGGACTCCTGAATAAAACACTGTGGTGTGGTTATTTTGGGAGGAGGCAAACCCTTTCCCCGGCATTTTTGCGTCCCTTGTAGATATTACTTTATATTGCTGTTGTTCTTTTTTTTACTTCTTTTTATTGATTTCCACTGCTAATATTATTACAATATTATCATAATATAATAATAAAATAATAATATTATAATATTATTATAATATTTTTATGTATTATTATATTATATTATTATATTATATAATATTAATGTATTGTTATATCATATTATATTTTTTATTTTATATTATATTTATTCATTTATTTGCATATATATATACATTTAGGGTGGAGGCCATGTTATATGCATGTGTTATTAAAGTCAACAGCTGCGGCAGCGTTATTGATTTTGACTTGCAATTTCTTGATTTGACTTACAATTCTCTTAACAGGATCTTCGAGGAGAGAGAAAATAGCCACAAAGGACATATTTTATTCCTATACGCTTTCGACTGCAGTGGGTCATCTTCAGGAAAATATGGTAGTAACTCTAATAATGTGATGGTATATTGCACTCTTTGAAGGATTTTGGATAGTAGTAGATAAAGTAGGTGAATATATATAAAAGATTTTTAAGATGGGGGGGGGGCCCTAGTAGGAGGGCATCGCAGACTTTTTCCTTTTTTTGTCGTATTTTACTTATTATGTTATGTGTTGTTTATTATGTATTGTTATTTTTACGTGTATCAGGCGTGTTCTTCTTATTGTTTGTGTTTCAAATGTTATTTTACTTATTTTTGTTGAAATTGTTGAGCATTCAAGCCTTTTTAAGCTTTCGGCTCGGCAATTTACCTGTGCTTAAGGTTTTGGTGTTATGTATTTTTGTTTTTCTTCTTATCTTTGTGTCGTATTTTTGGTGTCTGTTAGGTGTATAATTCTGTTGTGTTTTCTTGTGTACATTGTTTGGTGCTTGGGAATCGGGAGCTTCTTGTAACTTTCCCACGTAGATGCGCAGGAATGCTCATTCTGCCTCCTATTTCCCGTAATTCTGGTATGACGTCATTAGTAAGTGTTAACCAGACCCTTCTTCCCAGTTTCCTGGTGAAGATGTTGATAGGATCCAGTTTCTTACTAATATGGAGATCCTTCTGACGGCGGTGTTCTCGCCTTCTAACCTTGTTTATCAGTAGGGATGCAGTATTTTGCACTCTTTGCAATTTTCTCATTGAGGTATTGTTTGCCGCTTGAGTCACCACTGCGGGATAGATGAGCTTAGCCCGGACATACATCAGGTATATCTTCCTGATGTTGGCCGAGCTAAGATCCCTAAACCTATATAGCTTAGAGATTTCTCTCTTTGCCAGGTTCCGCCTCTCCGTGTAGTGTCTCGCGTATCCGTAATCGGAGAATTTTAGGCCCAGGACGGTGCCTTCGGCGGAGTAGCCGTATCTCCTCCCCTCGATGACAATGAAGTCCGTCAACGTGCGGCATATTGGGACGATCTTAAATTTGTCCCTGTTTGTTCTTATCTTCCAGCGTCTCTCGTACTGGTTGATGTTATTAATTTCCGCTATTGTTCGCGTTGCCTGTTCCCTTGCTTTCCTCACCCGGCACGGGACGATCTGTGTGATGTCATCTGCAAACTGCAGATACATCGTGTCCCTATGTACCGGGTTTGGGAGGTCGATGGTAAAGACCAAGTAAAGCAGAGGGCTCATGCAACTTCCCTGAGGAACGCCTGACTTTAGTTTGAATTCGGGTCCTTTGTGTCCTTCTATCATGAGACATGCCTTCCTGTCCATGACGAAGTCCCCAAGGATTGTTTCCAGGACCGGATCTAGCTGGAGTTTGAGGATTTTGTATTGCAATCCCTCCAGCCAGACCTTGTCGAATGCCTTCTGTACATCCCTCAACACAATGTCTACATAGAACTTATTCGCACGGCAATAGGCTATTTTTTTCCGTTAGGAGTGCTAGGGCCGTATCAGTACCCCTTTTTTGGCGAAACCCATGTTGTTGTGGGTTGTGCAATCCTAACTCGCTCAGTTGAGCTTTTAGCCTGTTCGCTATGATCTTTTCAAAGATCTTGCCGAGCATCTCCAGAAGAGAGATTGGGCGAAAGTTCGCCACCTGATCCGGGGGCTTACCTCCTTTCGGGATGAAGATGATTTTAGCCATCTTATACCCGTCCGGAAAATAGCCTAAATTCAGGGAGGCATTCATGGTGTTTACCAATCCCTGAAGGATTTGCCTCGGGGCATTCACGAGATTGCTTTTCGTGATCCCGGACCAGCCTGGTGCCCTTTGTTTGAAGGACCTTATGGTGTTCATGGTCTCTTCAAAGGTTATCGGGCAACCGTGGCCAACCATCTCTCTATCCTGAGACACCTGCGGGTGTGGGTGAGTTCTATGTATCATCGTGCTGAGTTCGTCTAGTAGTTGGTCTTCGAAGTCCTGGTCGAAGTCTTCGTTCTCTTCAGGGGAAATAGCGAAAATCTTTTTCCAGTGTGTCCTGAATCTTTTTTCGAGAGACTCTGGATCCTCAATGAGTTCTTCTCCATCTATTAGTTTTATCCTGGCTTTGGTGGGCAGTCCCCTTAGTCTTCGGACTGTATTCCAAAAACTCTGTGGACTGACCTCCCTATCCAGTCTACCAATGATGTCATTCCAGATTTCCTGTTGTTTTTCTGTGATAATGCGTTTAAGTTCCTCGCTTAGCTGTCTTATTCTGGCTGTCCTTTCCCTATTTGGGCCTGTCCTACCTATTTCCTCGAGGATCTCTCTGTGTTCCCGAGCGTTGTCCCTCATCTCATCTGTCCACCTAGGTTTTGGGAGCATTTTATAGGCGATCCTGGGGACGCATCTCTCGTCGGCTTGTACGATGAGATTGGTGATGGTGTTTATCTCCTCGTCCACCTCTTCAAGGTTGGCGTCGCCCAGGTCGGCAGGTTGGTATTCGCCAAGCATCTCTCTATATAGCTCCCAGTTTGCTTTCGCATAACTCTTCCTAAGTGGCACTGGCATGAGTATCGGTGCCAGCGAGATGGTTGTTAGTATGGGGATATGGTCACTCGGTACCACAGGGCCTGGCACGCTGCTGATGTTGAAGGGGAAGTTTCGGCTTGCCAATACAACATCCGGCTTTGTTGCCGTATGCTGCGTTAGGTAAGTCGGAAAGTCTGGTCCTACTCTCTGGAGTCTATCTCTTTCGATGAGTAGTTCCAGGTTCCTTCCCCTCTGGTTGGTGTGACAGTAGCCTGAAGCTGCGCAACAGGCGTTTAGGTCACCACCCAGCAATGCCATTTTTCCTCGTCCAAAGATGTTGTATAGGTTAGGAACGGGCAGATATTTTCGGCGGGGGAGTTGGTAAGCCGCTGCCACTGTTAAGGCTCCAACTAGGGTTGGGATTTCCACAGCCACAAAGAACTCCTCTAAGTCTGGAAGTGTTTTGAATTTAATGTTCTTACGAATAGCGATAGCAGCGCCATCGTATCTCTCTTGTGTGTGATTCTTCGTGATTACAGTGTAGTTAGGTATTTTTATTGTATTTGTGTCAGTGTTTACACCATGCTCAGATTTGAGAATCAGGTCGGGATCCACCATTCGGAAGATGTTTCCGTATAGGATGGATTTTCCAACCCAACCGTTCGTGTTGAGTGTGAGTATTTTTAGTTTGTTGCTGGTGTTTTCCATGTTAATTTAGTGTTTTTGTACTTTAAGTGTGTTTATATGTGTGTGTGTGTATCTTCCTTATTCACTTTCTCTCCTTTCTCTTCTTTCCGTTTCGTATTCTTGCGAATTCCGCTTCACTAATTGTGAGGCAGGAATCAGTGTATAGTCTTATCTTCGAGGTCATGAGCGCCTCGTCGACTATAGCCTCTTGTATTGGAGCGTCAAAGCTCCCTTTTAGCTGCCCGGTTTTTTTTCCTTCGACGATCTCCCTTATGGTGGGGTCTTCTGGGTAGGGGGTGTGCTCCGTTTTGAAGAAGAGCATGTTAAGCTCTTCTCCATCCAGGGTTTTGGGCAATTGGGGAGCCTTACCCCTGCTTGAGCTTCTTGCTCTTGCTTTGGGGGGCTGAGGCTTTACTGATTCTTCATCTTTTGAGGAAGACGCGGAGCTTGCAAGGTTTTCCTCTGCCTCCTTTATCTTCCTCGCAACTTTTTTCGCCTTCTGTTCTCTTTTCTTTTGGGCTTCAATTCTTGGATCTCTGCTGTTTGTTTTTATTTGGAGTGCCTGGGTTTTCCTTTCTTCATTTGTTGCTACTTTGGTAGCCTGTGGAGGGAATGGGGTTGCTGGGGCTTCTTCCTCGGGCTCATACTGCAGTTGCAGTACATCCCCCGATGGAGGGTTGTCTGGGAACCAGAGTTCCTCTAGCCCGTTCCTCTTGAGCATGGTGTTAAGTTCAGACGAGAAGCAACCCGGATTTGTCAGGTTCCTCACGTGAGCATACATTATGCACGTGAGGATCTTAGTTGAAATCTGGCTCCCGACCTTCAAGTAAGTTCTTGGGGCTGGGGCACTTTCGTTTGTTCTTGCAGGGGGGGATCTGGCTGCTTGTGCGTAGGAGGTGTTGGCTCTCCTTACGCCCTCCGCCCTTCTGTTTTCTTTTGGGGGCATGACATCGCCATAGCCCCGTGTTTCAGGCCACAATTTGGGCAACGCTCTTCCTTCGCCTGGCATTCTCGCCAGCCGTGGCCTTTGGCATTGCATTTGGAGCAGGTGATCTCCTGCTCCTTGCAGTCCTTTGTGGCGTGTGCTTCAAGCTTGAAGCACTTGAAGCAGATCTGGATAGGGGTGAACTCCTCCCTTTCGATCTGCCCCCCGCTTATTTTGGCATTGAATAGCAGAATGCCATTTTCTTTTGCATTGGCTGCCATAGAGGTGTCACTGAATACAACCTTAACAACATGGCTGTATTCTGTATTGTCCCTCCTGTTCTTGAATTTGACCACTTCAGCGATTCTTGCCCATGGTTGGTTTTTCTCGATTTCCTCCTTTATCTCCTCCTTAGAATGTTGGCCAATCCACGGGTCCAACTTCCTACAGACCACACTTCTGTGTGCCTGTATCTGGGGAGGGGTAGTAGGCTGGAGGTTTATTTTCTTTAAGATCTGTACTGATTCCTCTTTTGTCAGTATTTCTATGTCCCTCTCTTTTTCGCAGATTGCGACATAGCCTGACGGTCCGTCCAGCAGGCGGAGCACGGCGACATTTAAATCTCCGAATAAGGTTTGGTATACCGTTCCCTTATCCGGTTTTTCTTTGCCCGCCAACGTCCTTAGCGGTACTCTTGGGGCGTTCGAGTCTGCCATATCTGAGGTGCCGCCCCTTGAAGAGGGGTGCACTTTTCTACTCAGTATCCTTTTTCTTTTCTTGGGGATGAGGCTCCTATATGTGTTATACGGTGGAATTTATATTTGTTATTTTATGCTTTGAGGTTTTTGCCTTGGGGAGAAGTGCGCCCCCCCCTCGTTACCCCACTGCCTAGATGGAAGAGAATTTGCCTTTAGGATGGATGATAGGATGGATGAGATGGGTCCGGGTGGGATCCTCTCAGGGGTGTGATTGTATGGCGGAGTTATTGACAACGCCGCCCCCCCGAGGGTTTTAAATCACGACCGCTCCCCAACATACCATAGAGATGGTTTTCACCCTCTATGGTCCTGGAAGGGGCCTTCGCCGTAATTAGCACCGAAGGTTGTAGTCCGTCCCTTGTCCGGAATGTTTCTGACATTGTTCTCTACTGTGGGCTAATCCTCAAACCAGCTTCCTCCAATGCCCCCAATTATGTCAATGCAACTGCTCGGCATAGTTGGGACGAAAAATGAATGGCAAATCCTCGTCACATCTGGCAGCAGGTCACTTGGGGGGGCAGGGCTGGGGGCTTAGGCAGTCATCTGCCTAAAGGGGCCCTCTAGAAAAGAAATGATGATGAGATTAGTGAGTGATGATGTATTAATACGTCTCTTTCGTGACAAAGGTGAATTTCGGAGGGGTTGGGAAAAGTTTTCCCAAAACTTTTCCTCCTTTACCGCTTTTGAGGTATACTGCCAGTGGAAATTTCCAAGATTTCCGAGCAAGCACTCTGTACAGTATATATTCATTTTCTCTATAGATAAGCGTACAAAAATTGGCCAATCATGGCACAAGAAAATTTTAAAGGAAGAACTGTATGCTACAAAACGTATATAACGGGGAGATTTTTATATCTAGATTGCTGCGAGCACATCGGCCCTGCCTTCCCCACGTTCTTTGGCACGCGCGGAGGCACCACATCCCCGGATGTGGTCTTCCGTAACGACCATGCCACACGTTTCTACACACACATTGCACCCGGTCCCCACCTACTATCAGACCACATACCAATATGCCTTCTCATATCCACATCCCCCATACTCATTCCCACATCACCTCTATACGACTACAAAAATACAAACTGGGCTGAATTCAGAAGCCACATATCCACAAACACACCACATAACCTCGACCTGGAGAACACCAATCCAGGACAAATAGACCACCACTGGTGCTCACTTTTAGACACCATCACCACCGCACGTAATCTACACTCACCACACAAAAACTACACCTGCCTAAAACATTTCACCTTTTCAATACACACACAAAGACTTATCACACAGTACAACAACCACTACACCAGAGGCCCACGACAACAGAACATCAACCAGCTACGTGCCCGCATCCTTCAATGCGTGCAGCTAGATAGGAACCGGCAGTGGCGTGAGGTCGTCCGCATCGCGGACGACACCCGCTGCATGGACCCTTCCTTCTTCTGGCGGCACGTGAAAAGGATGCTGGGTACGGAACCATCTAAACCTATAACACTAAAAATAAACAACCACACACTCACAGACACCAATGACATCCTCGACGCATTCAGGTCCCACTGGGACACAGTACACACCCACAACCCACCAAAACCACATGCGCAGGAGCACTTCCAAGACATTCAGGAATGGTGCCGGACTCATGCTCACGAGCTGAGGCCTGCCCCCCTGATACGTATGGAGGTGCTCGACTACACGTCCACACTTACCACTCCAATCACCGTCGAGGAAACAAAACACTACATAAAATCGACACCAAAACGCGCCCCCGGCCCCTCTGGCCTACCGGCCACATTAATTCATAACCTCCCCGCAGACATATACCCCACACTCACACACCTATTCAATGCCTCTCTAGCCTCAGGCCACTTTCCCAAAATATTCAAAGGCTCTCACAATATACTCCTTCATAAACAACACAAAGACCCAAAACACCCAAACAACTACAGGCCTATTGCTCTATTAGAGCATCTAGGCAAAATACTCGAACGCATGGTCAACTGCCGCCTACGGGAGTTCCTGGAAGAGAGGGACTGGTTCTCCCCCCATCAATACGGGTTCAGGAGGGGCAGGTCTACTCAGGCGGCCGTGACCATCGTACACGACAGAATACAGAAGAAACGACAGATACACCAAAAGACTCTCTCCGTCAGTAAGGACGTGGAGAAGGCCTTTGACAAGGTGTGGCACGAGGGACTCCGTTGGAAACTCGCCAACAACACGGAGTTACCTCTCTGCACCAGAAGGCTCCTCTCACACTACCTCACTGGACGGCGATGCCACATCAGATATAACAACACCCTATCAAGACCCTTCACACCACGCTCAGGCGTTCCCCAAGGAAGCGTTCTGGCACCCACACTCTACATCATGTTCACAAATGACACCCCACGCCCACCAGAAAACTGCGTTCACACTTACATAGTGGCCTACGCCGACGACGAGACTATTCTCGTCAGCGGCCGGGCCCCCGAAGAAATCGCGCTCCATGCACAAAGAATACTTGACGAGAAGACAGACTACGAGGACAAATGGCTGATTGCCACGAATCCTCAGAAGACACAGATGACACTCTACGGCGCTAGAGATCACTTCATGCACAACCTACAAATCTACTCACACACACCAAACATGATCCACCAAAACCCAACAAGGCTCGCATACACACAGTGCACCAAAATCCTGGGGGTAACATTCGACAAATCCCTCAGGTTGAACTTACACCAGAACACAATACAAGCAAGAGCCTCACGTACAAACACATCGCTGGGTAGGTTCTACCCAGCGAGTAAAAAACTAAAACTACACCTATACAAAGCACTCGTGCGTCCCATTCTCACGTACGCCCCACTGTCACTCGTAGCCTCGAGCGACACCTGGAAGCGAAAGGCTCAGCGCATTCAGAACTCTGCTCTGAAGCGCGCTTGCCGTTCGCCGCTGTACTCGAGAATGGACGCACTACACAACAACAACAAACTAACTCCTCTCAATACCTACGCTCACACCAGACTCACAAAATAACTTGAAAAACTCACTTCAGACCCATTTTACACCTCGCTACATGTAAGAAGGTACGCGATGGCGCCGCGATATCCCGCGGCCCACGAACACCTGCCACCCGTACCATTCTTCACATAAAACCAAAAAGGCATCGTGAATAACGCGTTTCCGGATGGACTGTTAGCCTCTCCCCCTGACTTGCCCCCAACCCTCGCCCAGTCAATTACTACATAACCTACACCCTCACTACAACACCTCGCTTCGGTGTATAGCCACCGACCTATCTACTCTCGCTGTCCCTTTCTTAATTATTTTCCGCAACGCTCCTCTCTGACTACCCGACTGCCGTATTACAGCAGTCCCTCTCTGTTCTTTCTATACACAAAATGCAAAATGCAATATGCAATATCTAGATTTTAGGTAAAGGTGGCAATGAATGGACAAGGGAAGTCGGGGAACGGCACATGAAAAAACTTTTAGAAGGGAAAATTATGCGTTAAAAAACCGTATATACCAGGGAGGGTGAGATTTTATATCTAAATTTTAGTTAAAGGATGGGGGGCAAGGATAAATGAAAGACGGGTAACGGGGAAACTATGCGCTACAAACGGAATTAAGTGACGGTGCGTGCTTCTTCTAATGGCGCTCAACTCGGGGACGTCGAGATGTTGGGAGTACGGTCTCTGGTTGGAGCTGCACGTTGATTGCCGGTTTCCTTGCTTGTATAATTACGGCTTCGGCCATTCTTAACCTTCGTTGATCTTTCAACCTAATGATGATCGAGGTGTTCTTAGTTAGCTCCTCGCGTTTCAAGACAGTTCCATGGGATTAAACGTGCCTTTTTATCGCTCCGTCTTGAAGGTAAGCTGTCAACCGCCTTGAGAGGGTTGTGGAGGTTACGCCAATGTACTTAGAGTTGTGGGGTTCGCAGTCACCGACTTTGCACGAAAATTCGTACACGACGTTAGTCTCCTGGAGCTCACCTATAAGCGGAATGCAGCCATTCATCATTATGCAGCTGCTCGTTTTTTTGGTTTTGTAAAATATAATTAGGTTAATATTTGTATTCGTGTCGATTGGTGTCATGTTCTGATGTAGGATGGTTTTTAGAGCCATTTCGTCTTCTCCGTATGGTGGATCCCGACCTGATTCTTATATCCGAACACGGTGCCAACACTGGAACAACCTCAATAATAATACCAAATTACACAGTGATCACAAAAAAAAACACATAAGAAAGGTACGATGACGCAGCCATCGCGATCCTGAAAAACATTAAATACAAAACGCTTTCAGACTTAGAGGAATCATTCATGGCTGTCGAAATCTAAACCCGGGTAGGAGGCCTAACAGTGGCAGCGGCCTATCAGCTTCTCCGCCGAGAATATCTGCCCGTTTCCAATCTATTTAACATCTTTGGGCTGGGAAAAATGGCATTGCTAGGTGGAGACCTAAACGCCTGTTGCGCAGCTTCTGGTTACGGTCGCACAAACCAGAGGGAAGGAACCTGGAACTACTCATCGAAAGAGATAGACTCCAGAGAGTAGGACCAGATTTTCCGACTTACCTAACGCAATGTTGGGCGACCAAACCAGACATAGTATTTGCAAGTTGCAACTTCCCCTTTAACATCGACAACAAGCCCGGACCTGTAGTACCGAGCGACCATATCCCGATCCTAACAACTATCTCGCTGGCACCGATTCTCATGCCAATCCCACTTAGGAAGAGTTATGTGGAAGCTAACTGGGAGCTATATAGAGAGATACTCGGCGAATACCAACCAGCCGACTTGAGAGACGCCAATCTCGAAGAGGTGGACGAGGAGATAAACACCATCACTAATCTTCTCATCCAAGCCGACGAGAGATGCGTCCCCAGGATCTCATATAAAATGCTCCCACAACCTAAGTGGACGTGGACGAACGAGATGAGGGATAACGCTCGGGAACATAGGAAAATCCTCGCATAAATAGGCAGGATAGGCCCGAATCGGGAAAGGACAGCCAGAATGAGACAACTGAGCGAGGAACTAAAACACTCAATCACAGAAAAACAGAAGGAAATCTGAAATGACATCATAGGTAGGCTGGGCAGGGAGGTCAGTCCAGTAAGTTTTGGGAATACAATCCGAAGACTTAGGGGACTTCCCACCATAGCCAGAATAAAATAAAAGATAGAGAGGAAATCATTAAGGATCCAGAGTCTTTCGAAAAAAGATTCAAGACGCACTGGAAAAAGATTTTCGCTATTAACCCTGAGGAGAACGACGACTTCGACCAGGACTTCGAAGACCAACTGCTCGAGGACCTCGGCACAGTGATTCATAGAACCCAGCCCTACCCGCAAGGATCTCAGGAAAGAGAGATGGTTGGCCACCAGGCACCAGGCTGGTATGGGATCACGAAAAACAACCTAGTCAATGCCCCGAGGCAAATCAATCAGGGACTGGTTAATACCACGAATGCCGCCCTGAATACAGGCTACTTTCCAGATGGGTACAAGATAGCTAAAATTATCTTCATCCCGAAAGGAAATAAGCCCCCAGACCAGGTGGCAAACTATCGCCCGATCTCTCTTCTGGAGATGCTCGGTAAGATCTTTGAAAAGATAATATCAAATAGGCTACAAGCTCAACTGAGCGAGTTAGGAGCGCACAACCCCCAACAACATGGGTTCCGCTAAAAAGGGGCACTGCTACAGCCCTAGCGCTCCAGACAGAAAAAATCGCCTATTGCCGTGCAAATAGGTTCTATGTAGACATTGTGTTGAGGGACGTACAGAAGGCCTTTGATAAAGTCTGGCTGG
>OZ018320.1:169353026-169618026 GCA_963969495.1 Ceratothoa steindachneri | reverse complement strand
CGGCACAAAAGAGGTTGTCAGCGCGAAGACAAATAGAAGCAGGAATATCCGTTTAATTCCTCAATATTCCCATTCTCTTCTAATCTCACCAAATATATTCCCATTTCTTCTACTTTCACCGAGAATATTCCAATTTTGATTTAATTTTACTACGAATATTCTTCCCTTCTAATTAGAATAAAAATTATTCACATTTTCTTCTAATTTGATAAAAAATAATCATATATTCGTCTAATTTCACCGACAATATTGACATTTTCTTCTTATTTTACTACGATTATTCCAATTTATTCTAATTTCATTCAGAATATTCCTATTTTCTTCTAATTAGACTAGAAATATTCCTATTTCCTACTAATTTCACCCAAACTATTCTCATTACCTGGTTCCTACAACCTGGTTGGGATAGAACTTAATATCTTATGATGTCCATCATAATATATTATTCTGAGAAGCCTTTTAATGGAGTAACAATAAAAAAAAATCGGAGTTTTATCCTTTTGAGATTTTTCATTTCGTAGAGGAATTGTTTAGTCGATTTTTTTTTCGAAGAATGTAAGTCTTTCAATTCACTTCTTGTTAAATCAAATGTTAAATAATGTTGAATTTAATTCACTTTAAGAGTGAAATGGGGTTGTATTTATTTCGACTTCAATTCCAATAACATTTACTAATAATATGTGCTGAGTGGTTTTGCGCAATCCTCTATAAAAATTTACTTCCAGCAAAAGGCTAAATTTTCTTCTTATGACATGGTTAGGTGTCACTGTAGATGATCAATATAATCCGAGGATCATTTTGGAGCATCTCCAACGATCCTAATCCTCAAATATGATACCCTACATCTTCATGTTGACACATAACTCTTAGAAACCGAGGATTCACGACCATTTACAGTCGCTGTCTACACATAAATAAAGAAACCGCATTCAAAGTTTAATTCCCCGTAAGGGGCGCGGCAATCTGCCTTCCTGGCCGCCGTGCTGACCGGACCCAGCGCCCCTTCCGGCCCAATCTTAGCCTCTTTTCCTTCCTTCTGACACACTGCCTCCTTACCCTGCTTCCTCACTTTATCTACAACCTCTCCCACAACTTCCACTAGCTGGTCTATAATTTCACAGGGTAGATGCCAACCAGTTTTCTCTCACCCAACCATCCCGCATCGGAGCTGTGGGGGGAAGGGACAACGTACCCTCACCCCTTAGCTCCAGGTTAGGTTGGTTGTTTTTTTTTAAATCTGCATCATCCCCACGCACACCTTCCGCACATCCTCTTTCTTTCTCCTTTCACTGGAGCCGCCATGCCGACGGGCTGCCAGGAGACGAGGCGGGAGAAGTGGCCTCAAATGGCGGCAGCTGGTTCTTCCGGCCCCGCATTCAGCCCTCGCAGCAGAGCAGGCTCCTGCGCGAGGTGATCAGTGTATGCATCTTGTGAAATGTATAGAGCCACCATGAAAAATGATGAGTTATTAAACCAAGAAATTTGTCTCCCTTTACTTTTCCCTATATCATTGCCGGAGCCGCTTTCGGGCAGCTACACTGAAAAAATGGAGGTACCACCCCCTGTGTTCTCTCAAGAGACACTCCAAATTTCTTCTACCGGAGAGGGGGCTTACTCCTCTCCTAGGCCTAAGAGTGCAGGGGTTTCTCCCTCACCCCCTCTTCTGGAGGTGCCCTTGGGTGTCTCCTTCTTTCTAGCGGCAGTCCCTCCTCCTTTTCTTTCACAAAGCACGCAGGCGGCCCAAATTGACTGCTTCCAGTGGGAGCGCGTTGATAAGGCCAAGACTCTAAATGGGAAAAGGAATGGAAGGACCCGTCAGTCCGTGCCCCCTAACATCCTGCACTCGTGCGCTAAGAGCCTACAGGGGGTCACTGTACGTGCCCTCCTCTCTTCCTCGACGGATGCTGGTTCGCAGGCATTAGGTTAAAAAGGAACCTCGAATGGGATCTGTAATGTCTCAGGGGGTGGGGTCACATTGAAACCCCCTTGAGATGGACTTGGTCCCTAAGGTGACCCAGCCCAAGATGTTAGGGTCTTACATGGGGTCAAAACTCGGCTTGAGGCCAAGTACTAAACCCGAGTCCGCCCCTGTACAAGGTCTTCGTCAGACGGCTCGAGCCGTCGAAGCCTTACAAGGAGAGGAGGGATGTCCTATCCAGGTTGGTGCAATTGTTACAGCCAAGACCTTCTCCATTTTAGAAAAAGATCTTGCTGAGGCCGGTTCATCTGGCCTAGGGGCTCTTACCGGTGAAGGGGAGAAGCATGTTCATTTCCCGCTCTCTCATCCTAAAAGACTACGGGCACCACCTGTCTCTCTGTGGGAGCCACGGGGACGGACTGGTCCGCTTCCGTTTCGGTATGCAACCAAGCCAAGAAAAGCACGTCCGGATTCGGTGCTTTCCCGGGTGGGAAGTCCCAGACTAAGACCAAAGCTGGGCAGAGCAGATCCTCGATTACGTCGGGGCCCCTCATTTAGAGGTTACCTGGCGTTTTCGAGCCCGCTGGCTTCAAACTCTTCCTCATTATTCGTTCCACTAATGGCAGCATTTGGCTAAGGGCAACATGATCCGTCAGTGGAGAGCTTAGCTAGTGTGATTGGTAGAGAGCCGAAGGTAAACCGTTTCTCGGACGGGAGACTTTTGGCGAATGCGTCGAGACCCTCAGATGAGTCCATGATTAAAGCCCTTCGGACACTTGATGGCACGCCGGTGAGTGTAACGCCACACTCTACTATGAACTTCGTGAAACTTGTAGTTTATGAGATGGATCTCGTGAACTACTCCATAGAGGACATCACCTTAGAGCTGGCCGAACATGGAGCGGTCAAGATCGAACGTCTGATGAGAAAACAGTGAGTGGCTTCGAGACCCACACTCTACGCTCTCCGACACGTTTGACTGTGGCAGCCTCAGAGTTGGAGCGTGCCGGTTGTATTCCCTAACGCGTGAAGGCATTCGTGCTACTGCCATGGAGGTGCTACTACTGCCATAACTTTTGCTGTACGAATCGCTCCAGTAGACGCGCAAATTCAGGGTTACCTGAAGTATGTGTAAGTTGCTCCAAGGCCGAACATGCTTTGTTCAAATTGTGTATGTCCAAGTGTTTCAATTGCGGAGAGCCGTAACCTGCTTCTTCGAAACAATGCAGTGCGTATCTTCTTCAAAAGTAAATGCTAGCCGTTGAGGCCCAGGATTGTCTTTCATTTCGCAAGGCTAAGGACTTGGTCCTTGCTCGCCGGGCTCTGCCTGGGACGTCCTATGCTTAAATGCTAAGAAAGATACCTTCTGCTACTACCCCCTCCAGGTTTACGAGCACGGTCGTTTCCGCGCCAATTTATAACCCTTCGGTGGCTTCTATCCATCCATCTATACGTCAGTGCCTGTTAGAGTCGAGGATCCAGAGTTGGCATCTGTGCTGCGCAAAGAGAGATCGAAAGGTCGTCTACGTAGAGCGTATCGAGAACATTTTCCAGCAGCACTGAAGTGATGCCATTGATGCTCAGGTTATAGAGTGTAACACTGAGGAAATTCCCTGCAGAACACCCTCTTCCTGCTCCATTGGGCCGAATAAGGCTCCCCGAACCCGTCGCTGAATCGACGATCTCGCAAAAATTCAGATATAAAGATTGGGAAGCGTCCGCTTGCTCCCATTGTATGGGGAGTCTTCTTGATACGGTATCGCCATGAGGTATCATAGGCCTTCTCCAGATCGAAAAACACTGCGGCTTAGTGCTTTCTACGAAGGAAAACCTCACAGACGCTATTTTCTAGTCGAAGCAGAGCATCCGACGTTAAGTGGAACTTGAAGAAGTCGCGCTGTTCATAAGCCAGATGGCCTCCTCTGTCGAGAGATAAGGCTAATCTAACATTTACCAATTTCTACGTCAACTTGTATACGCAGGAATTAAAGAGATTGGGCGGAAACAGGCAGGAGTAGATGGATCCCTCCCCGGTTTCCAAAAAGCAAACAGTAGTGATTCGCAAGGAATCTGGGAGGATACCCTTTAATTAGATCCTTTAAGCAAATCTATCAGAAAGGCCATGCCTCGCTCACCCAGGTGTCGAAGCATGGAGCACGGGACATCGTCCGGACCGAGGGCGGTGTCCGCGCCCTAAGTAAGAGCAGAACTTGCCTTGTCGTTAAAGGCTTCTCCGCCTTGAGTGGTAAAGTCCAATCGGCGGCCTTTCACGACATCAAGACGTGCAGTAAAAACTAGCGGAACAGCATCCCTACTAACGAACGCGTAAAAAGCGGTCTCGAAGGATTCCACCACGGACGCTGGGTCCGGAATTGCCTCCCTTTCTCCTGGAGAACGAGAGGAGAGTCCTGCGAGAACTTGCCTCAAATCCTTTTGATTCGATTCCACACCTCTGCTAGAGAGGTCTTCCCGTCAAGTGAAGACACGTATGCTCACCAGGAAAAGCGGCGGGTGTGCTTCAAACTATTCCGGAACCTAGTCCTAGCTCCACGAAATTCACCTGCAGTGAAATCGTTCGGGTGGCGATTATAGGGCAATAGCGCATGTATCAATAACGCTCGTCTTTGAGGTCCATCTTACACTCGGCTAACCACCACGGTAGTTGTCGGCGTTGAAAACGGCCAGGCGTTGTAGGAATATTACTTAGGGCCACGAGGATGATGTTGCCAGTGAAGAACTCAATAGCCTCATCTACCTACCTAAACTCCTCGACTGAGATAGAGAAATCAGTCCTTTCCTGAAATGCGGACCACTGCGCCCGCGGCAAGCACTATTCAGGCGGGATCTCGAGCAGCGGCCGCTCAGAAAATGATATTTGAATGAACAAGTTATCACAACCATGGAGGTAATTGACCATCCCCCATCCAAAATGAAGTTATGCATCCAGAGAGCACAAAGATAGATCAAGGCCGGTAAATGACGCGCTTCTCGGGTTAGTGATTCATAAACTCATCAACATTTAGGATACCTATCTGCAGCTCGTGGATCAGGTCGGCAAAGAGTTGACCCCTGCGATTAATCAAGTCCTTTCTCTCTCTTGAGGCTGTCTTTATCATTCAGATATCCGATCAAGATCAAAGGCCTCGGCAACCGTGGCGCGACGCGGTAGAAGTCCCCCGCTTCGAAGTCGGCTGATGGTAGAATGTACGTGGAAATAAGAGTATACCTCCTATCCAGGTGTTATATCACAGCTACTGCCTGAAAGGAGGTATCTAAAGCGAAGAAAGGAACGGAGATATCATGCCCAGTATAAATCGCGCATCCTACCGCCACGTCCCATCTCGTGGTAGTGAAGTCGAGAAACCCTTATATCCCGGGAGGGTGAGCATGGGCACGCGCTCAGCATGATCTTCTGCAAAAAGATAGGTAACGGGGAACGGGGGAGAAGAGTTGACCCAGAGGACGCCGAAATTTCATTGAGGAATATACCCTCCATGCCTAGCTTGAAAGAGATACGGGGGCCCTCTTCGAAGAGAACACCCTCACGGGTCACTTTCGGATCTCTACAATCATGCTATCTAGAGCTCTCATCTGATAAAGCATGTTGCCCTTAGCCTACACGCTGCCATCACTGGAGCTAATAAGAAGGAAGCGTTTGTAGTCAGGGAACTGAAAAGCCTCTGAGTTAGGGGCCCCGATGTAATCGAGGCTCTGCTCTGCGCAGTTCTGGTCTTCGTCTGGGACTCACCCCCTGGGAAAGCAACGGGCCGGACGTACCGATCTTGGCTTAGTCGCTTACCGAAACGGCGCAGACCCGTCCGTCCTCGTGACACTCGTGGATGGAGAAGAGCCCCGAGTCTTTTTCGTCCTTTTCTTGTTCTTTTTCTTTTCAGGAGAGAAGGGTGGGGAATATATCCACTTTTCCGCTCCACTGGCAGGAGTTCCCAGGCCAGATAGACCGGCCTCAGCACGATCCTTCTCCGAGATGGAGAAGGTCTCAGCTGCTAAAGGGGTACCAGCCGGAGGAGGAGATCCCTCATCTCCATGTAAGGTCTTGGAGACCCGACCCTTCTTAGGAGGACCTTGCACAGGGGTGGACTCGGGTTCTGTGCTTGGCACCGAGCATAAGTCCGCTCCCATAGAAGATCCTACCATCTAGTGCTAGATTCCCCTTAGAGATCATGTCCATCTCACGGGAGTCTCCATGTGGCCATCCCCCTAGGAAATCACAGACCCCGTTCTTCAGAAGGTCTTTGGGGTGGAAAGAGATGGGGCACGTACGAAGACCCCCTCTAAACTCAATATTCGAGCCTGCAGGCCTTTAGAGGGAAGAGGGCGACGGGCATTATCTTTCCTCCTCCCCGAAGCTGGTTGGCCCTATCCTGCCGCTCTCACTGGAAGCGGTCAACTTATGGGCTGCCTGCCTATCTTGGCAGTCCCCCTAGAAAATCAAAGCGGAACTGCCGCTATAGAAGGAGAGTCACCCAAGGGGGGCTCCCGATAAGGTGGTGAGGGGTAATCTCCTACACTCGTAGGCAAACGAGAGGAGTAACACTCCTCTCCGGTCGAAGAGTTTAGGTGAGTCCCCTTGCAAAAGCACAGTGGGGGGAAGTTGACCTTCATTTTGTCGGTGGAGCTACCTAAGGGTAGCTCAGGACGGGCCGGCAGAACCGCCTGCCACCACTCCTGCCACCAAATGAACTGGCAGCCCATCAGCATGGTCGCTCCACCTTGGGCCGGCGTAAAA
Source organism: Ceratothoa steindachneri (assembly GCA_963969495.1). Lineage (NCBI taxonomy): Eukaryota > Metazoa > Arthropoda > Malacostraca > Isopoda > Cymothoidae > Ceratothoa > Ceratothoa steindachneri. The sequence continues at coordinate 169,611,361 of OZ018320.1, read as the reverse complement.
ATATATAGAGATAGAATGGAGAATTAAAGGGGATGTGAGGAAGGTATAGGTGGGGATAAAGAGGGTCGTTAAAAACCCACCACCTTAGGCCGTAGCTCAAGGGTGACGGAACCTTCCCCCCCCCTCATGAGCCCGGATCCGGGATAGTTAGGTTAGATGAAGCTGGTCAGCGTCTACCCTGTGAAATTAAAGGCCGACCAGAGAAAGATGTGGGAGAGGTTGTAGGGAGATTGAGGAAGTAGGGTAAAATCTTAGGCTGTCAGAAAGTAAGAGAAGAGGCTAAGCTTGAGCTCAACGGCGCGCTCAGGCCCGTCAGCATGGCGTCCAGGAACGTAAATGGCCGTGCGTCCTACGTGGTGCATCTTTCCTATAACTACCTCCATCTTACTAACGAAACTAGGCACCTTTGGAGTCCCTTATGAATTTAATAAAGCGCATACTAACCGTAAGTCCGGTTACTGGATTCAATTTTTGTCTAAAGGAATTATATATATATATATATATATATATATATATATATATATATATATATATATATATATATATATATATATATATATATATATACGGTTTAAAGCCCCAGTGAATTCTTTGAGACACGCCAATATACTAATACTTACCATTGTCAATAATTTTTTGTGGCCGCTTTCGCCGGTAATCGTACCATTGAGTACACTTTTACAAAAATACACCGTCATCTGGTTACTCCAATATCAGTAGTTAAAAGGTTAATTCTAAATACAATTATTTAGGTAAAGGTGGCAAAGCTCTGGGTATGGCATCTCATGATAAATATCAGGCTGTAACGAAAGTAAGGTCGGATTTTAAGGTACACATATATTAAAAATAAAAACTCACGACTATGGAAATATTCAATCATAACCTACAATGCTTCCTAGAAACTCAACTCATCTGCCAACAAGCTTATAAATGTCGCGATTGTAAAATTCTTTACGTTTTGATTCAAAATATGAATCTTTTTCGTTTTCAACCAGTTCTCTTGGTGTCACCTTAAGCGCATCTAAATGATTCTGTAATCTCCAAAACAAGTGATAATCAGAAGGAGCTAAGTCAGGAGAGTATGAAAGATGAAGCAATATTTCCCAACCGAGATCTTGCAAGAGATCTTTGGTCATTAAAGCTGTGTGAGGACGGGCATTATCCTGATGGAAGATGACAACCACTTCTGTTAAGTAAGGAGGGTTTCCTTTAGCCCAAAGGCACTTTCAAACGATGAAGGTGATGCAGTATAGATTAGCATTAATTGTTTGATTGTTGCTTTCACTTCGTAATGAAAAAATCCTTTAATATCACACCATGCACTCGATATGATCCTCTTTTGGATGAACTCATCCTCTTGGTTGTTGAGAATTCTGCTTCGTCAACTAATCCTCGAACGGCGGCGTTGTACGTGAAGATAAATGATCCACTTTTCACCAGTAACAACCCTGACAAATAATTGTGCCTGAATGTGTCGTGAAAGCAAATAACTGGCAGCAAGCAACAAGATGTTGCGGATTCGCCGTGGACAGTTCGTGCGAGATCCATTTTCTAATCACTGGAATCATTTCACTCCTTTTAGTTGGCGTAGGATAACCGTATGGGTCTCGTGGATTTGTTATGCCAGCTCCCTAGAAGTTATAATAGGATATGCTGTAACAACAGATTCCAACTCTTTGGAATCTATTTCTTTTGGACGACCTTCTTTTGTTCCGTCACTTAGACTGAAATCCTCACTTCGGAAACGGGAAAACCACCTCCTGCAACTTCGTTTATTTACTCCATCATCCCCATACGTGGTTTGAATGGACTTTGCCACTGTACTCTCATTGACACCTTTATGAAACTCAGAGTAAAAGATGTCTAATTTTACCTTTAGATGGGAAGACATAGGGATGAATACCGAAGAAGAGAAGAAACATTATTTTAATAATCTTAAAGAAAAGGATATAAATTACTTATTGAAACATTTCTACACGATAACAAGAGGGTTTACTTTAATAAATAATATCTAAACCTTTATTCTAGAAAATTAGAGATTACTTTCGTTCCAACCTGATATAATGAATATATAAAATCTTCTGCTAGCTTTAAAAGGTTGCAGAGCTATCAAAATGAGTACTCAGGAGGGGAAGATTAATCTAATCTAATGATTGGATTATTTTTCTTAAACAAATGATGGAAACTATTTATTCAATGTGTTTATATGTAATCGATCCCCAAATAGTGGCAATTATCATTAAATAGGTAAATCGAGAATAAACTCATTTGATATGTTCCATACAATTGTTGTTGCTGTGGTTGTGCGATTTATTGACCCAATTAGGGTAAGATCTACGAAAAGGCTCGTGTTCGTCTCAAAATAAAACAATTAGAAGTTAGATTTCGAACGAGTCAATTCGTTATATTCTGAAAGAGACAAGGTGGTGAAGTTGAGTTAACTCAAGATAACCAGTTAAAGGGTTTAATGTCCTTTTAAATAGAACTACGTAAATGTTTCATTATTTATATTTTTAATTGTGAGTAATCATTATATTTACATCAATTTGGTAATGGGCAATTCCATTAAGAAGTCTTAGAAATACCGTCTTAGGGTGATTTTATGGTTGGTTGGTAGATGTTGAAATTAAGGGATGGAAGAAAAGGGCCTTTTCAAGTCGTTTCGGTATTGATGGGACTTTCGACCGAGTAACATGGCTCCGAAATTTAGAAATAAATTCCTTAAAGAATTTAATTTTCATATTTGCGAGTGTGAGACGCCCTTCAAACAGAAGCGTTATGCCTACATGCGCTATAAGTACCGCCCGAACGATTTCACTGTCGCTGAATTTCGTCGAGCTCGGTCTAGATTCAAATATGTTTCGGAACACGCCCGCCACTCTTCCTGGCCAGCATAATTGTTTTCACTTAACGGGAAGCCCCCTCTAGCAGATATATGGAAGCGAGTCAAAAGGATTCGGGGCAAGTTCTCACAGCCCCCCTCCCCGTCCATTTTCCATGAGAATGGGACTGCAATCTTGGTAGATATCTAAATTAAAGGGTGGAAGAAAATGTCCGTTTCAAGCCGTTTCTGGCTCCCAAACATCAAAATAAATTCCCTAAAGAAATTAATTTCGATGTTTGCGAGTCAAGGATTAGAAAAAGAACCAGACACGAAATATAAGAACACATTTATCGTTCGTTTAGCGTGACATTAAGGATGAAGCTTATCGCAAGGAAAATGCAAACGCTAATTCCAAGCCCTTTTGCCTTTTTGTTCGAATGAGACGGACGGAGGTCTGCCTCATCTTTAAACTCCATCACATCCCATTCATATGCGCAGTAGTCCCTTAAAAGACTCTAGAGAGGATGTGATGTTAGGAAGGTGTGTTGGAAGCAGTCATCCCTCGAGTAGTCAAAATAGAAGACTACTTGTGCTGGTTAGGATAGGAAGGGTTATCAACTCTCCTTAAAATGCAACCAAATAAATAGTAGAGGGAGGTATGCCTTGTGTGCCTTAATTTCTTTCCGTAAGGGAAGAGGTAATAAGAAAATGTCCGAAGGTGCTCTGAGAGATGGTATCGAGTGATGCACGTGTTAAATTGCCTCCTAAGACCTTTGAGGATCCCGTAAATGGGGGCTTTAAACTTAAAGTTCCCTTATTGCCTGATAACCCCATGAAGGTGTATTCAAACAACCAAGTTGCCTTTCTACTTCCTAAACCCTCAAAGGAGTTCTTAAATCTGACTTTGTCCTGTAGATTCCTTGCAAGACAATGCACGACTCCTGTCAACTCAAAACAAAGGTTTGATTTGTTTAATAGTTATAATTTACGAGAAATGAATAGTTAATTAAGTGTAAATTATACCAAATTGTTTAATAATTAAATTCAGAAACGGATAAATCTAGGTATAAAATAAGATTCAATTCACTAAAGTTTAAAGCCAAGATTTGCAGCTGATAAAACTTGCCCGTTGTGAGAAATAAAAAGATGAAACATTAAATGCTCCCCATTAATTGCAAAGAATCACTTGGGATACAAATGGGTGCATTTAAATAAGCAGTTGATTGGAATGGTCATGGAATATAAATTATAAAGGGCGTTATCACCCCGGATGTAAAAAAGTTAATACTACTTCCAGGTATGTAAAACCAAAAGTGTAAGAGAAAAATTGAAGAAGGTTGACAGCAGAAAATTAAAGAAGTTTCGACCACAGTTAAGTTGCCAGGTGTGAAAACGAGGTAGCATCATGTCGAGGTGATTGTGGCGACACTAAATAAGATCAATAGATCGAAATTTTGCCCTAGAGAAGTCATTAGGTAAAGGCAGATTAACCTCGATGCAAAGGAGTAGAGACTTCTTGCATCCATACATTATCGAGACTGTTGCTGAGAGACTGACAATGAATTTACACAAGACAAAAATAGTGAACTCATTTCCTGACGAGAAGGAAATCTCTTCGTATTGACTTCATCATTGGCTTCTTCTTGCTTCCTGTAGTCTTGGACCATTTCCTTAAATCGCGACAAGAGATTAGTTAAGAATTAACGAGACCTACAATCATCTTTTAATTAGCAACATCGCACAAGATCGAGTATCTCAGTTGCCTTCTTGAATCCTGGCCTGTTGAATTTTAGAGGGGAGAAAAAGCCCTTTTATAATCGTATCAAATTACCTTATTGCCTTTCAAATGATATTTAGAATGGCACAGACAAATAGAACTTGATCCTACCAACTCACTGGTTTCTACTTGTTTTTCACATCAGCTAAGCACCTTTTCAAAGAATTGACTTCGACCTTGTGGCGACCGGTCCACCCTTCAGGAGTCACTGGTTTAGGCTACCCGCCCTGAGAACTTTCCACCTGGTATATGAGCATGATTTCATCATGATTCTGCTACCCTCAACCACAGACTCAGATCTAGGCTTCCTTTTGTTACTCCTGCTAGCTCATTGATATGGACATATATCATGGAGTTCATCCGATTATTGTGCGCTTAGCATTCAGCTTCTGCCGAGTCTTTTCTCTTAAGTGATACAATTAACAACAACGTTCCAACCTTAGGGTAGTTATTTCCCGACGCTTTACAGACTAACAAACATCCTCGAATTCAACTCACCTCTCACATGCTCTAAGTTCATGAAACGTCAGAATGTTGCAACGAGATTAATATAGCCGAGCTCTCGGCATTAGTAAGGAACTTCGTAGAAGGAGGCAATGCAGGATACACCTATCCAATACCTCTAGGCTCTATATATTCCCTTCGGGCACTGCAAACAATTATAGCTATGGGGGGCGTTCTAAATCAAGCAAATAGAGTGACCCACATCTCAACACCACACACGTCAGGTGGTTTGTTCCTACATACAAGCCTCCAGTTCTAACGTCTACTTGAGTCACGTCTCCACAAATGAATTCTTCCCCTCTTCTTCGTTTCTTATTTTGTGCAACTTTAAAAATCACATTCTTCTTAATCGTGCATTAAACTGTTCTTTTTGATAATAAAAATTAAGCGTTGTCTGGTTGAGTGATTCTAAAGTAAAATTAATATACACACCTTTGGACTAACACTTCATTCCATTCCGCATTGTTGTCTGCCTGCCAACCTATAACCAGGAAACAAATATCCCTCCTTCAGCTTTCTCTCACTGAATTTTCGAATAATTGGGTGGTTGTTCTCTTAGGCATATCCCAATTATTAGGGGCTTGAAGGAATTACTTAAATGACCCTAACATGTCCAGAGTCCAATTTGAAGTGCAGAGATATTGAGATTTTGTGACATTAAATAATATATCAGAATGAAACGAATGAAATAATATGAGCGAAAATGGAATTCATTACACGATATTTCGGTTTACCCGCCTGCCAATGTTGGTTGTTTTTTGTTTGTTTTTTTTGGTGCTAATTGGACATTTCAGAAGAAATGGACATAATGTAGGAATTTCCATTTTTTCTTTAATGCTTTTGAGAAAGTCGATTCTATGATTTCTCACGTACTGTCTAGTAACGATGTAACACTCCTAAATACGTAAAATATAAAAGAATCAAGGACGTACATATGTGCTTTTGCCTGTAAGCAATTTATTGCGTGCAATAATTCAAATGATTTTTTTTTTTATGTATTAAAGATTTAATGAATAAATGAATAAGCATGCGGTTGTGTGTATTAATAAATAAACAAGCTATTTGCCAATCAATTACGATTTTCCTCTACCCCACTTTATATAAAAAAGATCCGTCATGGAGCTTTGGTGGAAAATAAGAATTCAAAGAATAGTCAAAAAACTAAAGAAAGGAAATTAATTATGGAGAAAGCAAAGAATATCGGTCATAACCATAGTTAGCATCAGGAAATTCATCTCGAATTCATAAAATATCCGGCAAAAGGAAAACAGGAAGAAAGTCACCAGTTATTCTCTGATATATGACTCATAAATATCTAGATTCATAAAAATCCAATGCAAACCAATAAGCTCATTTTAGTACATGTTGGCTTCCCTGACGTACAAAGGTTTCAATGTTTCTACTTAAACGCGTGGGAGAAAGCAATAGACTGGGTCGATCTTCTCCCAAGGAAATTTCGATATAAGGGGTTAAATGTGCAGAAAAATATATGGAGTTAAAAACTTTGCTTATTTTTTTCGGAAGCCATCTGGCGACTGCCTACTTGTGGCATAAGTCCCCATACTACAGCAAAGCCTACTACTAGACTATATTAAAAAACAAATACCAAGATATGAATAAAAAATATCGATAAAAACATCCAAGAAAAAGCCGAAATGCAACAAAGAAGCAGGCTCCAGGGTCGTGGGTAGGGCCGCCTTTTCCTGCCACAGGAACAATCGAGTCACAATAAACAATCAACTAAGGTGGAAGAGCCTAGCCTCCTCCAAAAAGTGGTATAGTCCACAAGTCTATGTGAACGAACCCGTCCCAAGTAAAAGGAACAAGCGGTAGCGACCGGCTCCTCACGGTACCGGACCAGGTAACGTGTGGGAAGATCGCCCAGACTGGTAAATTCAACAAGAATGTGTCGAACAGTCTGGGGGACAACGCAGTCATCACAGTAAAGCGCAGGCAAGCGCTCAATCAAATGGTGGTGCGTTCCGCGAGTGTGTGCAATTCGGAGAAGACAGAAAGCGACCTGAATCAGTCGCAGCATTGGGGTTAGGTCCATGGGAACAATCGCAAAACAATGACACGTAACTTTAAGTTTCCCTCAACCGTCTCCCATCTTTTCGCCAGGAAGCCAGGAGAGATGCCCGTATTCCTGCCATGTAATCAGTGCGAGGGAGAGAGAAACGCTGGTCTGGTCGCCTAGTCCTCGCGGACACTTTAGCGCCCTCATCGGCGAGCTCATTCCTCGCAATTCCTTCATGTCCAGGAACCTAGCAGAAGATAAGATCGACATCCGCCCAGCTCGCCAAAACTGTGGCGTCAAGGATATCGCGAACTAAGGGATAAGGAGATTCCAACGAATCGAGAGCACTCAGAGCGCTTTATGAGTAGCTATAAATCACAATCCTATCTCCGAACCGGGCATGTCGCGTTATCTCCCGTACCGAGAGATGTATATCAACCAGCTCGGCCGTGAAGACAGACGCAGCGCCTGGCAGAGCCCCCCTGACTTCAAACAGAGGGGACACCGAGTGGAAACCGACCCACATTTGTGACGCGGAGCTACCTGTATACATTGGCACGGTATCAGCGTGACACGAAGTGTACTCCAAAATTGTCGAACGCAATACTTCCGGCGCAGTACAAGCTTTGGGAGCAGAGGCGTGGCAAGAAAATAGCCAAATGTGGTACTCTCCAGGGTGGCGTCCTGGGCAGAACCAGGGGCGCCACCGGCCCGAGAGCTATATCTACCTCTCGAAGGAGTTTCCTGGCCCTAAACCCAAAGGGCTTAGGGTAAGACTGGCGTCTCTCGTGGCAGCATAGGCACCGTCGAGATCAGCTGCGGATGCAGTGAGAGCTTTTGGCGATTGAGAGAGGCACCAGGTTTGCGCGTACTAGCGAATAATGCACTGAGCACAGCGCAAAGCGACTATCATCTCCCTGGCATTGACTGGTAGGCGCTCAATGGGAGAGGTGCGAAAGATACCGGTCGCCAGGTGAAGGCCGGTGTGGCGGATCGGGTCCACCTTCCGCAATACACGCTCGGCTGCAGATTCATAAAACTCGCATCCGTAGTCGAAGTTTGAACGAACAAAGGATCGATATAAAAGTAAGGAAGAATCCCTATCCGCGTTGAAGGTCACGGACTGAAAAATATCCATATCACGGGTACAGAAGTCCCTTAAGCTGTGAATTTGAGCCTACAAGGTGAAGCGTCGGTCAAATGCAAGACCAATGAAACGGTGTGATTCTACGACTTCAATGGGAATCTCATTTAGAAATAAATCTGTTTGAGGGCGGAGGCCTAGATGGCGGCAAAAGGTAACCACTTTAGTCAAGGAAAACCTAAGCCTGTGCGCTTCAGCATAGCGAGTGACGTGGTTCAATGCCTGTTGGAGTCGAGGATCCAGAGTTGACATCGGGGCCACGTTAAGAGAGATCGAAAGGTCGTCCACGTAGATGGTAGTGAGAACATCTTCTGGCAACACCGGAGGTGATGCCATTGACGCTCAGGGGAAGGAGTGCGAGACTGAGAACACTTCACTGCAAGACACTCTATTCCTGCTCCATTGGGCCGGAGATGGCTTTCCCAAACCGTACGCAGATTCGACGATTTCACAAAAAATTCAGAGATAAAGATTAGGAGGCGTCCCCTCGACCCCATCGTGTGGAGAGTATCCATCATAGCGTATCACCATGCGGTATCGTAGGCTTTCTCCAGATCCAAAACACTGTGCCGTAGTGGTGTATACGAAGGAAGGCTTCGCAGACGGCATTTTTCATTCGGAGCAGAGCATCTTACGTTGAGTAAAACTTCCGGAAGCAGCACTGTGCAGAAGACAGGTGGCATACGCTGTCCAGAGAAAAAGGCTAATCTAACATTTACCAGTTTCTCCATCAACCTGCACACCCAAAAGGTTAGAGAGATTGGGCGGAAACCAGCCGGGATAGAGTGATCTCTCTCCGGTTTGAAAAGGCTAGCACAGTAGCGATTCACCATGAGTCTGGGAGGGTACCCTCTTTTCCAGATCCTATTTAAAAAATCTAATGGAAGGCCATGCTTTGCTCACACAGGTGTTGAAGCATGGTGTATGGGACATAGTCTGAAACGGGGGCGGTGGTTGCGCGCTAAGCGAGAGCGGAAAGCAACTCACTTAGAGTAAACCTGTCGTTGGAGGGTTCTCTGCCTTTGGCGGTAAAGTCCAGTTTGCGGCCTTCCTCGACATCACGAAGTGCATTGAATGCTGGCGGAGCAACATAGTGGCTAGAAAATGCGGGGAAAGCGGTCGCGAAGGATTCTGCCACGGACTTCGTGTCCGAGATTGCGGCCACATTGTCCTGGAGAACAGGAAGGAGGTCCTTCGAGAACTTGCCCCGAATCCTTTTGAATCGCTCCCATCCTTCTGCTAGAGGGGTTTTCCCGTTAAGTGAAGACACGTATGCTCGCCAAGAAGAGTGATGGATGTGCTTTGAAATATACTGGAGCCTAGCCCTAGCTCGACAAAATTCACATACAGTGAAATCGTTCGTGCGGCGCTTATACCGCATGTAGGCATAACTCTTTTGTTTGGTGTCCACATCACAGTCGGCTGACCACCACAGGAGCAGTCGTTGTGCAAAACGGCCAGACATTCCAAGAATAGCAGCTAGTCCTACGGCGATGATGTTGCCGGAGAAGGACTCAACAGCTTTATCTACCGACCTAAACTCCTTGACTGAGATAGAAAATTCAGTTATTTACTGAAATGCGGACCACCTCTTCCGCACTAAGCACCACCAGGGCTGGCTCTCAGGGTGCAGCGGCCCAGAAAATAAAATTTGAATTGAAAAGTGATCACTACCATGGAGGTCATCGACTAACCCGACCCCAAATGAGGCTGTGCATCCGGATAGCACAAAGATAGATCAAGGACGGTAAATGACGCGCTTCTCGGGTTAGTGATTCGTAAACTCACCAATATTTAGGACACCTATCTCGAGTTCGTCGATCACGTCGGGAAGGACTTGACTTATGCGATTAATCTAGTACTCTCCCAAGAGGCAGTGTCTACCGTTCAGATCTTTGAGCAAGAAAAAGGGCCTCAGCAACCGCACCACGACGCGGCGGAAGTCCCCCGCGTCGAAGTCGGCCGACGGTGGAATATACGAGGAAATAATAGTATACCTTCTATCCAGGTGCAGCTCTACAGCTACTGTCTGAAAAGTGGTATCTAAAGCAAAGAAAAGAACGGAGACATCATGCCGGGGGTAAATCGCGCATCCTCCTGCCCAGGCTACATCCCGTGATGGTGGGGTTGCAAAACCCTTATACCATGGTAGGGTATGCAGGGGGTACGCGTGCAGCATGGTCTCCTGCAAAAAGATAGTTGGCCCGGAGTCCGCGGCAATTTTATTTAAGGAATACGCTCTACAAGCCTTGCTAGGAGGGAGTGCAAGGGTCCTTCTTTGAAGAAAAGACGGAAATGGTATACGCTTTCCAAAGACAAAACTCTGGGCCCTGTCGCCATCGAGGACCTATCGGGAGAGGTTATGGTTGCCATGCGAGTCTTTTTCTCCATCCACCTCAAACCCTTAGGCGAAGGGGGCCCTCCTTTGAAGGATTCACCGTATCCGAGCGAGTCAGCCTGCAACTGCGTGTTGGCGTAGGATCCGAAGCTCTTTTAGTGCTGTCCACCTTTCGGGGGAAGCTTTTGAAACCACGAAAGATGGCCTCACGACCGAATTTAGGGGTATTGCCTCTTGTGATTCTAACGACTTGGTGGAAGCGCGCGGCCGTTTCGCCTTGCGGGAAACAGTCATGTTGTGGGAAGAAGGAGGAAACCTACTTTTAGCCGGGGTTGGGTGCGAAACTTTTATACCGCCAGCTCTATTAGGGGAGCTCAAGGGGTGGATAGAACCCACCGAATAGTTCCAAATTTGCGCGAAAATTACCGTGCTCGTAGAACTGGAGGGGGCAGTAGCAGAGGGTGTCTTTCTTAACATTGAGGCATAGGATGTCCCAGGCAAAGCCTGGTGAGCAAGGACCAAGTCCTTAGCCTTGCCAAATGAGAGACAATCCTGGGCCTTAACGGTCAGGATTTACTTCTAAAGGAGATATGCACCACGTTGTTTCGAAGAAGCGGGTTACGGCTCTCCGCAATTGACACACTTGGCCACACACAATTTGAACAAAGCATGTGTGGCCTTGGAGCAACTTACACAGACTTCAGGTAACCCTGAATTTGCACGTCTACTGGAGCAATTCGTACGGCCGAAGTTATGGAAGTAGTAGCACCTCTGCCGGAGTAGTACGAATGCCTTCACGCGTTAGGGATACCAACTGGCACGCTCCGACTCTAAGCCTTTTACAGTCGAACGTGTCGGAGAGCGTAGAGGTTGGGTCTCGAAGCCACTCACTGTTTTCTCATCACACATTCAATCTTGACCGCTCCATGGTCTGCAAGCTCTACGGTGATGTCCTCTATAGAGTACGGTCCTACCGGCTACCCGTACCCACCCCTCACAAAGCGTCCTAGCCACCCTTAGGTTGCTCTACTGACAAAATGGAGGTCCCCCCTTCACTCTGCTTTGCAGGGGATTCACCAAAACTCTTCGACCGGAGAGGAGGGTTACTCCTCTCGTTTGCCTACGGGTGTAGGAGATTCCTCCTCACCACCTTATCGGGAGCCGCCCTTGGGTGACTCCCTTTTTCCAGCGGCAGTCTCCCTTCTACTTTCTAAGGAGACTGCCAATAAAAGCAGACGGCTCATAATTGACCGCTTACAGTGGGAGCGGCACGATAGGGGTAACCAACCTAAGGGGAGGAGGAAAGATAAGGCCCGTCGGCCTCTTCCCTCTAAACACCGGTAGGCTCTAATATTGAGCTTAGAGGGGGTCTTTGTACGTGCTCCCCTCTCTTCTCACCCCAGAAACCTTTTGACGAACCGGATCTATAATGTCCTGGGGGGATGGCTACATGGAGACCCCCATGAGATGGACATGATGTCTGAGGGAATCTAGCACTAGATGGTAGGGTCTACCATGGGAGCGGACCTATGCTCGGTGCCAAGCACAGAACCTGAGTCCTCCCTTGTGCAAGGTCCTCCTAAGAGGCGTCGGGTCTCCAAGACCCTTAAAGGAGATGAGGGATCTCCTCCTCCGGCGGGTACCCCTTTAGCAGCTGAGACCTTCTCCTTCGCGGAGGAGGATCATGCTGAGGCTGGTCCATCTGGCCTGGGGACTTCTGCCGGTGGAGGGGAAAAGTGGATTTATTCCCCGCCCTCTTCTCCTGAAAAAAAACAAGAAAAGGACGAAAAAGACTTTGGGTTCTTCTCCAACCACGGGAGCCACGGGGACAGACGGGTCTGCGCCGTTTCGGTAAGCGACCAGGCCAAGATCGGCACGTCCGCCCCGTTGCTTCCCTGGCTGGCGACTCTCAGACGAAGACCAGAACTGTGTAGAGCAGAGCCTCGATTACGTCTGGGCCCCTTATTCAGAAGCTTTTCAGTCCACTGACTACAAACGCTTTCTTATTATTCGCTCTAGTGATGGCAGCATGTTGGCTAAGGGCAACATGATTCATCAGAAGAGAGTTCTAGATAGCATGATTGTAGAGATCCGAAGGTGATCCGTTTCTCGGACATTCACGTGAGGGTTTTCTCTTGGAAGAGGGCCCCCGCATCTCCTCCAAGCTAGGCATGGAGGGCATATTCCTTCAATGGAATTGCCGCGGAATCTGGGCCAACTGAGGAGGATGCAAAGGCTCGTATCCTCCCGTTCACCGTTAGCTATCTTTTTGCAGGAGATCATGCTAGGCGCGTGCCCCATGCCCATCCTCCCGGGGTATAGTAGTTTCTTGACCACACCACCACGAGATGTGGTGGGGCGGGAGGATGCGCGATTTATACTGGGCATGATGACTCCGTTCTTCTCTTCTCTTTAGATACTTCCTTTCAGGCATAGCTGTGTGGTAGCACCTGGATATGAGGTATACTCTTATTTCCGCGTACATTCCACTTACAGCCGACTTCGAAGCTGGGGACTTCTACCGCGTCGTGGCACAGTTGCCGAGGCCCTTTCTCTTGATCGTAGATCTGAACGGCTGACACTGCCTCTTGAGAGAGTACTCGATTAATCGCATGAGTCAAGTCCTTGCCGACGTGATCGACGAACTACAGATAGGTGTCCTAAATGTTGATGAGTTTACGAATCACTAACCCGAGAAGCGCGTCATTTACCGGCCTCGATCCATCCTATTGCTCTCTGGATGCACAACCTCATTTTCGGTGGGGGATGGTCAATTAACTTTATAGTTTTGATAACTTGCCCATTTAAATATCATTTTCTGAGCCGCTGCTCGAGATCCCGCCCGAATGGTGCTTGGCGCGGGCGATGTGGTATGCATTTCAGGAAATGACTGATTTTTTCTATCTCAGTTGAGGAGTTTAGGTCAGGAGATGAGGCTTTTGAGTTCTTCTCCGGCAACGTCATCGCCGTGGACCTAACTAATATTCCAAGAACGTCTGTCCATTTTCAACGCCGACAACTAACGTGGTGGTCAGCCGAGTGTGAGACGAACCTCAAACAGAAGCGTTATTAATACATGCACTATTGCGCTATAAGCGCCACCCGAACGATTTCTCTGCCAGTGAATTTCGTCGAGCTAGGACTAGGTTCCGGTATAGTTTAAAGCACGCCCACCGCTCTTCCTGTCGGACATACGTGTCTTCACTTAACGGGATGACCTCTCTAGCAGAGTTGTGGAATCGAATCAAAAGGATTCGGGGCAAGTTCTCGCATGACTTTCCTCTCGTTGTCCAGGAGAAAAGGCCTGCAATCTCGGACCCCGCGTCCGTGGCGGAATCATAGAGACCGCTTTCCTCCGCGTTCTCTAGCAAGGATGCTGCTCGGCCTGTTTTCACTGTACGTATTTATGTCACGGAAGGCCGCCAATTGGACTTCACCTTTAGGAGCGAAGAACCGTTCAACGACAGGGTGCGTCCGTTCTCGCCCCCGGTCCGGACGATGTCCCGTACTCTATGCTTTAACACCTGGGTGAGCGAGGCATGGCCTTTCTGTTAGATTTGTTCAAAGGAGCTGATGAAAGGGTATCCTCTCAGATTCTTGGCGAATCACAACTGTGCTCGCTTTTTGCAAACCGGCAAGGATCCTTCTACCCAGAGAGATTAGCCTTCTCTCTGGACAGCGAAGGCCATCTGTCTTCTGCACAGCGTGGGTTCTTCAAGTTACACTCCACGTCGGATGCTCTGTTTCGACTAGAAAATACCGTCTATGAGGTCTTCCTTCGTAGAAAGCACTATGCTGCGGTGTTTTTGGATCTAGAGAAGGCCTATGATACCGTATGGCGATACGGTATCATGAAGACTCTCAATTGAATTGTGGCGAGGGGACGCCTCCCAAACTTTATATCTGAATTTTTGCGAGATCATTGATTCCGCATACGGGTTGGGGGAGCCTTCTCAGGCCCAATGAAGCCGGAAGAGGGTGTCTTACAGGGAAGTGTCCTTAGTGTCACACTCTCTACCCTGAGCATCAATGGCATCACTTTGGTGCTGCTGGAAAATGTTCTCGATACGCTCTACGTGGACGACCTTTCGATCTCTTTTGGCGCGGCCAACTCTGGAGTGTAGACTCCAACGGGCATTGAACCACGTCTCTCGATATGCCTATGCGCAAAGACTTCAGGTTTCTTTGGCTAAGACTAAGGTAGTGCACTTCTGACTCCATTCACGGCTACATCCTAACACAGACTTATTTTGCAATGGGGGGCGCCTGGAAGTAGTGGACTCGCACCGTTTCCTTTGTCTTGGATTTGACCGACGCCTCACCTGGGACGCTCATATTTGCAGACTTAAGGTTTCTTATACCCGCATCATGGATATGCTTCAGTCCTTGATGTTCAGCGCTTGGGGCGCTGATACGGCTACTGCCTTACATTTTTATCGATCCTTTTTTCGTTCGAAGCTCGACTACCGATGCGAGTTTTATGCTTTCGCAGCCGTCCGTATATTGTGGAAGGTAGACTTGATCCACCACACCAGCCTTCACTTGGCAATCGGTTCCTTTTACACTTCCTCCTTTGAGAGCCTAGCTGTTGATGATGGGGAGATGTCACTGGCTCTGCGCCGTGCATAGTTCATTATTCGCCTGTAAGCACGAGCTCGGTGCCTCCCTCACTCGCCAACAGCTCTCACTACATCACAGCTGATCTCGGGCCGGTGGCGCCCCTGGTTCTGCCCAGGACGCCACCCTGGAGGGTACCACATTTGACTATTTGTCGCCACGCCTCTGCTCCCAAAGCTTATACTGCGCCGGGAGTATTGCGTTTGACCTTTTTGGAGCACACATCGTGTCACGCTGGAACCGTGCCAGTGTATACGGATGGTTCTATGTGCCAAGAGGGGGTCGGCTTCCACGCCGTATTTCCTCTGTTTGAAGTCAGCATGGCTCTGCCTAGCGCTGCTTCTGTCTTCACGGCCGAGCTGGTGGCAATACACCACTCGGTACGGGAGATTTTCGCGACGTGCCCGGTTCGGAGACCGGATTGTGATCTATAGCAACTCACAAAGCACCCTGAGTGCTCTCGGGGCATTGAAATCTCCGCATCCCCTGGTTCGCGATATCCGTGATGCCGCGGTTTTGGTAAGCCGGGCGTATTTCGATCTTATCTTCTGCTGGGTTCCTGGACATGTAAGAATATCTGGGAATGAGCGCGCCGATGAGGGCACCAAAGAGTCCACCAGGACTCTGCGACTGGCCCAGCGTTTCGCTTTTCCTCACACCGACTACATGGGAAGAATACGGGTCGCTCTTCGGGCTGTTTGGCAAAGAAGATGGGAGACGTTCGAAGGGAACTTAAAGTTGCGTGCCATTGCGCTGCGACTGTTCCCATGGACCTACTACTCAATGTCCCACCGGCGTCAGGTTTCTTTCTGTCTTCTCCGAATTGGGCACACTCGCGGGACGCAACGGCATCTTATGGATCGCTCGCCTGCGCCGTAGTGTGAAGACTGCATTGTCCCCCAGACGGTTTGGCACATGTGTGTCGAATGTCCCAATCTCGGCGATCTTCGGGCACGTTACCATCCTGGTACCGGGACGAGCGGGGTCGCTACCGCTTGTTCCTTGTACTCGTGCCGCGTTTGTGCAAACTGACTTGTGGACTTTACGACTTTTTGGAAGAGACCGGCCTCCTGCCCTTTATTTGACTGTTCTATTTTTTAGTTTCCATGTTCCTGTGCCGTGTTGTGGAGACGGGCCTACCCCCGCCTCGGGAGCGCGCCTCCTTTTTGCTTGGTTTTCTTGTTGTTATTTTTTTTAGCCTATGTCCTCTTTAGCGTCATTTGCTATTTCTATATTGTTTTTGTTATTTACACATTGTTGTTTTTTTTCTTGTTTTTTTATTCCTCCTTTCTTAATATTGCCTAGTAGTAGGCTGTGTCGTGTACAGCGGCTTAGGCCCAATCAGACAGAAGCCGGATGGGCTTCCTAAAAAAAAAGGAAAGTTGCATGCCCGTCAAGTCCCTAGCAACCTAGGGGACTTAGGTTATGTACCTTCTACACATTTTCACTTGTCCCTTTCCTTGCAAACCCCCCAAACCCGTCGCTAATAGGATGGTCTCATCGTTTTTGTTTTTTAAATAAAATACATTTCATTAGAGGCTGTATTCGAATTTAGATGTTGAAGAGGAAACCAGCCTCGAAATAACGTCTTTGAGTCCGTGGCATCATTGATCCAGACACAAGAGGTCACTAATTCAAAAGCCCAATATGATAAGTAGAGAGAGAGAGAGAGAGAGAGAGAAAGAGAGGGAGAGAGAGAGAGAAAGAGAGGGAGAGAGAGAGAGAGAGAGAGAGAAGGAGAGGGAAGACTGAGAGCAGATATTGAGAGGTTGGCTCATTGGCTCTTTTATTGAGGCCAAAAGAAGGTTTCATCATTCGTGAATAGATATAACATGAAATAAAACACACATATGCAAGAACTCATAAAATATTTTATATACATTTTCCTCCTCTATCGATTACTATTGTCTGCCCATTTTAGATTGGTTGCGTCATTCGTCCCTCGCATCGTGGACGAAATACCCCGATCGGTTAATGAAAAGCAATTAATCAGTATGACATTCACTAGTCTACCCGAATTGCATAGAAGACAAAGGCGGCTGCCTAATGAAGTCAGTCACCTAAAGGAAAATGGCGGGCGGTGAGAGTAAATGGTCGGTCGCCTGAACTTAGAAAGAAGCTCTAAACATTCTTTACCAATCCATTCGAAAGATTTTAGGTACTCCGCGATCGAAGAAGATGCGAATACAGAAGGGAAATGAGGATGTAACCCAAAAAGAACGAATAGAAGAACTCTTTATGGAGTATGCGAGTAAGGTATTCAACATCGCCAGTAAGTACAATGCCTAGGTTAATACTTCGTGCGAAACTCTTATAATAGAAGATGTAAATGTTCAGTCAGACATGACAGGGAATGCCCAGGAAAACGCATTAGAGGAGTTGCTCGAAATATTCAATGCCTTTTGGAACATCGGTTACATTCCAGGTAGTTTCATGGTAACACGAATGGTATTTGTGTCTAAGAACGATTTTCGGCATTTTGAAGAAGTTCGAGATGAGCAAAACGTCAATGAATGACTTATCTTCCTCTGGCGTGTTCCAATCTTCCCTTCTCAATATATATATATATATATATATATATATATATATATATATATATATATATATGCTGCATAACTACGTAACGCCTATCTTTAAAAACAGTTGGGAAATTTAATTTGTGTTAGTAAATGTTATTTAAAAATTTTGACGTAGTTCTCTCCACCAGAGACAGGAAAACCATTTCCTTTTGAGGTATCTTCACAGTAATTCAACTTCTTATGAAATCCAGTGTAGGATAAACAAATGTTTTATTCAGGGAGTAGTAGTGTTTTGATGGCACTGATTTTATACGAAAAACTGCAAAAGCTGAAGTTTTCCTGTGTCTCTGGTGGATTGAACTAGGGCAAAATTTTAAATAACTTTTACCAACCCAAATTGAAATTCCCAACTGTTTGTAAAAATATGCGTTACGTAGTGTATAGGATATGTTTTTTACACACCAAATTTTCAAAAGAAGTTACAACTTTATTGATGAAGTTCTTTTTCCATACCAAATTTAAGATAATTTTTATAAATAAACACCACTTAGAACAAATTTTGAATTGTAAGGACACAATCCCGCTAGATACGAAGTTTTGTCATATATAAATTTACTTGGACCAAGTTTAATCTCGGGAAATATATTGGTAGGATGGTAGGCTTCGCTGAAGGCAAGGTTCTGTTCCTATATGGGAATTAGCCACAGGACTGAAAAAGTTCTTTCTAAGAAAAGGTTCTCGCCTGTTCGGTTTAATTCAATTCAATGTAAAACCGATGTCACCTTGGAACATTTAAAAAAATTAAAAACTATCCCCGATCCTGTATCATTACGAATTCATTAATTAAGGTATATATAATACTTTTCCCCTACTCTAAATTCAGATTCCTCTTCTCATCCCTTACTTTTGCTATAAAATATAAACCAACATCCTAATCTTCTTTTTCTTCTTATACTCCTCGCGCTCTTCCTCCATTCTTCCTTTCACAACTGATTGGCCAATGTCAGTGATTTCTGAGTGCGCATCTCGGGTTTCCTCAAATTTATATAGCTAAATTTTACTAATTAAATTCCCCAACATAAATTTTAACGCAATAACTTGCAATTTCTGCATTACTCCCTATATTACCGAGCAAAATCCTCCATTAATTGCGTAATTTGAATATTTTAATTTTAACTTTAAATATTAATCTATTCACGAATTTGTATATTTCCAGTATCAATTAAAGGATAGGTGAAATTAACACCCGAAACGTGTTTGTAATCAAGTAATGAAATGAATTTCTTCCTCTACGTTCTTTCATTTCTCCTACAAATTAAACTGAAGCTCTACAAGAGCATCCCAAACCGATATATATATATATATATATATATATATATATATATATATATATATATATATATATATATATATATATATATATATATATATAGATAATATATATATATATATAATAGCTCACCCACCTCAGCGAGCCAAAGCCTCTATTCACCTCCCCCCCCCCTATGAAATTAAATCTAGCAATATGATCTGCCCCATTACACTCCAAGGCTGTTATTCTTTTTGCTCCACCTATCACCTGTGTTTGAATTCTTATCCAAGTGTTTCTTCTTAGGTCCTTGCTACTTTTTATTCCTATGAAAAATCCAATTTTTCACAGTTTTCCTCAGTTTTTGCGTGTTTTTGTTTTACTTTTTGTGTCCAGGTTTTACTTCCATAAGTGAAGATTGGTGAGATGCATTGGTTAAATAATATGCGTTAAAACCATAGGATCAGGTCGCTTCTGAAGACGTACTCGTAGCTGAGTTTTCCTACCTCTGTCCAATTTCATTTTTTCTTCCACTTATTTCCTTTCGCATCAAGAGTCATAAGTATTCCTAAGTATTCTTGTACCTGCTCTTAAATTTAATCCGTTCTAAAATTTAATCATTTATTAAAGATGCCCATCTGGCAGGTTGCCAGATGGGGCAAAAAACAAAACTAAACAACAAAGAATAAAAAAAATCCACATACACAATTTCCACCTTTGATTAATAAAATTAGAACACTGATTTAAAAAATGCTATTACTTTTTCTTTGACCTACATTTCTAAAATGTTTTCATATATTGAAAATCATTATAAATTTACTTACCTAAAATCATATTTTACCCTTGTGGATAGTTTAATAGATTTGCATTTGATTTTTTCCATATATGGCAGCAAGCAACGTCAAAAATATGATTTTTTTTACGTTGGAGAATTTGTTGGAACCAACACATTTTGCAGAAACTTTAGAAAACAGCCAAAATGTGGATAGAATTTCGATTCTACTTTGGAGTGGTATTGGCGACTATAGACAAGCCTTGCACATCTTTAATGTAATATTTTAATTTTAAGGTAGTGTGCTAGTTTTCAGATAGATTACCAATCCATTTTTTTTATATTCAATAAAACCAGAATATGAATATGGCAGCATATCTATTACCCCTTACTGTAAATTTATAAAGAAAAGGAACAGAGATATAATAAATTTCGATCGTTCTGGACTAACACTCTATTTCAATTTACCTGATCTTTTGTTCCTTTTTGGCTTGCATTTTTGTCTCTAATCGCTTATGTTCAAAGTTGTGCTAATTTGGGGAGGCTTTATAGAGAACATTGAGGCTTTGTGAGGAGGTACAGTGAGAAATACGGCACTTCTTTTATTTAAAATGCTTTTAAAAATCTTTAAAACACAAAGGATAAAGATATGATTTTTTTCGGGTGAAATAATTCATCACGGGTGAATAAACTATTTCTATGTTTCAGATGAGATAACTTCAATAATTAATATTTGTTTTCAGGTTCAAGTTGATAACTGCAAATTAATAAATTATAGCCTTTATCTTGGATGATTTTTTTTTATTTTTCTTCATTTCAATCGAGTCTTACCCATAATTTTTCACTCATTTAAATTTATTAATTAATAATAATACTTTTCTCTTTTTTTCCTTAAAATAAGCGGTTAAGATTTTTCACTTTATCTTTCTACATTTTTAGAAGTACCCATAAGATGTCGCCCAAAAGGCAGCGGGTGTGTGATACCTGCACCGGCAACTTGCTTCTCGGTCACTTTCAGGACAGTTAAACTTGATGTGGTCGTTGTACCAGGAGATCGCACATCTTTCTGCTAAGGTGTAAGCAGTCACTGCTAGTTCTGATGGCTGTGAGCTGACATATACAAGAGCAGGTGGTAGCAGGAGTACCGTTTGAAATGTTTTTGAACCAATGTGTCGAGGTTCTTCCCGCATACCCCCCTAAGAAAACTACCAATAGTGACCGCAAACGGTTGATCAGTTTTAGCTTCTATGAAGGATGGGCCGAAGATAAAGTTTGTCCTGTTGGCGATTTTATTGCCTGCAACCAAATCTATTAATTTCATTGTAGTTGTCCTGCTAAGAGAAGAAGATGCTGCTATCCACGTACTAAAGATTAATTAACTACATTTCTGACTTAGCAGATGGAGCTACCTTAAATACCAGTTTTATAGTCCATGTATCTAAGTCAGATGTAGAGAATTTAGTTGCGCGATAAAGGATGCTATTAAAGAAACTGAAACACAGAGGTTGCAAAATTACTCTTTAAGGTATACTGCCACGAGTGGGCGCAGGCAAGAGACTTCTTGGGAGAGTGCCTTACATAACTGGGATCATTTTTACAAATAATGGGTCCTGCTTATGCCAGATGAACCTCATTTGAAAAGTAAGATCTGCGATGTTGGGCAAAGGCTTAGATAATTCTACACTTTTTCTGTCAGAACAGTACCGGCCGAGCGAACAAATGATAATTCATCGGAAACCTTTTAGGGGTTGAGCCCACTTGCTAAAAGCATAAGAGAGAAACTCCATGAATTTAGATTAAAGGTGACAAGATAATTTTATATAAGAGAATTTTGCAAGAGCTGGACTATGATATACACAAATGAGATTCCAGTGAATTGCAGGTTCCTGTGTCAACTTTTTTACAAGCAAAAAATTGATAAGAAGTGAAAAGGCATGCTTCAGTGCAAATATTACCAATTTTCTGTCGAGTTTAACCTTCTATAAACTGAAATAGCAGATCTGTATGGGCTAATATTTATGCACGCAATATAAACTTTGATTTTATTTTATGCTATAGGCTTCCATCCTAAAAGCGCGCAAACGACAACGCAATTTTGAATCTCTTGTAAAACTCACAGAAGCGAAAAATTGCATTGGAAGCGGCAACTTCACCTACCCTGACATTAACTTTAATTGGTCTAATGCAGATCTTTATGAATGATACCTTTCCTATGCAAAGAGTGGATCGTCCTACATGTGAGAATAACATTTTTTATTTTTTTTTTACAAATAACGAAAATATGATGAATGGTTTTCGCATTGAAGTTACCGCTCGATGGCAGTTATCATTATTCAATTTAATATTTCCAATCCTAACTCATGATAATCCCCAATTTTGATTGAGCCGGCTTTGCTCACTTTAACTTAGGATAAGTGAGCTTACAAACAATATATACTTTAGAGCATGCAAACGTAAGAACAATGGCTAAACGTTTTATAGACGCACTCAATTAACTCTATAAAGACGAGAAAAACTTTAACCAAATACACAACCAAAATAGTAAAAACAAAGCGCTTCGCAAAATAATCAAGAAAAGAAAGTCATTGCCAGAGCTAATGAAGAACGATATATAGTAAAATACACAGAAGTTAAACGTAGCATCAAAACTAGAGAATAACAAAAAAAAATCGTGAAGCACCTCTATCAAAGGATTGCAAAGAGAATCAATCCAGACACATTATATCCATACGGTGCAAAGAAATAAGTATTCGTACATCTTCAAAATTCAATTTCAATAGACTTCCAACCCATCAAACTTCACGAAACTTACACCATAGAGGTATATTAATGTAATGTTAAAAGTTATGTGCAAAGAAAGGCATGAAACAGAATTGATATTCGGTAAACTTGAAATTAATGAAAACAGGGATGAAAATGGTACTCGTACAAATCGATATTTGGTGATTAATTCTTAGCTGCGTAACCTCTGTTGGCTTTCACCGCCATCAATTGTTTCCTGTAGTTCTTCACTAGTGCGCTGCAATGTGTCTTTGGTATTTCGGTTCATTCTTATTTGCAAATTACCTCCAATTCTTTGATGTTTTGAGGACCCCTCAAATAAAATTTGCTCTTCAATGTGTGCCACAAGTTCCCTATTGGTTTCAAATCTGACGACTGAGTAGGCCACTCTAGAACGTTTACATTGTTTTTACGGAACCATTCGCGAATAGCTTTCGCAGTATGCTTCGGATCATTATCTTGTTGAAAGATCTATCCCTCTCCGAGTCCAAGCTTCTATCCAGAAACGAACAGATATTCTTCTAAAATCGGTTTGTAGATTATCGAATTCACGGTCCCATCTATGATGTGGATATTGCCGGTACCTTTAGATTAGAAACACTTACATATCATGATGCTACCCTAACTAAACTTCACGGTAGGTATGGTGTTCTTAGAGTCGTAGACACCGCCGTATTTCTTCCAGAAAGGACAACCATCTTTACGGCTAAAGAATTCTATTTTTGTCTTGTCTGACCACAGGACATTCCAGGACTCAACAGATTTCTCCAATTGCTCATATGCGAACTTCAACCTTGCAGCTCTGTCTCTTCAGCAGCAGAAGTGTCTTCCTTGGCCTGTGAGACTTAAAATCATGCTGGTTCAGTTCATTACTGATGTTTCGTTTTGTGACCGACGTTCCTACCGCCAGTATGTCATCTTAAATTTCCTTATGGGTCGCCATAGGGGCAGCTCTAACCTTCTTAAATATAAGACAAGAAACTTTGAGGGAAATCTTCCGAGGGGCATCTGAACGTTGAAGGTTCCCATTTTTTTCCACTTCAAAATGACAGAACCATTGGTGCTGAAAGATATTTTCGACTGCTTGGATATCTTTCGGTAGCTCAGCCAATCAGTATAGAGCTTCAGGGTGGCATTTTTATGGTCATTGGAAAGTTTATTCTTCGCCATGATAACACCTTTACTGCTGGAACGTCGACTGCTGAGCTCTTGTTTCCTGAGCTCTTGTTGACTGATCTACATATTATTGGAACCCTCTAGAAGCTTTTTTCCACCGTCACAGCTAAGAGTATATCTCATGTGATATTAAAAATAAATTTCGTTAGGTTTGTTTCTGTACGAAAACTTATTTCACCCCTGTTTTCAGTAATTTCAATATTACTGAATATCAATTCTGTTTGATGCCTATTTAGTGCAGAGAACATTTAATTTTACATTAATATACATCTATTGTGTAAATTTCATGTGGTTTGATGGTTTGGATGTCTATTAAAATTGAATTTTGAAAGTGTACGAATACTTATTTCTTCCCAAGGTATGTAATCAAACTAAAACCAACAGGATACACCTGTGGTCCTCTGAAAAATTCCAGTGGGGATATAACCAGCGTTACAAAACTTATGGCTGAAATACTTAAAGATCATTTTTCTTTAGTCTTTTTCCCAAGAAAATTTGGGGAATATTCCAATTATCGAGCCACGGATGGCATATGAATAACCATACTCTACCACCAAAACACTTGGACCAAATGCAATTTCTCCTTGTTACCTTAAAAAAATAAAAGTGGTCATTGTTCAACCGCTGATAAAAAAATTCAATAGATAAGCATTTATTTTTCAGAAATATTAAAATTAGCTAACGTAAATCCCATTTTCAAACAGAACAGCTAGATAAAATACAAACCAATTAGTCTAACAGCTCAAATTATAAAACTATCGTAATCAACTGTTGAATAAAAATATTCGAACCTCTCTATAGCTATGGACTAATCGATACAACAAAAGGTTGTCCAAAAAACAATCCATGCCTTGCGAACTTGGTTGAGTCTTTTCATAAAATTGTTTAAGAATATGACGCAATCCGAGTAGGAGACGTAATCTACTTGGAATGTCCAAAAGTGTTTCACAAAGTTCCATATCACCTTCTGATTTAAAAACTCGAAGCTAACGGTATCCTTGGAAACATAGGTAGAAGATTGTGCGTACAGAAACAAACCCAAGAATAGTAATTAACGAGATTGAATTGGGGTATAAGGTCGTATCAAGTGGAGTTCCACAGGGATATGTACTGAGACTACTTCTATTTATAATGCAGGTTAATGATTTAGATGATGAACTTTGGCATGCAACCTTGAAATTCGTTAATGATATAAAACTTGGAGAAAAAGTTGTTAGTCTCTGACTGAGATAAAATTTAAATTGGCAGATGGTGATCCATACAGGCAAGTGTACTTTCTACATTACATCCCAGACCAAGAAACAAAAAAAATGACTATACCATATCAGGAATATCGTTGTCTAAGGTGGGCACTAAAAAAAGATTTATAAGTGTCCGTCAGCAATGACTTTTCAAAACAATGTGCAAAATGGCCTAAAATTTTATAGATATCTTTTTTCCATGTATAACTCATCGAAACATTATAAGGGCACACTTGGAGTATGCGATACAATTCTGGTCTCCTCCTATCCTAAAATATAAAGAAATGCTTAAAAAGGTGCAGCAGCGCACAACTAACTGTTTTAAACTGCTCAATTTATAGATTGAGGGAGGGAAGAGATATGTTTTTATGATATGAACTAGTTTGCACATTTTTAAATCTGGTTCATTCTCTAGATTATTAACTACAGTAAGGCAATAAGCAATGTATTCAAGCTAGAAGTAAAAAGTTTTTAAACTAACATAGCTATAAAATTTTCACTTGCAAGATAAGTGAATATTGGAATCGCTCTCCTGAAAACTTAGTGTAAAACGATACTATCAACTATCTAGGCTGGTCTAGAGTGTACCGCAAGGCTTTTGCTGGACCTATTATATAATAAAATATTATTTTTAATCTCTAATCCTTAAATCTAAAAGTGAGTAAAGTCTAGTTCGGCATCTTTGTCGATTATTGATTTATTCCTTTATTCTTACGAAATATGAATTTTGAAATAAAAGACTTGTAATTTGACCAGATCGATTGGTTGAAAAGCGAAACCAAATTTAAAAGCTTGTCTGTGATTCGTCGATAAGATGAGCCTTTTGTAACGGATAATTCCATTGGTGAATTTCATTATCAGGTCGTTTATTGGTCAACATTTTGTATGGTTTGTCCGTTATTTTTAAAGAAGAAATCGAATAGGCTGGATAGAAATGAATTTTTCTGTAAACTACTCTCAATACTAGCCAACACCCACTTTATTGTCAAAGTTTCTTTACGGGATTTCTGACAATTTCGATGTGCTGAATCCATAAATCACATTAATTATGCTAAATCAGATCAACTTTTTTTATTTATTGCCACATGATTTTTGTACGTTTATTTTTAAATGTACGTGTATTTTCAATTTATATGATGTAAAAATCTTTATTATTTCTTTAAATAAAAGAATTCTGAAGAGTTTACATGCGGCAATATTTGAGTGACTGTTTTTTTCTTTTGTAGGTGAGTGAAATGGAACGTCCAGAAGATCTTGCAAAAATATCCCCAATGTATTCTGCTACATCTGAACGAAATCACCATGTTCCTAGCAGGAATCCATTCACAAGTTTCATAAAGCATGGGTACCATGCTTATTTTCTTATAAAACTTGGTGACCAGGATAAAGTTTAGGCGCCACACACGGTGTGCAAAACATGCACCGAGTGTCTTTGTCGTTGGACCAAGGACAAGAAAGGTCATCTAAAGTTTGGAAATCCCATGGTTTGGAGGGAGTCAATAAACCATGGCACTGACTGATACTTATGTGTTATTGATTTGCCTGAGATCAACGAAAATAACCGGAGCAGCCTCGAGAATTCCGATCTTCAATCAGCATGTCGTCCTGTACGCTCATTGTGATGAAATTCTAGTACCTGTCTTTGGAGGAAAGAACATCTTGAGATTAGTGACGAGGATTCCTCCAATGTTAAAGAAAATAAAGAAGTCTTTTTTGACGATGATGCTTCACATCCTTTTTCACAGAAGGGGCTAAATGATCCAGTTTGCGAGCTCAGCTTGTCAAAGTCCTCTGCCGAAATGTTGGTATTCAGATTGAAGGGAAAAAATAACTCCTCTCTGACAGTGCTCGCATCACCTTCTACTGCAACAGACATCCAAAATACCTTCGTTTTTTTCTCTAAAAAGAAAGATTTGGTGTACTATACAGATATTGCGCAGCTTCTGTACAAGCTTGAAATGTCGCATTAACCAACCAGATGGTTGGAGACAATTCCTTCACAGCAGTAAGCGATCGCTGAAATGTGTTCTGCTGCACAAGTGTAACTACTATGCTTCTGCACCACTCGCTCACTCGATTACACTGAAAAATAAGTATGAAACGGTGAAGTTAGTAGTGGATAAAATTCGTTATGGTCAGCATGAGTAGTTTATTTGCTTTGACCTGAAGATGGTGAAGCTTTTGTTGCGACAACAGCTCGGGCTCACCAAATATGCGTGCTTTCTTTGTATGTGAGATAGTAGGGACTGAGCTCAGCCTTACACGAAGAATGACTGGCCTGTACGGAAGAAATTGATGTTTTGCATAGCAAGGAACGTCATAAACAACTCTCTGGTGGACAGAAACAGGATACGCTTCTCACCGCGGCAGTTCAAGCTCTGTTTAATCAAACAGTTCACCAAAGCCCTGGACAAAGATGGTAACTGCTTCACTTACTTGTGCCACTCTTTTCCAGGATTCACCATAGAGAAGTTGAAAGCTGACATCTTTGACGGTCCTTAACTCCGTCAACATCAGAGATCCAGTGTTTGAAAACTCATTAAACGAATTGGAAATGGAAGAGTGGAAGGCTTTTGTTCTGGTCGTGAAGAACTTTCTTGTCAACATGGAGGCCAAGAAATACACAGAACTTGTCACCAATAGGCTGACTGCTTTCATACACCTCGGATGCAACATGAACATAAAATGCATTACTTATTCTCACATATGGATTGGTTTCCTGAGAATCTTGGATCAGTGAGCGAGGAGCAAGGGGATAGATTCCATCAGGACATGAAAGAGATGGAGACTAGGTATCATTGAGGCTGGGATGTAGGCATGATGGCTGATTACTGCTGGACTCTGAAGAGAGTCATCCCTACCGCTGATCATTCTAGGAGTTCAAGGAAACGGAAGTTTATACCTTGAATTCTGAACAATGATGACCTAGTATCCAATTTGTCATGTACTTACTTTTATCAAAGTTTACTAGTCAATGTACAATAATCAATTTTTCTAACATTTAATAAATAAATTGTGTTAGTAAACGGTATTTTATCTTAAATATCTATTTCAGATGAGAAATATTAACAAAAATCAACAAAAAGTGTCACAAAAATGTAATCGATTTAGTTATACGATCAGATTTTTTAAAAATCGAAATGGCTCAAAAATCTGTCGTGGTCGGAAGAAACGGATGTCATTTTCGGATTCAGCGGCGCCAAATCGTCTTAAATCAGACGATTCACAAAGATTTCTTTTGTAATTCAATGTAATACATCCTTCAACTTCCAATTTTCGTATAACCTATTTTTGTAGTTTTATTAATAAATAGGTAAATAGATATTAAATGTATAAATGTTTTCCAATTTTCGCTTTCATTTTGGGGTGCTGTGTATTTGGGTCATTGTGTTCCCGGTGTCAAATTGCTCGCTAATATTTTAAATCAGTTGATGCATACCTTATCTTTTATCGTTTTTACTGAAGACAGGTTCTGGAGAGTTGTGCACCATGTCAGTTTATAGTGCTTCAGTAGTCTCTGTATGCTAATCAGACTATATATCTGCCACACATTTTCATTGCAAGTTCTTTGCGAGCTTCCACAACATTGCTTTAGATATACCTTCATTGGTTTGTGATTCTTAGTTTTCACGTATAATAATAACAGCAATAATAATGTTTAAATCCGTACTCTCTGACTGCATGAATGAGTTCGCGGTAGCTTTCTTTCATAACATACTTCTAGTCACAGGATTTATGGTTCCCTAAATCCCTCACTTCTCACAGGAGCAGGAAATTATATCCTTTTATTCCCAATATCATTCTTCCGCATCATATCCTGTTTCCTCTCCCCCATCCCATCGCCCTCAGGTGATGTGTAGGGTATTAATTCATCAGACGCTATTCATAATCCTCAGGTCTAACTGCTTAAGACTTATTAAATACTTAATCTACTCTTTAAGTTCCAACTGTTTAAGACTTATTAGCTACTTAATCTTACTTAATCTACTTTAAGTTCTGACTGTTTAAGACTTAAAACCTACTTAATATACTTTAAGTTCTAACTGTTTAAGACTTATTGCCTACTTAATCTACTTTAAGTTCTAACTGTTTAAGACTTATAACCTACTTAATATATTTTAAGTTCTAGCTGTTTAAGACTTATTGCCTAATTAATCTACTTTAAGTTCTAAAAAAAAATAAGTATGGGAGAGTTTCATTTGTAATGAAGATTATCGGGAAGATTTTAAGCAGCTATTTTATCAGTAAAACACAATGCTTGCGTGTTGGATGCGTAATGGAAAGATGTATAAATGAGAAAGGGGGAAAAACCATCTATTCCCGTATGTGTTATACAGACCTGTTCATTTTTTTCTGATTAAAAGCGCGATAGTAATGATAATGCATTACTCAAAAAGGATGTAAGGAAAGTGATGAAAGTAGAGGAAATGATAACGTGTTGGCTACATATGGCCGCAGGTCCTCGTGCCGGCATTGGGGCCGAGGTGGCAAACTGCGGGTGCTGGGGTTTGGAGGGCGGACAAACCTCTATTCATATTGACATACCCTTCCGTGTACAAACTTGGGGATGACTACGAAATTGCCCACTTGAATGGATATTAGTTGGGATTTTTTTAAGCCCTCTATCAGCAGTGGTCGATGTTTCTGTCTGGTTATATCTTTACGAAATATTTTCCAATAGGATGAGCCCAGTAGTATTGAAGAGTGGACCCCGAGTCTACACACACGCACACACTCATGAGCACCGAAAACCACGCTTTGAAATATCAGCTGGGAAGGACGAAAAATAATATTACTAAAGATACTAGACGATATATTAGAAGAAAGTTAAAATCTTCAATTGATAATGAGAGAATCCGAAAAAAATGGGTGTAATAAATAAACGAATATGGATGAACACTAAGTTGATGAATATAAAAAAGTTGAAAATAGATGATGAAGAGAATAGGGATGTTTTTTCTCCTAATATAAACATGCACACATTTCATAGATGTTCTCATAAATTTATCACCGGTTGTAAGTCATACACATGTAAAAATGAATGCTCTTCATCCGACAAGTTATATCTCTTAGAAGACAGAACTCGATTTGTTTACCGTTCCACTGATCCAAACTCCCATCGTTGAGAGCAATTATCAGTCTTACTCTCCACTTAGTAATATCTGATCAAATCTCACCCCGGTAATAGGTATGTAGGCTCATGTTTGTGTGTGTGTTTGCATAAAATCAGTATGGTCACTATATATAGTTGAAAAGCGTTGTTTATCTCCTTGCCTCATTAAGCCATCCAAATTATTTTTCAAGTATTTTCACTCTAAAAAAAAAACTACAGATGCCAAATATGTTAAATATGGTCGAAACATTATAATATTTGATTAATCTTCCGATATTTACTAATGTCGAATGTGCGCAGACGGTAGTAACCATTGCTCGAAAAAAAAGGTCACTAAAATGTTTGAATAGCGATAACCATCTACTCGCCTCATTAAACATTCCTGATTATTTTCAGCTATTTACTAATGTGAAATGAAACATTTTGACGACAAACCAATAAGTGTGTGTGTGTGTAGACTCTGATTCCTTCGAAAAAAATATAAACTTCCTCCATTGATTCCTGCGCCAACTTTGACAAGTTGGGTGAATTTCTTACCATGGTATTTTTTAGCTCCTCTGCAACTTTACTTATTCTTGAGAATTTTAATATCCTAAAACAAACTCATCTTATCTACAATTTCTCGTTATTTTCTAAACTTTACTCTTTTTAAATCTATCTCAAACCCTCGTCCTTTTCTCATCCGAATCAATCCATAACAACACCATAACCAACCCCATATCAGCAAATGCTGATTAATTCCTCATCAATTCTGTCATCTCTTCCCCTTCTAGCTAACCCTCGAATACACCCTGCCACTAAACCTTACCATCACCGATTCTCCTGCACTGTTAGAGTCTGCCACTACATTAACTGACCTCAACGTCCCCTTCAGCTTCTTCTCCTACCTTGTCGCCCATTCCCACCTCCACACGACACTCGCGTGACCTGTGGTTCTTAACCACTATTTTGGACGGTAAGAATCACAGGTGAACAAGCGAGAAGCTTGATCTTGCTTCCTTCTTCACTAATATCCACAAGGGATGTTGTCCTGCTAAGACCCTCGAGGCATTCGGTAGTTTCCACTTTGATTGAGACTACCTGGGCGTTTCGTTCTCTATAAATCTCTATTTTAGCCTTTATTCGACACTTGTTTTCCAAGCCCCATCGGGTCTATATTAGCCAGCGGCTAACTTTTAGGCTAATCCTCTTATTGTATAATCTTGATAAATGATTGTTAAACAGATTTATCTTGCTGAAAATTGATTTCTGTTATTGTGTAAATTTGATGAATGATTGTAAAATAGATTAAACTAAAACGTGTGTAGTGATATTTCAAGCATTATCTAAGTTTCTTATCCCACGTGATGCCCCATATGGAGTCCTTGATTCTCGATGATCTTCATTCTGTTGTTAATATCCGCCTTGATTCAGTATCAAGAAAAATAAATATATGTCCTCTAACGGGAAAATTCTTACTCAATAAGGAAACAGATTTTTTTTGTCGCGTGCGAGTCTAGTCACAGAGGACTCTACATCTATCTCATTATGTCGATCAGTCGGTCCCTGTTTTGCTTTTATTGTTTTTGTAATATCATTGTAACTATTCGGCCGATTATAACGAAATTTGAAACCCTAATGCCGTTTTACCTTCTCTTTTAAATGATATAATTGCAAGAGTTGCCCCCCAAGGTTAGTCCCGGAATTTTTTTTTGTTTTGACAATAACATCATAACTATTCGGCCGATTCTAACAAAATTTAAAACCCTTATGTTGTTTTGCATTCACTTCAAAGTCCTCCTAAGGTTAGTATTTAAATTATTAAAAGTTTTGAAGGTCGTAAGGTCATAAATCTGAATAAGTGAGATCACGCGACCTTTAGGTCAGCAGACATTCGTTTAGATCGTTTGACGCCTTCTTTAACCCTTTGCTGGGCCTAAACAGGCGCGGAAAAAAGACCTGGAAATTTTAAACAGACTCAAACTATGACCCGAGAGAGAGAGAGGGGGGAGAGAGAGAGGGGGAGAGAGAGAGAGAGAGAGAGAGAGAGAGAGAGAGAGAGAGAGAGAGAGAATGTGTGCCGGTTTCTCTTGTGGCAATGGGGACGGAGGCCATGCCACTCCTGCGGGTTTCCCTCCCCCCCTTTGCGGGAACAAGAAGGGATCGGAAAAGGAGTGGAATGAAAGTAATACTAAACAAGATATATTTTTAGAAATCCATGCAAATATAATTAATATTCCCTCAATGGAACGAGTTCATAATAAAATAACTCAAGAGAACCCATTCGAACCCCCTTGCTGAGTTTCATTCAATAAATTGCGTGCAAAAAAAATCCTCAGAAGTTCTATCAGGCGAAGATTAAATGGCGACCGTCAAATGTTATTCTTTTCATGATTATTCCAAGCAAAAATTTGGCTTTGGTATTAAATTCCTCATAAGCATCATTCACCTTCTTCCCCCACATACATAGCAACATAAACGACATAAAAAGGAGACTCTAACCTTTGCCCTCGAGGCTGCTTGGCGAGAGTTGCCTCTTATCATTATCCCTCTGGAAACGTCCTTGTCTATTTACATTTCAAGGCCATCTGCAGCAGCCGCAAGGTAACCTTAGACGAGGACTATTGTCTCATTGATCCTTTTTGACCTTCCGTTGGCATTGATCTTGTACGTAATTACTAGTTAGGTCCTATTTTTTGACTGCCTCCATAACATTACCAAACAATGTAGATTATTTAGGAGACGATACGAGTAAAATTTATTGAGTGAAATAATTGAAATGCCACTTGTTTTTAAGTACTAATTTTAATAAAGATGTTTGTAAGAAGCTCACCAAAGCTACGGGCTTTCACAGAGCGACTGTCTACCAAGTACAAAAAGGTTTGATAGAAGAGGTGTCTTGATGGCATGTTTGAATGTACGATAGGGTTGGGAGCGTATATGGGCGTGCAGATCATTACGCATTTTAGGAGCAAAACTAGAGAAAGCACGATCACCCATTTGACCCAGATGAATAAAGGGGCAGCCCCCTTACATAGGGGTCTCAGGGGCCGACAGTGGCTCGAAGGAGAATGCGGGTAAGAGTGCTGCGGCATTAATATCTTGTATGTAAGAAGGTGGACCTTGAAGGCGATAGGTAGTCATTGGAGTTCGGAGAGAAGGCGGAGATGCACGAGAGAAACATCTCTAGTAAAGAAGAACACGAGCGGCAAAGTTTTGATCAAGTTGAAGCGGTAGAAGAGTGGTGGCGTAGGGTCCAGCCAAAATGGAATTGTTGTCAAGGCGAGAGGTAACGAAAGTATGGGTGGTCATTTTTAAACGATTGTGTTCAAAGTGAGAGCGGATGCGGCTAAGATGATGAAGAAAGTAGAGAGAAGATATTCAGACTAACCATGGGAGCATTTTCAGATAAGTTGATAATTATCAAAGTTGACGCTGAGATTTTTAACGATATCAGAAAAGGGAGCTTAGGAGTCACCAAGGTTAGGAGATAGACCAATGTTTATACAGCGAGCGACATCCGAAAGAGTAACCACCGACAAACCTTCAATTTCGTCATGATCGGGTTCTGAGGAAGTTGCCTGAGAGCCATTCAGGGGTGACGTTTTCCACGGATACAAGAATTATAAGAGAATGACGAGGAGGCGGATTTGGGTCTCATCGCGAGACAAGTGAATGGAAAGACCGCTGCTACGTATAAGAATGCCCGTGACTGTCACTCCTAGTGTGAAATTAGGGCGAAGAAATGTGTTGAAGAAACCCTTTTCTTCAGATTTAGAATAAAAGGGAGAGTTAAGCCACTGTTTTATTATTATCAATCGCTTTCCGCTTTCTCTTAAAGTGGAGTTATTACACTTCAACGTCACTCTTTGATTATCTCGCTTGCAGGAGCAAAACTTACGTGTGTGCGGATACTAAGCCAGCTGCCGCTAGCCTGGTTTAGTCACTTTTTATGATACGATCAAAGGACAAAGATTATCTCTTAAGTATTTGAAGATAAGGGAATGACCTTGGACACATGAGAACGAAAAAATAATTACGATAACCTTTAATTAATTGGAAAATTACAGCATATTCTGGTAGA
Source organism: Ceratothoa steindachneri (assembly GCA_963969495.1). Lineage (NCBI taxonomy): Eukaryota > Metazoa > Arthropoda > Malacostraca > Isopoda > Cymothoidae > Ceratothoa > Ceratothoa steindachneri. The sequence continues at coordinate 169,577,166 of OZ018320.1, read as the reverse complement.
AATATTTGTCGAATAAATTACAATCAAATTTAATTCAAAATTTTATACGGCAACAATATGCCAGTCTCTCTTTAGATGGGTCGCAGGAGGTACCCCTTGTAGTGGTTGGGATCTCGACTAGGGTCTTGATGAGGGAGGACGGGGCAGTAAAGAGACGATCTTGCAGTAGGATTTGGACTCAGAGATGGGTTGACATCAAGAGTGAAGAGGAGCTAATTTTCCCTCCCTTTGTCCATGATCTCGTGAAATTGACCTTTGCTAAATCCTGAACCTTTTTGGAAATGGTGAACCAACGTATTAGAAGACAAGATGTCAGTTGAAGGTTGAATGATGGAATGCATAACTGCTTCACCAACCAAATTTCCTCTTAGAAGTTAAAGGCAACTTATATTATCGTATTTTAAGACTTTATAATATCCCTGTACAAGACAGACGCAATTGAGCCCATATGAATGCATATAATGACTAGAGCATTTAAATGTGACATGATGGAGACAATGCTGATTTTGTACCTCGATCACTTCAGGCCAAGATTGATTTCTTGGAGCATGAATCCAGCGTGTTTTGCTTTTAATCAAGTTTTCCACCAACAAGGTATTACTTAATATTTGAAGGCAAGTTCTTGATCGATTTTGCAAATTGGTATCTGCTATTTTTACAGATATATGAATATGTCAACCGACGGAATTCAAGGAATTTATGACTGGGGCTCACCGATTTGCCTTCCTGGCCGCCGTGCTGACGGGACTCAGCGCCCCGTTCGGTCCCAGCTTAGCCTCTTATCTTTCTTTCAGACAGCCTGTGTTTCTCCCCTATTTCCTCACTTCCCCTATAACCTCTCCCACAACTTTCTCTAAGCGGCTTCTATTTTCACAGGGTAGATGCTGACCTTATCAGCCAACTATCCCGGATCGGGGCTGAGGAAGGAGGGGACAATGTTTCCTAACCCCTGATCTCCGGTTTAGGATGATAGGTTTATAACAACCTGCTTCATCTCCACTTATACCTTCCTCACATACCCTTTCCTTCTCACTGCACACTCTAACCTTTTTACGCCGTGCCCAAGGTGAAGCCGCCATTCCAAAGGGCTGCCAGGTCACCAGTGGCCTAAAATGGCGGCACCTAGCTCTACCAGCCCCGTACGCACCCCTTACAGAGCGGGCTACTGCGAGTCGTGATTAGCGTTTGCTTCCCGCAGAAAGAATAGGGTCCCCATGCCCGATTATGAAAATCTAAAAAAGAAAAAAACCCTCTTTCCTTTTCCCCCTACCATCGACGGAGCCGCCTTCGGGTAGCTCCACTGAAAAAATTGAGTTTCTTTCCCTTTGCTTTCGCAGAGGAACCTCCAAAATTCTTTGGCCAGGAATGAGGCTTACTCCTCTCCTTTTCCTACGAGTGTAGAGGACTACCCTTCACCCTCTTGTCTGGAGGTGCCCTTGGTTGCCTCCCTCTTTCCAGCGGTAGTCCTCCCTTCACTTACCAAGGGGACTGCCAAGAAAGCCAGCAGGCAGCCCATAGCCGACCGCTGCCCATTGAAGAGGCTCGATAGGGCAAACCCCCTTAGGTAAAAGAGGGAAAACAAGGCTCGAATATTAAACCTAGCGGGCGTCAAGGCACTTCTCCCCCTAACCCGACTAGAAAGACCACTCCCAATGGGACCTGTGATGCCTTGGGGGGATGGCCACATAGAGACTTCCCCCCGAGATAGACATAGTCATTGAAACAACCAAGCCTCAGACGGTAGGGCCTTCCATGGGGGGCAAATCCGGGCTCGGCGCCAAGCACTAAATCCGAGTCTGCCGCTATGCAAGATCCTCCTCAAACGGCTTGGGTGTCCAAGGTAGTACAAGAAGGGGGGAGGGTTCCTCATTGGGCCGGTGCTCCTGCGACCGCCAGGACCATCTCGATCTCGGAGAAGGACCTTGCTGAGGTCGGTCCATCTGGCCTGGCGGCTCCTGCCGGTGGATGGGAGAAGCGGGTTCATTCCCCGCCATCATCTCCTAAGAAGAAAAGAAACAAAAAAAGACAAGGAAGTCTCGGGGCTCCTCTCCATCTGCGGGGGCTGATGGGACGGATGGGTCTGCTGCTACTTCCGTAAGTGAACAAGCCAAGACAAGAACGTCCGGCCACGCTACCCCCATGGGTGCGGAGGCCCTGACTAAGATCAAAAGTACAAGTGCACAGAGAAGAGCCTCGATTACGTCGGTGCCCCTCATTCAGAGACTACTCGGCGTTTTCAAGCGCGCTGGCTACAAACGCCTCCTGATATTCGCTCCACTGATGGCAGCATGGTGGCTGAGGGCAACATGATAGATCAGAAGAGAGCGTTAGCTACTATGATTGGTAGAGAGCCAAAGGTGAACCGTTTCTCGGAAAGAAGCCTTATGGCAAATGCGTCAAATCCCTCAGAGGCGGCCATGATTAGTACCCTTATGACATTTGATGACACGCCTATGAGTTAAACGCCGCACTTGACCATAAACTTCGTGAAAAGAGTAGTTTATGCGAGGGAACTCGTGGACTACTCCATAGAGGACATCACTGTAGAGCTGGCCGACCATGGGGCGGTCAAGGTCAAACGTGTGATGAGAAAACAGGGAGGGGCCTCGAGACCCACCCTTACACTCTTCATCATGTTCGACTGTGACAAGCTTCCTAAGTCGGTGTGTACCTGCTGGTTGGTATCGATAACGTGTGAAGGCATTCGTGCCACTGCCACGGAGGTGGTACTACTGTCACTACTTGGACCATACTAATCGTTCCTGCTGACGTGCAAAGTTAGCGGTTACTTGAAATCTGTGTAAGTTGCTCCAAGACCGCATACGATAAGTCCAAATTGTGTGTGGCTAAGTGTTTCAATTGCGAAGAGCCGACTCTCTGCTTCTTCGAAGCAATGTGGTGCGTATCTCCTTGAGAAGGAAATCCTGGCCGTTCAGGGTCAGGATCGTCTCTGATTTCGCGAGGCTAAGGAGTTGGTCCTGGCGCGCTCAGCGCTGCCCTGGACGTCCTATGCCTCAATGTTTAGAAAGACACCCTATGCTCCTGGCACCTCCAGGACTACGAGTATGGTCGTTTCTGCGCCCATTCGGAACCCTTGTGCGGGTTCTACCGGCCCCGGCGCTTCACTGGTAAAGCTGGCGGCAGAAAGGGTCCACACTAAGCCCCGGCTAAAACCAGGGCCACCCCTCTTGCACCAGCGTGACCGTTTCCCGTAAGGCGAAACGGCCACGCGCCTCCACCGAGTCGTTAGATTTACAGGAGGAAACACCCCTGAAGTAGGTCTCCAGGTCATCTTCCGAGGCACGTAAAGCTGCCCCACGAAAGGAGGACAGCAACAAAGGAGCTTCGGCTCCTTCGCCCACGCCCAGTGGTGAGCTGGGTGGCTCGGAGACGGTGAATCATCGAAAAGAGGGCCCCCAGCCTCCGAAGCCCCCCCATCTCCCAAAGAGACTAAAATTTTGAGGCGGAGGGAGGAAAATAATCATATGGTGAGCCCAACCTCCCCCCAAAAGCCCTCAAAGGCGAGAACGCTTTCAGCAAATTGTCCTGCCAACAGCGCACGGAGTTCCGCCTCCAGGAAGCGTATGGCCATTTCCGTGAGGATCTTCTCTTCGAATAGGGCCCCCGCATCGTAACCAAGCTAGGCCTGGAGGGCATATTCCTTCAATGGAATTGCCGCGGACTCCGGGCTCACTAGGAGGAGCTGCGGAGGCTCGTCTCGTCCCGTTCCCCGTTAGCTATCCTTTGCAGGAGACCTTGCTGGGCGCATGCCCTTTGCCCACCCTCCAAAGGGTATCAGGGTTTTGCGACCATACCATCATGGGATGGGGGCCGGGCGGGAGGATGTGCGATTTACCTCCGGCATGATGTCTTCGTTCTTCTTTTCGCTTTAAATACCTCCTTTCAAGCAGTAGCTTTGCAGCTGCAACTTGATAGGTGTTATACTATTATTTCCTCGTACATTCCACCGTAAGCCGACTTCGACGCGGGGGACTTCCGCCGCGTCGTGGCACGATTGCCGAGACCATTTCTCTTGCTCGGAGATCTAAACAGTAGACACCCCCTCTGAGTAGACTACTCTTATTAATTAAGGGGTCAAGTCCTTGCCGACTTGATCGGCGAGCTTGAGATGGGTGACCTATATATGGATGAGTTTACGCATCAGTTCCCCAAAACCGCTTCATTTTCCTGCCTCGATCTATCTTTGTGCTCTCTGGATGCACAACCTCATTTTGGGTGGGGCATGATCAATTAACTCTATGGTTGTGATAGCTTGCCCATTCAAATATCATTTTCTGGGCCGCTTCCGCCCGATAGCCCGCCCCAGTGGTACTTGGCGCGGGTGCGGTGGTCTTCATTTCAGGAAATGACTGAATTCTCTATCTCAGTCGACGAGTTTAGGTCAATAGATGAGGACATTGAGTTCTTCTCCGGCAATCTCCTGGCCGATTTGCACGCCCACCACTCCCGTAGTGGTCAGCCAAGTGTGAGACGGCCCTCAAAAAGAAGCATTATTCTTACATGCACTATAAGCGCCGCCCGAACGATTTCACTCTTGGTGAATTTTGTCGGGCTAGGCCTATATTCGGGTATATTTCGAAGTACACCCGCCGCTCTTCTTGGTGGACATACGTGTCTTCCACTAACGGGAAGACCCCTCTAGCAGAGGTGTGGAGGCGAGTCAAATGGATTCGGGGCAAGTTCTCGCAGGACCACCCTCCCATTCTTCAGGAGAATGGGACCGCAATCTCGGATCCCGCGTCCGTGGCGAAATCCTTCACGACCGCTTTCTCCGCATTCTAGAGCCGGGATGCTGCTCCGCCAGCATCCAATGCACATTGTGATGTCGCGTAAGGCCGCCGCCTGGACTTTACTTGCAGAGGGGGATAACCCATCAGCGACACGTTTACTATGAGTGAGTTGCGTTCTGCTCTAGCTTCGTGCGTGAATACCGCCCATGGTACAAACGATGTTTTGTATGTCATGCTTCGGCACCTGGGTAAGCGAGGCATGGCCTTTATGTTAGATTTCTTTAACAAGATCTGGGTGGAGAGTTTTTGGCGTATCGCTACTGTGCTCGCCTTTCGCAAACCGGGAAGAGTTCACTCTACTCCGGCAGGTTTCTGCCCAATATCTTCAACTTTCTGCATGTTCAAGTTGATGGAGAAATTGGTAAATGTTAGATTAGCCTTTTTACTGGACAGCGAAGGCCATCTGTCTTCTGCACAGTATAGCTTCCGCAAGTTCCGCTCCACGTCGGATGCTCTGCTCCGACTGGAAAATGCCGTCTGCAAGGCCTTCCTTCGTAGACAGAACTACGCCATGGTGTTTTTACATCTGGAGAAGGCATATGATACCGCATGGCGATACGGTATCATAGAGACGCCTCCCAATCTTTATATCTTAAATTTTTCAAGATCATCGATTCCGCGTACGGGTGGAGGGATTCCTCTCCGGCCAATGGAGTAGGAATAGGGTGCCTGGCAGGGAAGTGTCCACAATGTCACACTCTTTGCCCTGAGCATCAACCGCATTACCTCGGTGCGGCCGGAAGATGTTCTCGCTACGCTCTAGGTGGAAGATCTTTCGATCTATTTTGGCGCGGCCCAGATGCCAACTCTGGAGAGTCGACTCCAACAGGCATTGAACCGCGTCTCTCGCTATGCCAAAGCGCACAAGTTTCGGTTTTCCTTTGCTAAGACTGAGGTAGTGCACTTCTGCCGTCATCCACGGCTCCACCCTGAACCAGACTTGTTTCTTAAGGGGCGTACGCCTGAAAGTAGTTGAATCGCACCGTTTCTTGGTCTTGTATTTTGACCGATGCCTCACCTGGGAGGTTCATATTCGCAGCCTTAGGGCCTGTTGTACCCGCGCCATGGATTTTCTTCGTTCCGTGCCGTTCAGCGCTTGGAGCGCTGATAGGGCTACTACTTTACTTTTTTATCAATCCTTTGTTCGTTCGAAGCTCGACTACGGATGCGAGTTTTATGCATCCGCAGCTGATAATATATTGCCGAAGGTGGAGTCATTCCACCATACCGGCCTTCACCTGGCGACGGGCGCCTTCCATACTTCCCCCATTGAGACCATACCTGTCAATGCTGGGGAGATGCCACTCGCTCTACGCCGTGCACAGTGCATTATTCGCAGGTACGCGCGAGTCCGACTCTTTGCTCATTCACCAACAGCTCTAACTGCATCCGCAGCTAAATTCGACGGTGCCTATGCCACCGAGAGACGCCAGTCATACCCTAAGACCTTTGGGTTTAGGCGTAGTAAACTACTTCGAGAGATAGGTATTGCTCTTGGACCGGTAGCGCTCCTGGTTGTATCCAGGGCACCACCCTGGAGGGTACCATCTTTGGCTATTTGTCGCCACGCCTCTGCTCCCAAACTTTTGACACGCCGGGAGTATTGCGTTTAACCTTTTAGGAGCAAAGCAATTGTCACGCTGGAACCATGCCAGTGTATACGGATGGCTTCAAGTCCCAAGAGTAGGTCGGCTTACACGCCGTATCTCCTCTGTTTGAAGTCAGCGGTGCTCTGCCAGGTGCTGCGCCTGTCTTCACGGCCGAGCTGATGGCAATACACACTCGATACGGGATATCACGCGACGTGCCCGGTCTAGAGAACGAATTGTGATCTATAGCGTCACACAAAGCGCCCTGAGTGCTCTCGAGGCATTGGAATCTCCACAGCCCCTGTTTCGCGATATCGGTGGCGCCACGGTTTTGGTAAGCCGGGCGGATGTCGATCTTATATTCTGCTGGGTTCCTGGACATGTAGGAATTGAGGGGAATTAGCGCGCAGATGACCCGCCAAAGATTCCGCGAGACTTGGGCGACCGGGACAGCGTTTTGCTCTTCCTCACACCAACTGCATGGCAGGAATACGGGCAGCTTTCCTGGCTGTTTGGCAAAAAGATGGGAGACGGTCGATGAGAACTTAAACTTACAAGCCATTGTGCCGCGACTGTTCCCATGGACTTATTCCCTAATGCTGTGACAGCTTCAGAGCTTTCTGTTGTTTCCGAATTGGAGACACTCGCGGGACGCACCTCCATTTGATGAAACGCTCTCCTGCGCCCTACTGTGATATGACTGCGTTGCCCCCAGGCTGGTTGGCACATTCTTGTTGAATGTCCCATTCCAGGCGATCTTTGCGCATGTTACCTGTCCCGGTATCGGGATGGGTGGGGTCGCTACCGCCTGTTCCTTGTACTCGGGATGAGTTCGTGCACATTGACTGGTCGACTTACCGACTTTTGGGGGGATGCCGGCCTTCTCCCCTTTATTTAACTAGTTGTTGTTTTTTTCTGTTTTTTTGTTATTTTTGTAGGTCGCACGTTTCTGCGCCGGGGGGAGGCGGACATTTCCCTGACGCTGGAGCTTGCTTTCTGCCTTTTGCCTTCTTCATTTTTTATTTTATTGTTTTTGTTTGTTGGTTTTTTTTCATTTTACTATTTTTAAGTAGCCTAGTACTAGGCAGTGATAAGTAAGGCGATTTATGCCCAAGGAGGCAGTCGCCAGATGAACTCTCAAAATTTAAAAAAAAACCGTGACTGGAGGGCTTCTGATACCCCGAGAAGAAACAGCCTTGGGTTTCCCCTGCGGAATACCTATACGTTGCCACTCCAGTCAACGTTTGTTTCTTCACTTTCTTCTTTCTTACTAAATCCATCAGGTGCCATAACCAGACCAGTGACGTCTACACTTCACATCCGACTAATAATAGATTTTATGTTTAAATCCTACAAATGGCTGGAATGTAGATATTTGCATAGTAAGCAATGTAATGATAGGAAAACGAGTTGAAGAATTATGTGATTAAATATATGAAAGAGGAAACGTTATCGCTGCCATAGAGTAAAGGTTAAACATTTTTAAGGTTTGGTGGAGTACATGGCAGAGAGAACAACAGTGAGCACGGCATATGTTATTTATGCGGGGCTATACAACTTTCTTCAAAACTCTTAGAACATTTTATGTACCTTAACAGTTACTGGTGCAGGAAAAGCTAAAATATAATAAAATTATATTTAATAAGTTTCTCCTTCTGCTTAACGTACCGAATATATATTCTATGGATAAAACAACTTCTCTAAAGAAGTCTCTGATATTTCTTTGACAGGTGGAATTGGATTTTGACAGGATTGGTTCTAATTAAATTTACCTTGAGAGTAAAGAAAGGGTTAATAAATAATGCCGCTTCTTCTCTTCAGAGATGTGCTGTTGAATGGCTAATTTCCTAATTTCATAGTAAGATATCAACTTTGGGAGTTATTGCTCTTCTGGATATGAAAGCTTATTATAGGACTGCACGGAACATAGGTTACAAAATGCAAGATTAAATTAATTAAAGCAACTGAACTTTTCTATATAATGCGAACTTAGGGAAGTTGGATGAGTAATCTCGAGCGAGATTTCATGGGCGATTTTCATATTCCAGGATATAAATAGTTTGTTTTTTTTAAATGGAAGAAAAAAAAAGAGCAAAGGCATTTTGCATTTAAAAATAGAACTTAAATCAATAAAAATTGTGTTTAGAGATAGTAGGAATGAGGATGTTGTTATTAAGTGGGCAATTAGCTAAACGACGTTAAATGGGCCCAATATTTTCATATCATCTATAACGAGGCTATTGACATTTAGTTATTTGTACTGTTAAAAGACATTTGCAGATTCTCGGAATTCGGTGATATTCAGGGATTTTGAGAAGATAACGCTTGTTAAATTTATGGAAGAACTTTTCTCGGATTAATAATAATTTTAACATAGTGAAAACTATATTAAAGTTATTATTTGTAAACCTTTCTTTGTAAGTTATCACTGTTCACTCTAGTTTACAATCCGTGTAGAAGTGAATGTTAGCCTAAAACTGCATTCTCGCCATCACCTTTAAAAGAGCTGACTTCACTCAACCCAAGAATTCTCTACCAAAATAATTAAAACTTTCACATTTTTTTTCTTTTAAAGTGAAAATAATTTCAAAATAGTTTAGGAAAGCTGGTGATAAGCGCACTAGAACAGTAGAAGCGGAAATCCTACTAACAGCTAAAATAGCGATTTAGCGATTTGGAAAATTGGAAAATTAAAAACAAACTTACTAGACACAGAAATGTAGTGTTAAACTGAAAATTTTTTGATATTTATTCGCTGATATATATATATATATATATATATATATATATATATATATATATATATATATATATATATATATTTAATAAGTGATGTGAAGAAAACAATTAGAGAGGGAGAGAGAAAATGCGAGACTTTGCAAACCGCAGCACAAAGAAACCTCGAAATATTTATCTATCCAGTATTTTAATAACAAAAATTCTGCGCTTCCTTATATTGGACCATTTATGGACGACGCTGATACTCAACGTTTCGAACGTTTAAGAAAACACAACAAACACTACTTCCCAGAGACACGGGCGAAAACGTTCTAGAAACCGTGTCATGTTGTCGTTATCACCCCCATCCCCTCTCCAACCGCTTGCCGAGAGTGATCCCAAATTGTAGCGAGTCAAAATTGACTCCAAAACAAGCGAAACCATTCACTGACTAAGGAATGAGCGATAACGTTAATGTCTTCTTCAGACGACGTCACCATGGTAGTGTCATTTTTTTTCCTGGTACCACTCACCCCCTCGATAGAGATCATCTCACCCTGACCACACTGAAGGTCGGCGTCTTGTGCCAACATGTGGTGTCGCCACCAGCTTGACCCCCCCCCCCCCCCTCCCATCCATCACACAAAATCTCTCACCACCACAATCTAGCTGCGGCACCATCTCTACTTACGTCACAAAAGAATTCTTAGGAGCGTTACCATGGCAATCCCGTGTGAAGGAGCCCTAAATGTTTATTTTCTGGAGGGTGCAAGAAAAGCGATTTATTTTAAGCCATTTATTAGTTCTATACATTAAAGGGTAAGAATTATTCACGTTTATTATAATTATTAAGATGAATGTGTTACTGAAACTTGCAATTAAGGATACGCAGAGTTATCAAGAGTAACATATATAGGGTCTTTCAATAACACCGCTTGATTTTTAAATGTAAATAAAACAAGTTGTGTGTTATATATGCACTCAATTTATTTTAAATTTGAAAGTAAACTTTATGGCATTAAGTGTGGAATATGACGTCGTTCAAATTTCCGTTGTGGCTTCGTTTGGTGAAACGTATTCGGGAGGCCCAATTTTCGATGACTTTGTCGCATAAATCTGGCTGAATTTGCTGGATGGTGTTCGTTATGTTGACTTTGAGGATATCAACTGTTTGCGGATTATTCGCATAGACCTGTGATTTAAGTTAACCCCAAAGAAATTAGTCTAATGGCGTTAAATCGCCATTAGACATGACCAGTTGACGTCGCCGCTGCGCGAGATGACCCTGCCCTGAAATCGCTGGTGCAAAATGTCTATCGTGGCGTGTGCAGTGTGGCACGAAGCGCCGTCCTGTTTGAACCACATGTCGTCAGTATCCATATATTCCAGTTGAGGAAACAAGAAGTTGCTTATCATCGATCTGTAGGTCTCGCCGTTGACGGTTATGGCAATCCCATTTTCGTTCTCAAAAAAGTACGGACCGATGATTCCGTTAGACGAAAATCCGCACCAAACAATGACTTTGTTGGGATGCAATTGGCGCTGGTGTATCTCATGTGGATTGTTTTCGTCCCAAATCTAAAAGTTTGCTTGTTCACAAATTTATTCATCCAAAAATAGGCCAAAGATGTTTTTTGCGCGGAACGTTTGTCGAACGGAGCACTGATTTTGATAATAACATTTGATAATTTGCACACTCCGTTCAACGCTATAACCTTCCATCGTGACTTGCCAAGTACTACTGAACAGTCCACAGTAAGGTTACCAGATGTCGCTTTAACAACGTAGCCACTATCGCCTGACAAAGCTCGAGCGTCCTGGTTGAAAGACCCTTTTTATGTATAGTACACGGTAAGCGGAATGACCTGGTGAATTTAGGAATCCCTTTCACATATTTAAAATGACAAAGCGGTTATGTACAAAAAGGATTTTGTTGAATTAGATTTAATTTTAATAGAATTTATACAATGCAATTCACCCCACGTAGAGTACTTGAGTATAATAGCTGGAACCCTTAAGTTAACGATGTCGGGAGTTGCGCGACCAGGAATTTGCCTTCGTTCTGCGAGAAAGACTTGGGGGAAGGGAAGAGGGGAAGGAGGCAAGTGAGGGTAGAACAAGAGGGGAAGAAAGAGATTGGAGAAAGATGAGGGGAGAGGCAGGGGAGGAGGATATAAATAGGTGAGAGAGGGTGGGGAAGAGAGAGGGAGATAAAAGGGGAATAGAGACAGGAGGAGTGAATGAAGGGGCGACAGAGGGGAGATATGGGTTGGGGGAGAGGAGGGGTAGAAAAGAGAGGATAGATGAGAAATATGATGATAGCGAAGGAGTGAAAGAGGGGAAGAAGGAGGGGATTAAGAGAGGGAAGGAAAAAGGACGTGGGGAAGGAGTGAATGAAGCTGGAGAGGGAGAGAGAGAAGGAGAGAGAGAGAGAAATATAGAAGGAAAGAAGGAGGGAGATATCGGGGAGAGAGAGTGAGGGAGAGATATATTTGAAGAATGAGATAGAGAAACATATGAGGAGTGATATAAGGAAGAGAGAGAAGAGAGCGAGGAGGATAGAGAAAGAGATAGGGAGATGGAGAGGAAGAGAGCAAGGGTGGAGATGGAGAGAGAGGGCGCGCGGGAGAGAGAAGGGTTGGAGAATGGAAAATAGAGGAACACTGGTGAATACTGATAGGTAAAGAGGGAGGAGAGGAGCAATAGAGGGGAGATAGAGGGAGAGAGAAAGAAGAAGAGAGATTGGGAAAAAGAGTAGGACACTCGTCTGAAAGGGAAGAGTGGAGGGAGAGAGAAAAGAGAGAATGAAAGGGGAGGAGGAAGAGATTTGGGTAGAGAGAGATAGAGAAAGAATAGAGGGATGAGAATGAGGGGGAGATATAGGGAGAGATAAAGGATGAGAGTGAGAGAGTTAGTTGAAGCGGTTGAAGGGGAAATAGAGCGGGAGAGGCATGGGAAAGTAGGGGGAGGGAGAGGAAGTGAGATAGTGGACCCGGTTGAAGAGGAAAGAGAGTGTGAGAGAGCGGAGGAGAGGAGAGCGGAGCAGTGGAGAGCGACATAGCAGGTGTGTGTGTGTGTGTGTGTGTGTGTGTGTTATAGGGAGTTACAAGGAAAATCAGTACCTCAAAATCTCTTGCGAGCCATACCGAAGAGGCTCCGCATACGAAGGCCTAACATAATAAATACGTTCGAAAGTATAGCAAAAAATGGAAGCTCTGCCCCTTGTAATATGCGGTTATGGAAACTGAAGAACCACCGGGAAATTTTGACAGAAGAGCTGAAATATTTCTAAGTTTTAGATTGATTCGTGTCTTTTCTAACTCGTGTAGTACACTGTCCATCCGAGACTTTAACTGTTCAACTGGTAAACTGTCCACCACCACCACTGGAAGATGGTTCCATATGCACAGATATTGCACGATAAAAAGTTCCCGTGAACGCTCGTCCTAAATTTGGGTAGATCTAACTTGTATCCGTAATTGCGCATGGAATTCATGTTCAAGGTGAACACCTTCCGTACTACACATTTTCTACTTCCCTTATAATTTTATAAATTGCAATGAGCTGCCCCAATTCTCGTAGCGGGCATTGGTATCCTTTGTGCCTAAGGGAAGGAATTAGTTTGGTGGCCCTAGTTTTAACTCTTTATAGACATTCAATGTCGTCTTTACGCATTGTTGGTGACCAGAATTGTACGGCATACTCAAGTTGCAGCCAAAATTTTGAGTTCTACAGAGTGAGCACAATCTGCATGTTTCGGAAATGAAATTATCTCTTTATATATCCTAACATTCTTTGGGCCCTTTTCTCTACCTAGGCGCACTGCCTTCAGGTCACTGCTGATTTGCACTCTCAAATCTTTTCCCTTTTTGGTCGCCTCCAAAAGTCTATCTAACAAGTAGTAGTTATCCCGTGGTTTGGCGTGAATGGTGCGCATCATCCTTGCGCTTGTTAAGGTTGAATGCCATTTGCCACACCTCAGCCCACTCACCTAAGCTGCGAAGGCTGTCTCTCAAGCGTTCTATTCCTTCGCATTAGCTAACCACACCGCCTAATTTTGTATCTTCAGTAAACTTCGCTATCGTGCATAGAAGTCTTTTGTCTGTATCGTTGATGTAGACAATGAATAACAGTGGACCGGGCACGGAGTCCTGGGCACCCCACAGGTCACTGGGGCACACCTCGACGCTACTCTTGTCAAAAACAACAATGAAACGGTGCGACTCTACCACATCCAGACAAATCCCATTTACGAACATATCCGGGGTTAGGGTTGAGCCAAGAAAAGCGGCAGAAGTTCACTATTTTGGTCTTGTCTAAATAAACACGAAAACCCTTCGCTTCAGCTTACCGAGAGATGTGGTATACTGTCTGCTGGATTTGATTATCAAAACTTGGCGTCTTGGCCACTCTAAAACGAAAGGTTTCTACTTAGAACGTAGCGAGAGATTCTCCCGAGACCCACTGAGAAGATGCCGTTGATGTTCAAGGAAAAGAGAGTGACTGAGAATTCGTTCTTGCAGGACGTCCACCTCCTGCTCTATATGAACGGAGTGAGCCCCCTTCCCCGCATCGTACTCGGAATCGCTTATCTCGCAAGAACTCAGATATGAAGATTGGGAAACCGGCCTTCCTTCCAATCGCGTGGAGGTTCTCCATGATGCCGTATCACCATGTTGTATCATAGCTATTCGCCAATCGGAGGAAATCATTTGACTCGGAGTGGAACTTGCGAAACCAGAACTGAGCAGAAGAGAGGTGGCATCCGCTGCCCAGGGAGTAAGGTAATCTAGTGCTTACCAGTTTTTAATTAACCAGCCGGGTTACAAGGATTTCTCCCTGTTTTTTGAAAAGCTAGCACTGTACAAATTTTTCTGGAGTATGGGAGAATATCTACTGTTTAGATACTATTGAACAAATTTAATAGCAAGGTCACGCCTCTCTCATAAAAGTTTCGAAGCATGGAGTGAGGGATGTTGTCCGAAATAGGGGCAGTATCCGCGCCGGAAGCGAGGGGGGAACGCAGCTCACTTAGCGTAGACAGGTGGTTGAAGGATCCGACACCTCTGCAGGCAAAGTCAAGTCAGTAGACTTCAGCGAGTTTACGATGCGTCGGGGATTTGAAATGGTAGGTGGCTCTTGTAGGGAGACTATACGATCAATCCTAAGGATCTGGTCCTTGCTGACCTGATCAAAGAGCTGGGAAATAGTGTCCTAAATATTCAGATCGAAAAAAGAAACAAAAAGTGAATGGAAAGTAAATATTATGACCACCCAATATCTAAGGATGTCAAGAAAAAGTCCCCGTAGGACAGAAACATCTAGAATGTGATTATTTACATTTACTCGTTCCTAAGATTTGAGCTAAGAAGGGCCTTAACAACCCGGCCTGCCGCAATAACGACTTTGTCCTGGTGTTTTAAGCCACATAGATTATTTCGCCTGCCCCATATGTTTACTGGAAGCGGTGGAGAGAGTTGCAACTCAGCAGACCCAATACCCTACAATCTCCCTTTCCAGTGGTGTTTTGGCTCTGGCAACAGTTAGGGACCTCATGGTATAACTTGCCAATCTCCTAAGTTATAGTAAGAGGAGGACAGTGGACCAAACTACCAGAACTTCTTTATATAGTCAAAGCAAAATTTTGAAAGGGAGATATAAGGTTATGTAATATTGAAGATTAGAGATAAGCACTTGGAGTGGATGGCCGTTCCTGACCGCCAGGTTTTAGTTACAGCACGGTGTTACCCCCAAATACACCATCCACCTTCTTGTGTGAAAATAAAAAAGGGATACTCGCAGAAAAATGGGTACATTGAGAGAAAGGGGGAGAAAAACGCACCCCTATCCCCAGGCCCTGTCAAGGAGTTGAGTCACCAAAATGAGCCAGTCCCTCCCTAACCGCTCTTGGGCCAGGAAGAAGTGCCGCTTTCCGGGATACCAGGTGTTATAGTGTAAACAAGGTACCCCCACCCCCCTCCCTTGTGCGTGAGAATGAGAAAATGTGTGTGGAATATATTGAGAGTGTAATTTATATGAGAAGGTGAGAGTATAAGGGAGAGTGGAAGGGTTAGAGAGTGTGGAAGGAGTGCAAGTTAGATTGAGTGTGAGAGTCATTTTGAGAATGAGTGAGAAATTAAGTATGGGGAAGGGTGTGTGAAAAACAAAAAGTGGGTGTAAGATATTTTTGTGATAAAGTATGTGTGTCTGAGAGAGTGTGTGCTTCTGAGAGAGAGGGTGGATATGAAAGTGAGAATGTTAGATGGAGTGAGAGAGAGTGGGGGAGAGGGGGAAGGGGAGGGGAGAAGAGAGACAGGGACGGACATTTAGAGAGAGACAGTGAAGGTATATCGTTTTCTCATAGTTGTAAATCACTGCTAAAAAATAAATTCAATAAATAACCGGTACGAGATATGATGTATCTATTTCATTTAAAGTAATTTAAAGGGGTGTTGCTAAGCCCTTATCTACAGTGTATAATAAATTCCTTAATGATGCATTCGTCATATGCATTTATAATCTAGGTTTCATTACATCAATATGTGAACGAACCTCACAATGAAAATATAGACCAATCAGCCTGCCATCTCTAATCGGGGAAAACTCCTGAAATCACTTATCAAAGGCAAGATCGCAGAAGATCTAAGCCAAACCAATCGAATTCGACATAGTTAACATGTTTTCGGTATCATCGATCCTGTCTGACGAATCTTTTATAATTCTGCCACGAGTAATTCAGAATACGAATCGAAATGAACACTTGTCTATATATTTAGATATGCAAAAGATTCTTAATAGAGTACCGTATAAGTGAATAGGGATAATGAATTATGGGAAAATTAGGGTACATATTATCCGAGGGAAATTACTAAAATGGATTTAGCCTTGGTTGTTAGAGCGAAACTATTGAACTGTAACTAACAAGGGTTCATTGGAGAGGAAAGTCATTGCAATGGGATTACTCAAGGATAAGATATGTGACAAATACCGTTAATTATAACCTGTAAATGGCACGGTGATGTGTTTACCGTGCTATTGGGACTCAGTCCCCCGTCTGGCCCCAGCTTAGCCTCTTCTCCGTCTTCCTCTAACACTTACTTCCCCCTTTCTGTAATGCATCTTCCTTTTTTCCTCAAAGCATTTGGTTCGACTGGATAGAACTGCTCCTTCTCGGTTCGGACCCGGGCTCGTAACTAGTTGCAGTGAGGCCCGATTCCTTCAAACTGGCCCTGGTTTGCCCTTTTATCCCCGGTAGTCGGAGTGGAATATAGGCAACTACCATTCCAACCTTTAGCGTTCCTAGTTTCTTTTTTTTTTGGGGGGGGGATGCCAAGAAGGAGTGGAACTCCGCAGTCTGCATTCGGTCCGTGGGTCCAGGCTTGAACCATGAAGGGACAAGGTATGGAATAACGACCTACCAGGATACGACCTACATGGTCCGCATAGATAAACCCTAAGCGGAGGTCTCTGTGGCCCATTTACATAGAACCAAGCGTCCACGCATACAGGCCGACTGTGTTGTTTAGAACCGGCCCGTTATCTGTTCTAACGGGCATCCGTAGTGGTTACTGGAGACAGACTCCTGGTGGCTTTCTCAGCAAACAGATCGTTTACGGATGGAGTCAGCTCTGTTTCTGTACTAAAAAATTCTTAATTTCTAAAATCAAAACCCAAATAAATACTATACATAGTGTTTGGGATAAATTTGGCGATTTTTAATGTCACTTTTTCAGGCACAGGTTGATAAATCTGTGAACAGTCAACCACGTTGGAGAGCATAGAGAGTATTGAAAAAGAGTTACCTGCATCACCATGATTTGCGCCAGATAACAAAATGACGGCCTTATGACTGTTACTCAATGATCTGCGAACACTGTAAAAGCTGTAAAGCGTGACATGGACAGCTGCAACTGAAATTACAAAGCCTTACTCAGCAGAAGGGGACACAAGAAGCGTTCTGACTGCGTCCGCACGCAGGAATCATCCAACAACGGCAGGAATATCTGGTGGAAAATCCGTGCAAGGGAATCTGGGCTTTGACGAGCGATAGAGGTGGGTATTCGAGTTGCTACCATGAAGCTAACCACGAACGAGGACATTTGCTACCACTCGTACAAAAGGTGCGATGGAGAATTTTTTACAGCGAAAGCCAAGGAGAACCGTTTGACGAAGTCAAAGAAGTTCCTGAACAGGCTGAATCACCCGTTGAGTAGGGAACAATCTGGTTCTTCTCAGACGAATGTCAACTTCATTCAATCTTCCTTAAAATTCATTCAATCTTTGGTCAATCTTCATTCACCTTCATCCATTCTTTGTTAAACTTCTTCTAATTTTCATCGAATCTAAGTTTAATCTTCGATCAACTTCAATTTTAATCTTTTGTTCAATACCTATTCAAATTCATCCGAACTTTGTTCAATATTCGTTCAAATTTAATTTTTCTTCATCTTCATCCCATATTGGTTCAATTTTCGTTCTACTTCATCCGATCTTCGTTCAACTTCATCCAATCTTCATTTGAACTTCATTAACTTTATCCAAGCTTCATTCAATCTTCATCCAATATTCGTTCAATCTTCTTTTGAATTCTTTCAATCTTTGTTCAACTTCATCCAATGTTAGTTCAACTTCATCCAATATTCGTTCATTCTTCATCCAATCATCGTTAAACTTCATTCAATCTCCATTCAATCTTCCTTCAATATTTATCTAAGCTTTGTTCAATGTGCTTTCAACTTAATCTAATTTTCGTTCAATCTTCGTTCAACTTTAATCTTCGGTTAATCTCCATTCAACTTCATTCAATATTCGTTCAACTTTAATCGTCGTCCAATCTTCGTTGAATTTTCATTCAATCTTCATCCAACCTTTCTTCAATATTCGTCGAAATTTAATCTTCGTTCAACTTTTTCCCATCTTCCTTCAATCTTCGTTCTACTTCATCCAATCATCGTTCAATCTTTGTTCCTTGTTCGTTCAACTTCACCCAATTTTCGTCCAACTTAGTTCAACTTCATTTAATCTTAGTTCAATCTTCGTTAACTTCATCCAATCTTCGTTCAAATTTTATCATCCTTCAATCTTTTTTTTTATTTTATCCCATCTTCGTTCAATCTTCATTCAACCTTCGTTCAAATTTAACTAATCTTCATTCAATCTTCGTTCACTCTTCATGCAATCCTTGTACAATCTTCTTTCAACTTCTTACAATCTTCGTTCAATCTCCATCCATTCTTCGTTCAAACTTTGTTCAACCTTATCCAAGCTTCGTTCAACTTTAATCTTCGTTCACTCTCCATCCAATCTTTGTTCATTTTTCCTTCAACTTCATGTTATCCTTTCGATTCTTGTTCAATCTTCAGCCAATATTCGTTCAATTTCATTCAATCTTCGTTCAATCTTTATCCAATCTTCGTTCAATCTCCATCCATTCTTCGTTCAAACTTTGTTCAACCTTATCCAAGCTTCGTCCAACTTTAATCTTCGTTCACTCTCCATCCAATCTTTGTTCAGTTTTCCTTCAACTTCATCTAATCTTTTCGATTCTTGTTCAATCTTCAGCCAATATTCGTTCAATTTCATTCAATCTTCGTTCAATCTTTATCCAATCTTTGCTCAATCTTTATCCAATCTTCGTTTAATCTTTATCCAATCTTTTTTCAATCTATCGCGAATAGTGACGATTATCGCTACTCAATTTCAGCAATTTGTATCATAATTCAATTAAAAACCGGCCTTCTGTTGTCACCTTGCGATCTTCCCCAAATATCATCAAACACACATTATCACAACACTACTGGATCCTAATGCTGACAAAGAGGGTGGCAACCGGGCCTTTGACAGACATGTTGCCACTGAAATTTTTTTACGATTGCATGCCTTCACGGCTCCATTTCAGCTAGGTGTATCTGCGACTATACATCTTCCACACATTTTCCTTTCTTACTTCACTACTTTCTTTATAGCTCTCTCCTTACAAACTTTATGATTCCCTTGATAGTTTTCGCTTTCATTTTTTTTAACGCTCACTTTTTCTCCCTCCTTTCCTCGCGCACACAACACGTTACTCTTCCGTTCTGATATCCGCCGAAGGGAGTTTTATGTCCACACTCCCCAGAGACGGGACAGGTAGCCCGCCCTTAGTCCACGAACGGTTCTCTGCTCGCAGGTTGGTGGTAAAACGCAATACTACCGTTCCTTTTGCCATTTCCCTGTCAACAAGGGCGGTCCCCGGGTTTCCTCGGGCTTACAGTGATTCTCATACGTTGTGTTAATTTCATTACCCGATGGGGGAGGAACCTGGTCACGATTGTAAAAGGGACGGGTGGTGACACGAATTATTCTCGTCTTCCTTTCTTCTCTTTCACTATGAGACACCAGCACTCCTGTAGGTAGGGTGAGGTCCTTTAAGGATGTCTTTTAAAACAAATTGGAGTTTCTGAACGCGTCTTTACTTTTCCCGATCGATCGACAGCTCGATAAAGGTCTTAAAAGGGTTTCTGTCGTCTTTGCTCAGCGCTGATTACGCTTCCTTTTATCGCGGGAGAATAAGCATTGGAGTCTTTTTCTTTTTCTCTCTATTTCTTCTACTCTCGATTTATTTTTATTTATTTATTTTTCTATTACTTTCTCTCTTAGCGAGATCCTTAGGGGGACATGCTGAGCATTGCAAAAGTTCTTGTGCAACAGTCGGAATGGGGTGGTTATCTTTCGAGAGGATTACGTGCGTGATAGAAAAAGTTGCGCGAAACAAACTTGAAGTTCACTTTTCCACAACGTGTCATTTAAACGTCTTTTACCTTGTGTCTAGGTGTGTCGAGATGGAAGTAAAAAGAATCGAGATCTCTGTTCTCTTGCGCACGGGTCATAACAAGTCCGTCATCGCCAAAAACTCAACGTCAGCCGGCTGACCGTTCACAGAGTCGCGGAGAAGCTCAAGAACGGGGAAGACCTCAAAGATCGGCCTAGTTCAGGCAGGCCTAAAGTCATCAACCTTTAGGCCGTGAGAGAGCCCTTTGAAAGTTTTCCGAAGCTCAAAATAACTGCGCTGGCAAAGAAGAACATCTCGGTGGCCATGGTGTACAGGGCTGTCAAGGGGTAGGGCAGGCAGAGGCTTGAGCTGCTTGGAAAGGACTCTGCTCACCGACCGTATGCGAGAACAACGTCTGAGTGCTGTTGTCACATTCTCAACAACTTGAAAAGTTTTGATAATCAAATTCTTATTATTTACTAATGAAAAAACCTTCACGGTTGATCTGGTTATTAACAAACAGAAATACCACTTAATAAGTTTCGACCAGGACGTCTGCGAGGTCTGCTACGTCTCCACAACCAAGCACCCCACCTCAGTGGTGAGGCTTGGCGTCGTGGCTTCGAATGGCGAGATGATGCCACCCGTGCAGTTCGCGGCCAATTGCAGGCAGGTTATAAGGACATCTTGGCCAGGAAAGTTTTGCCTTAGTAAGAAAGATCACGAGGAAGGTGGACTACGTCTTTCAGCAGGACGGTGCCCCGGACGAAGGCCAAGAGCGTGCAAGAGTGTATGAACTTCTGGTCGAAGGATTTTTAGCCTCCGCAGTTGTCGGACTTCAAACCCATTTACTACAACGTGTGGGCGCATTTCGAGGGCAAGGCCTGCTAGGTCCGCCACAGCAAGGTCAACGAGCTAAGGTCTTCCACGAATCGCATGTAAGCCAGTGTAGATAGAGGGGAGTAGGAAAGGGGGCAAAGAAAAAGGAAAGAAGGAGGGTAGCGGAGGTAAGGCCCGGCAAGATCTATAGAGCGTTTGTCAAAATTTCAACTGTTACCGAAATATTTTATTTGTAAGTAAATAAATTCCTTTTTATTATACTTGAACCTCTCTAAACTATCGTGATTCCTTAATCTATTATATATATATATATATATATATATATATATATATATATATATATATATATATATATATATATATATATATATATATATATATATATATATATATATATATATTCTTTTGTTCACCGTTATACTCATTCTTATATCCATTCCCATAGCTATAAATAGAACGATTCGTATAAATTATACTATATATATATATATATTCCCATATATTTTGCTCAACCTTTGTTTTGGTATAATAAGTATTATTAACTCAATATTCTCCTTTTGTCTTTGTTGTGTTGTATATCTTTTTCTCATTAACCCTTGCTTTGTTATTAGTATTATTAATATTATTCAATATTCCCCTTTTGTCTGTTTTATTAGTGACAAAGAAATTTTTTAGAAGCCTCGTTGTTATTGCGCTTACCTATAATCTAAAACGGAATAATTTAGTGGATTGCCAACCTTATCAAATTTTCTATTTCATCTTCAACTATATTTTACACAGAGTAGAGTTAGCTATCTAGGCAAGTTAATGTCGTAAATACTCTGTCGTAAAAATGTAGTTCCCCCAGACCCTATTTAATTTAAATTCATTTAGTATTCTTAATTTTTTGCAACTATTATCGTAATTATTATTTTCAATTAGCTTCTTTCATCACTTTTGCATTCAATTTTATTTTCTATTCTTCAACATAGATGGGTATACCAAGTATATTAAATAGAACCTTGTCTACTTACAAGATTTTTTTTTAAATAATCGGCACTCATTGTTTTGAGACGGTCGCCATTTGGGGATCACTTACAATCTCAGAATTCCTCCACACGTTAGTCTCCTTATTTTTGTCTGCCGCTAAAAAAAATTTCAATCCATTGGATATTATTGCATAATTTTTTAAATTAGATTTTATTCATTCTCATAGTAACATAAACAATTCGTTGAACCTTCTTAAAAAGAAGGAAAAAAGCAAATTTCTTTGAATCAACCCCCCATCCTCCTAGAAGGTAAGCGTATTTTAAAGAAAATGAAGAGAACGCTGTTTGGAAATGTTATTCAAGGGGTAACGGAGCGAATTTTGAAGAAATGAAAAGAACGCCGTTCGGAAATGTTATCCAAGGGTTAACGCTTCCCCTCCCGGGTCTGGGCACCATTGTAGATAGAGAGGAGTAGGAAAGGGGGCAAAGAAAAAAAGAAAGAATGAAAGCAAAGTAGGCAAGTTACGAACAGCTTCCTGCGTCGCTGGACCACTGTTAGCTAGCGGCGAATCCACTCGGGCATCCTGAGTCTCAAAAGAAGAATAATTCAAGCGAAGCTTTTTAAGCCGCTCGCTTGCACTTCTCGCTCGCTACACCAGCATATGAAAGGACTTCGTCCGCAACATGTGCAAGGTCACATTGATTAATATTACAATTCAAACATATATTTATTTATTAAAACAATAAAACCTGTCTAATTGCATCAAAATTATCATTGTATCTTTTATTGAGACCGACGTAATGAGTGTAACAGGACTTTTGCAACACCCAGTATACCTTCCCACATATACACTTGCTGTTTCTAATTGACACAAATGAACTTAAGATAATTCCATCTATTTTAAGTGTTAGTCATTTGCTTATTCCTCATTATTTTGGAAAGTTCAGAAAGTGCCGAATGCGATCGTATAACCCTCTTTTCTCAAAGTATTGCTCGTTTTGCTCAAATTATTACGAGCTTTGCTCAAAGCTTTGCTCTCGTTGCTCAAAGTATAACCAGCTTATTTATAGTTATTCAAGGCAATGATATTTTGCCTTATGGTTGTATGCATGATCATATGAAAACGAATACACTTAATATTTGTCAGATGAATTATGTGAAACGTGGTGCAGCTACTGAGTTATAATGGTGCTGAGAGAAATTGTTAAGCCAAGCTTTCTAGTGCTAGTGATCTTCATAAATAGTGTGGTGCATTTAAATCTCCCGTTTTGGAGTATTGACTCCAGTATGCTACTTAAGAAAGCTGATTCCTTTATATCTTGCCACGCAAATACATTCATTATTTGGATATAATAGATAAGCCGCAGGATAATAGATATCTACTGTAGATTTACTTCACGACTGCTTTCCTGGTGAGATGTTTAAATGTTTTGCATTTGGAACTAATGAAGTGAATTTATGGAGGTATTCACTAAAAGGCATTTTCTTTGGTTTATTATTATAACTATCGATATAATGACAACAAAAATGGTTATTTTGCGGAAACTTAATTGCATTTGGTAGTTTTTAACATTCTGGAGAAATGGGAATGTTATCCCATTGGGTACGGTAGTCAAGGATTCATCATGGCGTACGAAATGCCGTCCAACCTCAATTTTACCAATATTATTAAGTTCCAGTAAATGAGAATTAACATCAAGGTAAGCCTCTAATTTTAATTCGGGTCTAGCAAAATATAGTCTTATGACCAATTCTGCCTTAATTATTGGCGGTTATTTTAAAGCTTTGGGATAGTTGACCACAAACTGACTTAATATGTTTTCTCTTCCCTAATTTCCCTATTTTTTGACAAATTTGATGGCTATTCCCTGATGCGTTTTTCATGTTAACTTTACCACGCCCAGCTACATATCATCATCTAGAATGTCGAGCATTAAACTCTTTGGAAGACATTTAACGCCTGGAGACAAAAGAAAAGGTGTCCTAAAGCCAATCAATCGAAGAGTACAAGCCTGACCTTCTCAATTATTCCTAGCACGGTGGGGGCAGAGGTTATTTGACCTTCATCTTCTTCCTGATATGAGTGCAAAACTCATCCAATTTCATGAATTCCTACTTTTTGTTGGTTTGGCTTTTCTTGTTGCTTTTTGTCTGTTCTTTTTAATGTTTTTTAAAGTAGAATTTAAATAGGCTTATTTATGGTTTTGGTGGCTGTACCCTTGTTGCCGGCCGCCAGAAGATAGTCTATTTAAAAAAGATCGCCATATTTGAAAATAAGCTCGTTCGACCCCTCAAACTCGTAGATCAAACTCATTTAATTCGTAAATTACACCCATTTTTTTCAGATACAACTACAACGATAACAAATATTTCTATTATCTATATACTAGTAATATTACTATTAGCATTGCACAATTTTATCAATAAAATATTATTGAAGAACTAAAAGATGTAAAAGAGTTTGGAGAAACAGACATCCTTTGTGTAGAGATTCTAAACTAGTGGGATTCAAACCAGGAGGAATTTTTTAGGGTTCTAGGGAAAGGGGGTTAGAGTCCATTGATTGGCAGTCAAACTGTTGGATTATTAATCTTTCTACATATACAATTCTAGAGATTCTACATACTCGTAATCTACAGGAGATTACCATGTATTCTATGACCAAATTATATTAAAAATAAAAATATTTTACATTTATATGTAAAATATTGCCTCCTACGTCCTAATATTTTTTGGAATGTGCCCTTTGAGCCAGACAGCCTTGAAAAGAGGAGGATGACATTTTGACATTTGGGGAAGCGAGGCCATTGTAAGACAAAGGTTGAGAATTTCTGGTTCAGACAGCAATGGCAGGAGTGGGTTCTCGTAGTTATAAATGCTATCATTTCCACTCCTTTTATTAAATTCTTTTTAAAGTTTTTCATTTATTATTTTCCTCAATCTAACTTGTTTGTATCCACCCTGATAATATCAATTCTACCAATACTCAGTTCTGACAAAAGTATATAGACAAATCTTTTATACAAAACATCCCTGGCTTCTTAAAAGCCAGGGATGCTGCTGGTGTGGATCAAGGCTAGTTACAGGTTTACCGCGGCGATTAAGGGACATCTTGCCCACGAAAGTCTTGCCCTGAGTGAGAAAAATCACGAAGAAGGCGGACTATGAAAGTCTTTCAGCAGGACGGTGCCGCGACCCACACGTCCAAGACTGTGCAAAAGAGGTTAAGAGCGAATGTTGAACTTCTAGTCGAACGACTTTTGGCCGCCGTAATCGCCCGAATTCAATACCATCGACTACAGAGTGTGGGCGCATGTCGAGAGCAAGGCCTTCAAGGTCCGTCACAACAACGTCGACGATCTGAAGTACTCCGTCAACCGCATGTGGGTCATCATGAGTAAGGACTTTGTCCGCAACGTGAGCGCGGCCTTCAGGTCTACCCTGGAGTACATGCTCGCCGCCGAAGGGGACCACATTAATTAATATTACATTTTAAACACATATTTCTATGTTTAAACACAAAAACGTGTCTAACTACATCAAAACTATCATTGTGTCCGTTGTTGAGAGCGTCGTACCGAGTATAACAGGACTTTTGCAATACCCGGTAGATAGACGAATGGTCTAAAATCTTCCAAATTAATTGAAATATTTTAGGGGCTGAATCACCGATTGTTTGGAACATAGGAGGGACTGGGGCCTGCTTCTAAATCACTTCAATTGACTCCTATTTCTTGTGCAGATATTGGCTGCAGTTTGTTGGAGTAGGTTCGTGGAGCAAAATTGTACAGAGCAGTTAAGGGAATAGCACATTTTTTCATTAGTCACTTTTCAAATTCTTTCGTTCAAAATTCGCATTTTTGGTTTTGTATATCATTTTATTTCAAATTGTATGCCTTTTTTTATAGTATAATTATTTTTTTAGCAATATGACTAGAACATAGTGTAAATTATGATATTTAAAATTTTATACATTCGTGGAAAGTCTCCGTAGATTTTTAAAGTCGATTTGTGAACAAAACGCAAAAGTATACCATGCGATTTTAAATATTTGCTGAAAAAGAACGGCGCCTAAGAACTTGTTTGGATTTTTAGTATCATTCGAATATATATTGAACTAAATTCTAGGCTATTCAGAACTTCACTACTATTCATTTAACATCCCCTTTTCCAACTCAGAACAAAGTCTATATTTGACCTTGTCCGAAAAATATGTTTTAGTCAACTATTAACACAAATTTTAATGGAACTAAAGTAAACCGATTTGAAATGATAACTAAATCATGTGTGCATCGTTGGGTCGTGAATTAAGTTCGAAAGCTAAATTTTAGTAATTCTATAGCCATTTATATGATATCAGGTTTCGAGGGTGGGCGTCTGAAAGAACTCTTTATATCTCAAAAACAGCTCCGTAAGTTATTATAATTTTGGCAGAAATAAAATGGATTTAAATTCACTTTAATTTTCTATATGATAATCTAATCTATTATAAAGTTAAGAAAATTAATGTGGTATCCCTCAAGTAAATGTAAACACACTTGCGTGTGTTTTTTTGATTACAGAAACGAATATAAGGCGAACGCAGTCATATATTTGACTCACTCGCACATTCATAAAATCAGTTTGCATCTTTGCCCAATTCACTGCATTTCACACATACATAAGAAATTCGTAGTCACTTGCGCATGCAACTATTCTGTCACTATGAAATGCACATAATCGTATTTATATGTATTTCACCTATTTGAAGTCTTACCCATACACATTTATAGGTTTACATGCGATTCCCGCATTCATATTTACGCATCGATGCACAGTTAATGAATTATACACCAATCTATTTGCACATATTGAAGTATTCGCACATTTGTAGTCGCGTTCAGTTATCTTTCCTCCATTGGCAGACAATTTATTCATACTTATTCACACAATTTCCATGCGTAATCACTTTACATATAGAATTTATACATTCATATTTACACACAATTTTGATTTGGAGTCACTTAAACAAATGCAATTAGTAGTTGCATAGGAAGCGAGGCAAGAAGAGAAAGAGTAACAACAAGACTTTTCCTAGAACCTGATGGAACGTGCGAAAATCCAAAACAGGCAAGAAAATTTTTTAAAAATCTTAAACAAAGATGATTTAAAATAATTTAGAACAAAGAAGAGTAAAAAGTTTATAGAATTCTAATAATGCTTTCACGAATGAAGGAAAGGAGTAAAGGGGAGAAGAGCCTTGAAAAATGAGTTAAATATCATTATCGGGCGAGCCAAGAAGTCGAAGACGATTTTAAGATCTTTAATGGGTTTAGATCCATTTAAGGGTCGATTTTCTTAGCATTCGCTCCCAAATCGAGTGACACGCAAGAATATCAGGCACACTGAATATATCGAGAATTCTGCCATTCTACTGCACGTAGTGCGATGAAATTTGAACATAACTTGATAAATACTTGCAAAATATAACAAATAAAAATCAATTAAAAAAAAAATTGATATTAACGCATGTTTGGGTCCGGATAGACTGCGTTCGCAAACCAGTCGAAGCACCATAAGCTGGCCCTTTTCCGGTGATTGAGCGTGGAAGCAAGGTATTCAAGCTGGAATAACCTGGTGGAAGAAGGGACACTGTTTCAATAGACCGATTAAAACCGGTGAAATTATCCACCTTACGCGATGATGACGTGCCGGGTAATCAGCGTCTCACAAGGACACAAGACGGGCACATGGGAACGAGCCGCAGTTCGCCACGTGGAGAACCTGCGTCAGGAGAAGATGCGACCTCTGACAACGTGCAAGACACAACAGCGAGAACCGGGGAAGAAAACGAGCAGCCCGGAATGGTTACGCGCTCCGGGATAAGGATCTTGTTTGCTAAGGACAATTTGTATTATTATTATTATTGAAGATTGCGTAATCATAAATAGATCGCCACTCTTGTATATCATAAGAGGCATAAATACATATACAAGCCTCGCTGATCCATGTTATTTGTTTTATATACCTTAGAATTTGTATGTTAAAAGAGGCATAAATATACATACATGCCTCGCTGAACCATTTTTGCCTTGTAACTTTGAGCAATGTAATAATTATAGCTACAACTTAGCGATATTTCATGTATTACATTTGGGGGAGCAGGTTGTACAGGCCCTCTCTGAGCACAGTTGTATCCATGTATAAGTGATGTTAATGTCACTTCCCTGTGCCTAGGTTAAAAATGTACCTGTTTCTCTACTTAGGATGTGCGATTCTCTTTCTAAACTTCGTTACTGGTAGGGGAGCTCTGTGGTGGCATGGCCCTGGCACTAAAATTGCACCAGCAAAATGCCTCGCAAGAATAGGAAGAATTGCAACAAATTTCCACGTGGATATATATATATATATATATATATATATATATATATATATATATATATATATATATATATATATATATATATATATATATATATATATATATATATATATATATATGTGTGTTTGTGTGTGTAAACTGAGCAGGAATTAAACCGGGAAGTCGTAAATTCGATATCAGTAAAGATTTGGCGACAGATTAATAAAACGAACATTTCTCGTCTCGAAATGGAATTAAGCCGAGACAGCTGGCGGCGGCTCAGCTATGATGAAATTATATAAAGAAAACGTAAATTTGCAAAGTCCTGCCCAGTGGGGGGAGCTCAAAGCATTGTTGTCCCGGTGCGTCCTTTTTATATGTAGATTTAGTTCGTGGATTGTTCTATTCTCGACCTCTATATCGAACTGTTCTACTCCTCACTTATATTGAATATATTTTCCCAATGTTCGCGGAATATTTAATCGATGTCTTCTTCTCTTTTGATTTCCCCCGTTTTTTTTTTGTTTTGTTTTTTATTTCCATTTTCCTGCGCGGTGGTAAACCTTTCATCCTCCGTACCATTTTCCAGAATTCTTTAGGTGAAGCCTAGTCACCTAATTTTTCGATCGCTTCATCCTATCTTTGTTCCTGTTTTTCTCTTGTGAGTTGCGCGGGCTCTAGCTTTCTTTCGCACATTCTTCTAAGAATTGCACTTGAATATCCTTTTATTCTACATCATTGGTTTATTTTATTAATCCTTTCATATATGGTGACCATCTATATTATGAAATGGTTTTGTATGGCGTCTGTGGAATATTTGCGTTGTCTGGGTTGATTTCGGCTTTTATAGGTAGGTCTGAGTCCGAGATAATGTTCCCTTTTATCAGATGAGCTACAGTACCCGCTCGTAGCTGTGCCGCTGTGTGCTAAGATTGATAGCTAGCTATTTCTTGGAGAAGCAGAGCCTCGAATATCCTCTGGTGGCCTGGATCCGAGTTGCTTCTGAGAATGACATGTACATTATTAAGCGTCCACTGAGGGTAGTCTTGTTCATAGCAATTTAGTGGTTGTTGGAATAAGACTTGGAGTCCTCGTGGCGGAATTGGAATTTGTACACAACATTAGAAGCCTTCAATTTGGGTAACTTGTCTGTGAGGTAGTATTTTATCAGTAGGTTGCTGATTTCTAGGAGAGTGTCGTATATTTGTAGTGATACAGTGTCAAGATTTTGTGGGATCATTTTTTATTACCATATCAATGAATATTCTCTTGTTTGTTCTGTAAGCATCTACATCTGGTTCTTGAAGAAGAGTGGTAATAGCTTTCCATTTTCTTGATTTTCCTTTACCTCAAACCTAATGTCTTGTTATGTTAGTAGCTTCTAGTTCGTCTTCCCACATAATACCCCCGTAAGGGGCACGGTGATTTGCTTTCCCGGCCGCCGTGCTGACGGGACTCAGCACCCCGATTGGCCCCAGCTTAGCCTCCTCTCCTTCTTTCTGACAGTCTGCGTTTTTACCCTATTTCCTCACTCTCCCTATAACCTCTCCCACAATTCCACAATTTTCTATGGTAGGCTTCTAATTTCACAGGGTAGATGCCGGCCAGCTTCCACTCGCCCAACTATCCTAGATCGGGGCTGACGGGCAAATGGACAGCGTCCCCTCACTCCTGATCTCTGGTCTGGAGTGGTGGGTTTATAACAACCTGGTCCATCCCCACTCATACCTTCCTCACATTCGCTTTCTTTCTCCTTCCACAATTTATACATTTTAAGCCGTGCCTAAGGTAGAGCCTCCATGCCGATGGGCTGCCAGGAGACAAGGCAGGAGGAGTGCCCTCAAATGGCGGCAGCTGGTTCTGCCGGCCAGGTATTCAGCCCTCGCAGAGCGGGCTTCTGCGTGAGGTGATGAACGTTTGCGTCCCGTATTATTTTTAGGGTAACCATGACCGATGATGAAAACCTTTAAAATAAAAACTCTCCCCCTCTACCTTTCCCTGGACCATCAATGCAGCCGCCATCGGGTAACTCCACTGAAAAAAAATGGAGGTGCCCCTGTTTTTCACAGGGGACCCTCCAAACTTCTCTGACCAGAGAGGAGGCTTAGTCTTCTCATGTGCCTTCGGGTGCAGGGGAATACCTCTCACCCCCTTCTGTGGAGTTGCCCTCGATAAACTCCCTTTCTCCAGAGGCAGTCCCCCCTTTAATATCTACGGGGACTGCCAAGAAAACAGGCAGGCGCCCATAATTTACCGGGAGCGGCCCGTTAGAGCCAACCTCTTACGGGAGCAAGGGATGGCAGAAGCCGTCGGCCCTGCCCCCAAATGTCCTGCGTGCGTGCGTGCGCGAGTAACTTACAGGGGGTTAGTATACCTGCCCCCTTCTACCAAGACAAGAAAAAAGATTCCTCGAGTGGGATCAGTGATATCTTGGGGGGGGGGGGCACAGGGAAGACCCACCTTAGATAGACATGGTCCTTGAGGTGACCCAGCCACATATGGTAGGACCTTCCATAGGGTTGAACACAGGCTCGGTGCTAGGCACTGAACCAGAGTCCGACCCTGTGCAGGATCATTCTCCGACGGTTTTGGTCCCCATGGCGCTTACAAGGAGTAGAGGAATCTCCTTCCCGACTGATGCCCCTGTGATTTGCCATCCTGGCCGCCGTGCTGACGGGACTCAGCACCCCGTCCAACCCCAGATTAGCCTCTTCTCCTTCCTTCAGAACACTTGTGTTTCCACCCTGTTTCCAGGCTTTTCATACATCTCCCACATCTTTCTTTGGTCAGCCTCTAATTTAACAGGGTAGATGCTGACTTTCTTCTCAACCAACTATCCCGGATGAGGGCTGAGGGAGGAGGGGAAAATGTTGCCTAACCCCTGAGCTCCGGTTCGGGATGGTGGGTTTTTGACAACCTGCTTCATCCCCACCCATAAAATCCTCACATCCCTTTTCCTTTTCTCTTCACAAACTATCAATTTTACGCCGTGTCCAAGGGGGAGCCGCCATGCTGAAGGGCTGCTAGGTAACCAGCCGGGAGGGGTGGCCTTAAATGGCGCAACTGGCTTAGCCAGGCCCGTACGCACCCCTTGCAGAGCGGGCTACTGCGACGGGTGATGATCTATTTCTTCCCGTAAGAAAAAGAGGGTCATCATGCCGAATGATGTTAAAATATAAAATATCCCCTTAATTTTCCCTGTTCCATCGTCGGAGCCGCCCTCGGGCAGCTTAACAGAAAAAAATGGAGGTCCCTTCCCTCTGGGCTTGCGCAGGGGACCCTCCAAATTTCTATAAACGGAGACGAGGCTTACACCTCTCCTTCACCTACAGGTGTAGGGGACTCCCCCTCACGCCCTTCTCTGGAGGTGCTTTCGGGCACCTCCATCTTCCCATCCGAAGTCCCCCCTTTTCTTTCCAAGGCGACTGGCAAGATAACCAGCAGGTAACCCATAGCCGACCGCTCCTCATTGAAGCGGCTCGATAGGGCAAACCACATTAGGGGGGAGAGGGAAGGCAGGCCCCTTCGGGCGCAACCCTCAAAAGACCTGCTGGCTAGAATTTTTAACCTAGCGGGGGTCAAGGCCTGTGCCTCCCCAGACATGACTAATGACGGTGCTGCCAATAGGACCTGTGATGTCCTAGGAGGGCGGGGGGGGGGCAACTGGAAGCCCCTCCCTGAGATAGATATGATGCTTGAGGCAACCCAGCCTCAGAGGGTAGGGCATTCCATGGGAGAGAATCGGGGCTCGGCGCCAAGCACCGAACTCGAGTCCGCCCCTATGCAAGGTCCTCCTCAAACGACTAGAGTTTCCAAGGCAGTACAAAGGAAGGGAGGGATCTTCCCCGACCGGTTCACCTGTGACTGCCAGGACCTTCTCAATCTCATGAAAGGACCTGGCTGAGGCCGTTCCATCTGGCCTGGGGGCTCATGCCGCCTACCGGCGGAGGGAAGAAGCAGGTTCATTCTCCACCCTCCTTTCCTAAAAAGAAAAACAAAAAAAGACTAAAAAGACTCGGGGCTCCTCTGCATCCGCAGGCCCCGCAAGAACGGATGAGTCTGCTGCTTCGGTAGGCGGCCAAGCCAAGATAGGCACATCCGGCCCCTCTGTCCCCAAGGGTGCGGAGACCCTGACTAAGACCAAAAGGGCGCAGGGCGGAGCCTCGATGACATCGGGGCCCCTCATTCAGAGGCTACCTAGCGTTTTCTAGCCTGCTGGCTTCAAACGCTTCCTCGTTATTCGCTCCAATGATGGCACCATGTTAGGCAAGGGCAACATGATTCATCAGAGGAGAATATTAGCTAGTGTAATTAGTAGAGAACCGAAGGTGACAAGTTTCTTGGACGGGAGCCTTCTAGCGAATGCAGTGAATCCCTCCGAGGTGGCCAAGATAAGTACTCTTCGGAAACTTGATGGCACCCCGGTGAGTCTGACGCAGCACTTGACCATGAACTTTTTGAAAGGAGTAGTTTATGCGAGGAATCTCGTTGACTACTCCATAGAGGATATCACCTTAGAGCTGCCAACCATGGAGCGGTCAAGGTCGAACGTGTGATGGGAAACAGAGGGGCCTCGAGACCCACCCCTACACTCTTCGTTACTTTCGACTGTGACACGCTCCCTGAGTCTGTGCGTGCCGGTTGGTACCGCTATTGCGTGAAGGCATTCGTGCCACTGCCGCGGAGGTGCTATTACTGTCACCGCTTCGGCCATACGAATCGTTCATGTAGACGTGCAAAGTCGGAGTCATCCGAAGTATGTGTAAATTGCTCCAAGGCCGCACACGATAAGTCCAAATCGTGTGTAACCAAGTGTGTAAATTGCGGAGAGCCGCACCCCGCTTCTTCGAAGCAATGTGGTGCATATCTCCTTGAGAAAGAAATCCTGTCCGTTCTGGCCCAGGATCGACTCTCATTCCGCGAGGCTAAGGACTTGGTCCTGGCCCGCCCGGCTCTGCCTGGGATGTCTTACGCCTCAATGGTTAGAAAGACACCCTCTGCTCCTGGCCCATCCAGGCCAACGAGCACGGTTGTTTCCGCTCCGATTCGGAGCCCTTCTGCGGGTTCTACTCGAGCCCGGCGCCTTCCTCAGTCGCCAACAGCTCTCACTGCATCCGCCATCCGCAGCTGATCTCGACGGTGCCTATGCCGCCGAAGGACGTGAGTCATACACTAAGCCCTTTGGGTTTAGGGCCAAGAAACTTCTTCGAGAGCTAGGTATAGCTCTTGGGGCGGTGGCATCTCTGGTTCTGCCCATGACGCCACCCTGGAGGGTACCACCTTTGGCTATTTGTCGCCCCGACTCTGCTCCCAAAGCTTGTACAGCGCCGGGAGTATTACCTTCGACCATTTTGGAGTACACCTTTTGTTACGCTGGAACCGTGCCAGTGTATACAGATGGCTATAAGTTCCAAAGGGGATCGGCTTCCACGCCGTAAACTCTCTGTTTGAAGTCAGCGGGGCTCTGCCAGGCGCTGCGTCTGTCTTCATAACCGAGCTGGTGGCAATACACCACTCGGTACGGTAGATTTCGCAACGTGCCCGGTTCGGAGACCGGATTGTGATCTATAGCAAATCACAAAGCGCCCTGAGTGCTCTCGGGCCATTGGAATCTACGCATCCCCTGATTCGCGATATCCGTGACGCCACGGTTTTGGTGAGCCAGGCGGATGTCGAGAAAATCTTCTGCTGGGTTCCTGGACATGTATGAATTGCGGGGAATGAGCGCGCCGATGAGGGCGCCAAAGATTCCGCGAGACTTGGGCGACAGGACCAACGATTTGCTCTTCTTTACACCGACTACATGGCAGGAATACGGGCAGCTCTTCGGGCAGCTTGGCAAAAAAGATGGGAGACGGTCGAAGGGAACTTAAAGTTGCGTGCCATTGTGCCACGATTGATCCCATTAACCTACCCCCTAATGCTGCGAATTTTCAGGTTGCTTTCTGTCGTGTCCGAATTTGGCACACTCGTGGGACGCACCACCATTTGATGGAACGCTCGCCAGCGCATTACTGTGAAAAATGCGTTGTCCCCCAGACTGTTCGGCACATTCTTGTTGAATGTCCCAGTCTGGGCGATCTTCGCGCACGTTACCTGTCCGGGGACCGGGATGGGCAGGGTCGCTACCGCCTGATCCCTTGTACTCGGAACGAGTGCGTACACATTGACTGGTAGACTTGTAGACTTTTAAGGGGAGGCTGGCCATCTCCTTTTATTTAACCAGTTTTTTTTTCGTTTTTTGTGTTTTTTTTGTTTGTTTTTTCCTTATAGGTCGCACGTTCCTGTGCCGGGGGAACCTCCCCCTGACGCAGGAGCTTGCTTTCTGCTCTTTGCCTTTCACCTTTTTTAAAATTTTTAGTGTTGGGTTTGTTTTTTTTGTGTATGTTCTTTGAATATGATTTTAGTACTAGACAGGTTTTTAATACGGCGACTAATGCCCAAGTACGCAGTCCCCAGAGGAGCTCCTAATAAAAATCAATTTCAGAGAACGATCTTGCTGAGGCCGGTCCATCTGGCCTAGGGGCTTCGGCCAGCGGGACGAAAAGCGGGTTCATTCCCAGCTCTGCTCTCCTAAAAAGAAATGAAAATGACAGAAGAGTAAAAAGACTCGGGCCTCCTCTCCTTCCGCGGGAGCCGCGGGGAGACACGGGTCTGCTGTCGTTTTGGTAACCATCCAAGTGATATTACTGTCACCGCTTAGGTCATACTAATCGCTCCTGTAGACGAGCAAAGGCGAGGTTACCCGAAGTTTGTATAAGTTCCTCCAAGGCCGCACACGATAAGTCCAAATCGTGTGTAGCCAACTGTGTCAATTGTGGAGAGCCGCACCCTGCTTCTTCGAAGCAATATTGTGCGTATCTCCTAGAGAAGAAAATCATAGCTGTTCAGGCCCAGGATCGTCTCGTATTTCGTGAGGCCCAGGACTTAATCCTGGCACGCCCAGCTCAGCCTGGGACGGACTAAGACTAAATAGTAAGAAAAACACCCTCTACTCTGGTCCGCTCAGGCTTACGAGTACGGTTGTTTCCGCACCCATTCGGAATTCTTCTGTGGTTTGTACCTACCCCGGGCGCTCCCCTGGTATAGCTGGCCTCATAAAGTGTTCAAACCGAGCACCAGCTAAAACCAAGGCTCCACCATATTCCCCCAGCGTGACCGTTTCCCGTAGGGTAAAACCGCCACACGCCTCCACCTGGTCGTTATACTCAGGGGAGGCAACACCCCTAAAGTTGTTCGTGAGGCCATCTTCCGAAGCTCTTAAAGATGCCCCTCTTAAGGAAGACAGCACTAAAGGAGCTTCGACTCCTTGCCCACACCTAGTTGTAGGCTGGGTGACTTAGAGAAGGTGGATCCTTGAAAAGAGGGAACCCGCCTCCGACGCCACTCCGCTCGCCTAAGGTTTCGAGGAGGCGGAGAAAGGAAAAGACTCGCATGACGAGCCCAACCTCCCCAGATAAGTCCTCGAAGGCGACAGCACCTTCAACACATTGTCCGGCAAAAGCGACCAGATTTATATCTCCGGGAAGCGTACGGCCATTCCAGTGAAGGTCTTGTCTTTAGAGAGGGGCTCGTATCTCCTTCAAGCCTAGGCCTGGAAGGCATATTCCTTTAATAGAATTTCCCCGGACTCCGGGCAAGCTGGGAGGAGCTGCGAAGGCTCGTCTCCTCCAGTTCCCCCTTAGCGATCTTTTTGCAGCAGACCATGCCGGGTGCGTTATTCCTGGCCACCCTCCCGGGGTATAGGGTTTTTTCCACTCCACCACCACGGGATGGTGGCCGAGGGGGAGGATGCGCGATTTACACCCAGCATGATGTCTCCGTTCTTCTCTTTGCTTTAGATACCTCCTTTCAGGCAGTAGCTGCACAGCTGCACCTGGATAGGAGGTTTCCTATTATTTTCGCGTACATTCCACCGTTAGCCGTCTTCGATGCGGGGTACTTCCGTGGCGTCGTGGCACGGTTGCTGAGGCTTTTTCTAATCCTCGTAGATCTAAACAGTAGACACCCACTCTAAGGAGACTACTCGATTAATCCCAGGGGTGGAGTACTTGCTGACCTGATAGAAGAGGGGGAGATAGGTGTCCTAAATGTAAGTAAGTTTACGCATCAGTGCCTGAGAACCGGTTCATTTTCCTGCCTCGATCTATCTTTGTACTCTCCGGATGAAAGGCCTGATTTTAGGTGGGAGGGGTGGATGACCTCCATGGTAATGATCACTTTCCTATTTAAATATCATTTTCTGGGCCACTGCCGCCCGAGTACCCGCCCTGGTGCTGCTTGGCGCGGGTGCGGTGCTCCTCCTCTTAGGAAATGACTGATTTATCTATCTCAGTCGAGGAGTTTAAGTCGGAAGATAAGGACTTTGAGTTCTTTTCTGGAAACCTTGTCGGCGCGGCTCTATCTACCAGTCCTAAAACGCCTGTCCGTTTTGCACACAGACAACTCCCGTGGTGGTCAGCCGCGTGTGAAACGGCTCTCAAACATAAGTTTTATGCCTCATGCTCTATAAGCACCGCCCACACGAATTTACTGTCGGTGAATTTCGTCAGGCTAGGGCAAGGTTCCGGTATATTTCGAAGCACGCACGCCGCTCTGCTTGGCGGGCCTACGTGTCTTTACTTAAAAGGAGGACCCCTCTAGCAAAGCTGTGGAAGCGAGTCAAATGGATTCGAGGCAAGTTTACGCTGTATCCCCCTCCCGTTCCCAAGAGAATGGGACCATAATCTCGGGCCCCACTTCCGTGGCAGAATCCTTCGTGACCGCTTTCTCCGTATTCTCTAGCCGGGATGATGCTCTGCTAGCATTCAATGCGAGTCGTGATGTCAAGGAAGGCCACCGACTGGACTTTAAATCCAGAGGCAGAGAAGCTTTCAATGACAGGTTTACTTTGAGTTACACTGCCCATGGACCAGATGATGTCCCGTGCACCATGCTTCGACATCTGGGTGAGCGAGGCATGGCCTTTCTGTTAGATCTGTTCAACAGGATCTGGGTGAAGGGTCTCTTCATAGATTCCTAGCGAATCGCTACTGTGCTCTCCTTTCGCAAACCGGGGAGAGATCACTCTACTCCGGCCGGTTTCCGCCCAATCTCTTTAACCCTTTTGCGTGTGCAAGTTGATGGAGAAGTTGGTAAATGTTAGATTAGCTTTTTTTCTCGACAGCGGAGGCCATCTGTCTTCTGCACAGTGCGGCTTCCGCAAGTTCCACTCCACGTCGGATGCTCTTTTCCGTTTGGAAAATGCCGTCTGCGAGGCCTTCCTTCGTAGACAGCACTACGCCACGGTGTTTTTCGATCAGAAGAAGGCCTATGATACCGCATGGCGATACGGTATAATAAAGACTCTCCACACGATGGGGGCGAGGGGACGCCTCCCAAACTTTATATCTGAATTTTTGCGAGATCGTTGATTGCGCGTACGTGTGAGTGGAGCCATCTCCAGCCCAATGGAGCAGGAAGGGGGGTCCCGCAGGGAAGCTTACTCAGTGTCACACTCTTTGCCTTGAGCTTAACCACATCACCTCCGTGCTGCCGGAAGATATTCTGGCTACGCTGTACGTAGACGACCTTTTGATCTGTTTTGTCGCGGCCCAGATGCCAACTCTGGAGCGTCGACTCCACCAGGCATTTAACCGAGTCTCTCGCTATGCCGAAGCGCACAAGCC
Source organism: Ceratothoa steindachneri (assembly GCA_963969495.1). Lineage (NCBI taxonomy): Eukaryota > Metazoa > Arthropoda > Malacostraca > Isopoda > Cymothoidae > Ceratothoa > Ceratothoa steindachneri. Next base: position 169,539,481 of record OZ018320.1, on the reverse strand, counting down.
TCGGTTTCCTTGGGCAAGACTAAGGTAGTGCACTTCTGCCACCATCCACGGCTCCACCCCAACCCAGACTTGTTTCTCAATTAGTTGCGCCTGGAAGTAGCGGACTCGCACTGTTTCCTTGGTCATGTATTTGACCGACACCTCACCAGTGAGGCTCATATCCGCAGCGTTAGGGTCTATTATTCGTTCCGTGACGTTCAGCGCCCCTATAGAGATACTGCCTTACTTTTTTCTCGGTCCTTTGTTTGTAGGAAGCTTGAATACGGATGCGAGTCTAATGCATCCGCAGCCGAGCGTGTATTGCGGAAGGTGGAGTCGATCCACCACACCGGCCTTCGCCTGGCAACTGCTGCCTTTCGCACTTCCCCCATTGAGAGCCTACCTGTCGATGCTGTGAAGATGTCACTCGCTCTGCACCGTGCATAGTGCATTATTCGCCTGTACGCGCGAGCCCGGCACCTCCTTCAGTCGCCAACCACTCTCATTTCATCCGCAGTTGATCTCGAGGGTGCCTATGCCCTTTGGTACGTATAGTTCTCGTGCAAGTGGCACCCCTGGTTCTGCCCAGGACGCCACCCTGGAGGGTACCACCTTTCTCTATTTGTTGCCATGCTTCTGTTCCAACAGCTTTTACAGAGCAGGGAGTAGTGACTTCGGCCTTTTTGGAGCACACTTCGTGTCGCACTAGAAGAGTGGCTATGTATACGGATGGCTTCAAGTCCCAAGAAAGGGTGGGTTCCCCTCTGTTTGAAGTCAGCGGGGCTCTGTCAGGCCCTGGGTTTGTCTTCACGGCCAAATAAGTTGCAATACACCGCTCCGTACGGTAGATAATGCGAGGTGCCGGGTTCCGAGAACCGATTTTGATTTATAGCCGACTCACAAAGCACCCTGAGTGCTCTCGGGGCATTGGAATCTCCGCATCCCTTGGTTCGCGATGTCCTTGACGCCTCGGTTTTGGTTAACCAGGCGTATCTTCTGCTGGGTTCCTGGACATGTAGGAATTGTGGCGAATAAGCGCGCACAAGATTCGGCGAGGACTGGGTGACTAGACCAGCGTTTCGCTCTTCCTAACACCGATAACCCTGCAAGAATACCGGCAGTTCTCCGGGCTGCTTGTTAAAGAAGATGGGAGACGGTCAAGGGGACATTAAAGTTGCGTGCCATTGCACGGCGAATGTTCCCATGGGCCTACCCACCAATGCCGCGACGTCTTCAGGTTGCTTTCTGTCGTCTCCGAATTGGAGACACTCTCGGGACGCAGCGCCATTTAATGGAGCTTTCGTCTGCGCTATATTGTGAAGACTGCGTTGACCCCCCAGACTGTTTGGCAGTCTGGCTGATCTCCACGCACGTTACCGGTCCCGGTACCGGGACGATCGGAATTACTACGCTTGCCCCTTGTACTCAGGACGAGTTCGTGCACACCGAATTGTGGGCTTTACGATTTCTTGTAGGAGGCTTGCCCTGTCCACTTTATTTGACCTTTTTCGTGTGTTTCTTCTTGAAGTTCGCATGTTCCTGCGCCCGGGGATGCCCCCTCCCTCACCTCATGACACTTGAGCATGCTTCCTTGCTGTCTTTTTGCTTTTTCTCGTTGTTGTTAATTCTTTTTATTTTTTAGCCTTTGTTCTTTTTTATCGTAGTTATTTGTTAGTTACATATTTGTCGGGGGTTAGTGAGAGGATAATCACAGTCCGACTTCCTTGGCATGTATTTTAATTCCGCACCAAGGTAAAGTGAAGTAAAGTGTAGCCAATACATCTACCGTAGCCCCTTCGAGTGAATAATAATAACCCTGGTGCTTCCCTTTTGATCAAAATTAAGATAATGATCCCCTGAGTGTGTTTTTACTCAGTAAAAGCCAGTCATGGGTTGACCTATGTAATATTTAGAATTGAGTCGAATGGATTGTTATCAATTGCCAAAGGATCGTCCAAAATAGTTAAAACACACAGGTACAAAAATAAAATTTATTATACATAAATTGCAAATACGAAATAGTATATATATGTATAAAATGGATTAATCTTCGATCTGAATTGGTAAGTCTATATAATGTCGTGGGGATTACACTTGAAATCTACTTACTAGGATGCTTGCGTCTTAATTTCACCCGACAGAATGAATTGAATAATATCACGGAATTAAACACTAAATTAATCACTTCTAATACTCGAGGTTATGAGCTTGGGATGGAAATTCTAGTTAACGATTAAACTGGTGAAGTTAGGGGAGGGAATAATTCACTTTAACGATACCTTTGAGTTCGTAAGTATTTGGAGAATCAATATGAATGTCTTCTTCTTCTGACGATGTTCGCACTTAGGTCGGTCGTCCAAGGTTACCGAATGTGAGAGTAATCCTAGACCGGTGTCCTGATATAATGATCCTAGGCTGGACCGTGAAGGTGAGTTAAACTGTGACTCAAATCGGAATTCTTCTCCTCGAAGTGTCCGTACCGATTATTGGCACCTGGAGTAGGTAGCCAAAAATGATTACCTAGCTGCGTCTAGGGTAATCCGCAGAGGGAGGTCCTGTGTAACCTCTGACTCTGAAGAAAGAGGGGTGTCTGCGAGAAGTTTAGCACCTAAAAGTACCGTGACGGCAACAAAAAATTCCCCGAAGTTTCTTCCTTGCAGCTGGCGAACTGTTTCCTTTGTGGGAATAGCTCCACACATAACGTAGGTCCAAGATCTTCTGCCCGACTCCAGGGAAAATTTTTCCTTTTATTTCCCTCAAGAGCTAAAATCGAGAGAGAGCACCAGATTATTATAAAATTCTTATCGTCGCGCGAAAAGACCTTTCGTCTGCCGCCAGGACATGCCAAACATTCACATCTCGGCGTCATCCGAGCTTTCCTCGTCTCAAGTCGCAGGTTTATGACGGCACGAAGAAACTCGGACCTTCGTCGGCTGGCAGGTGTCTTTTGAGGCAGCCATTTTCCTGTGTGGCCGGCCGCGAATTTGTTTATTTCAAAGACGCTAAAAGGGGTGAAGGGGATTCGATGCGAAAGGGCGAATTTGGAATTAGGGGGCGGGGGACACGCCGCTGTGTCGGTGTATTTATGTACGTACTAATGCATGGAGGTATTTAGACTCATACAATATTCTTATTTGTTTCTTAATATAGCCTCGTAGTAGGCTGTGTTGTGTGTTCAAGTAGGCAGTCGCCAGATGGGCTACCACAATCAAAATAAAAAATACCATATACTACCAGGTCGTTTTCTGGTTTTCCTATGTATACATGTGTCCAGCTTAGGATTTCTTCCCAACAGATCCTGACTGCCCCTTGTAGTCTCATCTTTAGACTTCTCAAGCTATTTAACTTCCAGACGGTTTCACCGAACCCATCTTTACCAGATTTCTTATAAACCTATCTATCAAAACTTTATGGGAATATGCTATCGTTGGTTGCCTTTTATTTGATATAAATAATAATAACCCCTGCCGGGAAGCAATGGGGTGTTTATATGAGACTTCAATGGGGTGAGATGATTTTACTGAAGTTTGCGGTGATCAGACTTCTTTTCATCTTCGTCGCACGTTCCAACAGGTCACCAGCGTCTTCAGAACCTATCCATATCCCCTCACCCTTCCCGGGTCTTCGTCTTCTCTAGTTGTATCCAGTTTTCTCTCACCCTAATCCATCTTATTTTGCTCCAACTCCCAACGATCCGTTTTCGCCCTTCTCATCGCTCTTCTTCCAGGTCTTCTCGCCGCTACAGCAGCTGTAAATGTCAAGTTCGTAGATCCATGGATTTGAAGGTCAATATCGACTCTCATACACAAACATTCATGTCACCACACTCACACAAAATCATAACATTTATTTATGCCACCTCAAACACACACTTGAAGTAAACATTTATTTGTAAAACCACTCGTACATTTATTCCAACTATTACCAATTCACGTACGCGATTGTGTGGCCACAAATACACACACACACACATACACACACTCATTTATTCTAATGACCGCAAACATAGAAAACTTATTCATTCAGACCACTACATACACCTTTCTCCACTGAGTCTTCCTTTCACCATTTCGATCGCATTCTGGTTTCTCGCTGACAGCGCCACCCATTTCGCGCGCATTTGAACACCGGGGTCAAGTGGCTAAAAGACAATTTTCGCTCTCCTTTACTTGTGTATAAGAATTTTGTATTACTTACATATTTATCCCCCCATTCCACACGAGAAGATCTGAACATGTTGCTTAAGTGGGGTATATTTATAGGTGTTGCTCCCGCTGCGCTATCTATAGCGTCCTATGGAGTTTCCTCTCTTTGGTATATACATATATATATATATATATATATATATATATATATATATATATATATATATATATATATATATATATATATATATATATATATATTTATATATATATTTATATATATATTTATATATATATTTATATATATATATATATATATATATATATATATATATATATATATATATATATATATATATATATATATCGACAAAAGGAAGAAATGTTGCTTGATTGTGGCGGGTATTGCCATTTCTAAGTTAGAACGAATCTTAATTTTATTGCCTCTTTTGCCCTATTTATATATTCCTTGTTAATTCTCTTTGGTTTATATATCACTGAGCCCTTATTTCCTTATCGTTGACCCCCGCGAAGGGGTATCGGGGGTAACATGAGCAACCATCCTGCACGTAACATCTACGACTGCGTGCCCTTCAGGCCCCAACGCCTGTAGCTGTTTACCTTTTCAGCGCCAATTCCCGCAAGGAAAATGATCGGCGGCTGTCTCCCACACATTTCACGTCCTTCCTCTTCACCCCTTTCTTTACAGATCTCTCCATACAAATTTTTAGCTTCAAATTAAAACAAACTTAAAGTTTCTTTTTAAATACATGGAAACTCAAAGTGGGCGGAGCCTAATTTTATTTTGCAGGTAGCGCTATCTGGCATTTCTTTATCCTTGAAAGTGTGGGGCACAATTTATGCATTCAATCTGACTTTTACCATTGAAACTAAAACGAGCAACCAAAATTGTGTCCATTTGTATTCAATGCTACTCTGTATTTACTATGAATAATAAACCGAAAACCAATGAGACCATTACAGCAAGGAAATGTTTGAAAATAAGTCACGTAAAGAAAGATACGTAGCCAAAGTTGACTAGAGGCACTAGAAAAATGATAGGGCACGCAAGTCTCCTACTCTTGTGTGTAATGCAGAAGAGCGTAGCGAGAAAAGGATAAGTCGAAGAACAACGAGGCCATCGCCTGCAGGAAATTTCTGAACAGACGTATCATATGGAAACAAATGAAGCTAATGTATGAGAGAATGTGTGGAGTATTTATAAATTACTTAGATTATGGGCAACAAAGGCATGTTAGGGGACGCAACTCTCCGACCAAGAAAGGTAAGCACTACCTAAATTTTACAAAGAAAAGATAATTACTCCATAAATTTTAACAAGAAAAGAAAAACACCCTAAATTTCACCAACAAAATCTATGTAGACTAAATTTGACCAAGAATGATAAACACACTAAATTTTACGAAGGAAAGATAAGCTCTTTATAAATTTTGAAAAGGAAAAATAAGCACCCCCTTATATTACCAAGAAAAGATAACACCCTAAATTTGACCAAGAAAAGATAAACACTAAATAAATTTAACTAAGAAAGATAAACACTCCCTATATATGGGTGTTTGCATTTATGTTGTTTTGTTGCTTTTTATTTAGCTAACCGAACATAACTTGGTAAAGAAGAAGAATTCCAGACGATCATTCACCAAATTTACCAAGTAACGATAAGAATTCCATTTTATCTTTACTCGCTACCAAAAAAAAGATACTACGGAAAATCGAGGAAAGGAAACGCAGTGTTATGAAATTCCAAGGGAAATTTTATGGAGGCGGGTTTATGGATACGGATTTCGCGGGACCGCGTAATCCGTATGGGTTCCATTCCTCACCGTCGCACCGTCTGATCGGCGCCAACCCCACGGCGCCAAGGACCTTTGCGCAAAGCTTTGAGGCCGCCGAGACTCCTTTCCCCGGCGCGCCAAGTCTAAGGAGATCCCCGTCCCCCTTTTGGGAGCCTCCGGCTACCCGCTTCCACCGAGGCATTATAAATACTTCGAGAAAAGCTTTGAGAAAGCAGTACCACGTACAGTCCCGTACGTCCTGCTTCGCCTCCCAACGGCTTCCAGCTACCCGGCCTTGCTTGTACCTAAGGCCAGAGTTCCCGCCGACAGACGATAAACACGGACATGCATCTATCACTCGGTTAACGACTTCGTTCAACGACTAGAGTATTCCCTCGCTCATTTCTCTGCGAAGTTAAAGAAGAAGTAATCTTGCAAATGGAACTTTACAGCGCCCCCTTTACTCGCCGTATTCAAGCCTCTAGTCAATTAGGCTTTACGTGAATCTCCCCGATAATTGCACTCTCCCATTTTCTCTGGAAGCAATCTCCGTACATCCTCTTCCTGACTCTCGTACCTGTCGAGTCATTTGTATCTACCCCGCCCCCCTCCCGGTTTGGTACCCCGGTCTCATTTTATTTATTGTCTTTTATTTACTTGTGCTATTAATATTTTCTTTGTAAATAGCATAGTTATTTTTCTATCATTAGTTTATCTAATCCCAGAACCTCTAAGAATTGATTATTTAGGCCAACCTCACTCGACTTTGTTTATTTAACTCTCGCACTTGGATCTGTATCCCGATTCTCTGTCGTGCCCTCTTCACGGTCACCCTACGACAGTCTGTTACTGTGATTTCTACAGTAACATGCTATATTAAAAAATACTGGAACATGCATTGTTGCAGTATTTTGAATACAGTAAGCTACTGGCTATTTAGCAGCCAGTAAATTACTGTAAAAATTGAATTAAATGTTTTATGTGTACGTGATTTTGCGGATATTAGGGCCGGAACAGCACGAAATCTTTAAGATAGCAGCTACAACATTGGAAATTTATTATCATTGTAAAATTTTTCGTTATTCCTTGATAATGAACTGAACAAGTTCGAAAGTACTTGAAATCCACCTTTCATTTTCCTGTGGGTTTTTTACACACACACACACACACACATATATATATATATATATATATATATATATATATATATATATATATATATATATATATATATATATATATATATATATATATATATATATAAACTTGTAGATCAGTTTACATTGTGTGGAAAATTAAATTGAGCATAAGAAGGAATTAGCGTACTTGGTGACTACATCGAAAAGAACAGCCAAATTCCTCCGCCTCAATGGTATAAGAATTAGCGCTTCCCCCTCCCCCCACCCCACTACTCAGCCATCTCACATCAATAAACGATAAAGTGGATGGTAATACCTGTCGGGTATTGCATACGATATCGTATGCAGTAATTGACCCGAAAAATACGTCACGCAAGGAGGAAAAGGTTCCAGACCAGGATCGACGAGCTTATAACAGCGGCCTGAAAAAAAAGCTTCCCTCTCGCCAATTGCATTTCATTGGTCCCTCTGTGAAACACCAGAGCGATTGAGAAGGAACTAACGTCGTTGGGAGCTGAAAAAAAGAAGGGTATGGAATTCTTAGAAGCCTGGCTCTCAGCTGGAGACTCCATTAATAGACAAAAAGATATAAACAATGTTTACAATTGCTTAAAGTAACACTTGCCTAAATTTATTTTATCATTTATTTAATTGTTTGTTTTCGTTTTATATTCAGAATTTTATTTTCTTCCTTTCGTTGGCTATTCATATACCTATTTGAATGTGTTGCTTTCTGAAATACTGTTTCTGGCTTTTGACATAGTCTGGTGCCAAGGACTAACATAAACTAAATAGAATCAGTCTTCGATATATATAAAATTCTTCTCCAACTTTAACACCGATCGAACTGCTTTCATAAAATAGGTAACCACCTCAGCCCAAAATTCCCATTAAATGAAGGCAAGCCGCAGGTAAGCTGCCTCTCCTCTGTTCCTTACGCGATTTATATTTACGACGTACAAGATCGAATAAATCGCCAAGGCACTTATCTACAATTCACCAATGACATAAAGCAGATTGTATATCCTCCAAACAGTTTGCCGGCCTACTTTTGTTCTTTTATTCATTTCCGTTTCCCTGCTCAGGTGAGGTGTCATGAGCTACCATTGGTATAAGTAGTTTTGTACCTGATCTAAGATTTGATCTTCAATTCTGATAGATCCCTATTCTGCAAGGCTTTTTTTCATTATTTTCAGCTTTGAAAAGTTTATTATCAGCCACCCTGTGAGCGTGGCTTGTGATATTTATATTATCATTGACTCTAAGACTCTTAGTATTATTATTTTTACCAAATCTAGAAGATTATTTCATCAAAAAGAGAAAGAGAATTAAATATCGCCCGTTATTTCTGATTCCCTTTTTTCCCACTGCAAACTTCTGACCGTTTTATAGCCTAAATGATGATGTTACATGACTATACTGTATATGTCTATAGTGATTTTAGAACTGAAAAGGTGTTTACTGAATTAAATGTTTTTGTCTCGTCTACTAATAGCAAGGAGATAGATATCCCATACCCATATGTTCTCTATAATATTTGTTAAACAGCCTTTTGCTGTTGATCATAATACTGTAATTCTGAAATCCCCGTGTCCCGGTTGCTGATTGCAGTTTATTGATTGTGTTAGTCTAAAATCCCCCAGTTCCAATGGCTGATTGCAATTTATTGATAGTGTTAGTCTGAAATCCCTCTGCCCTGGTGGCTGATTGCAGTTTATTGATTAAGTCTGAAATACCCTCTTCCGGTAATTGATTGCAGTCTATTGATTGTGGTAGTATGAAATCTCCTGTCCCTGTAACTGATTAAATCTATTGAATAAGTTTGTCTGAAATCCCCCTGTCCCGCTGGCAGATTGCAGGCTATTGATTGTGTTAGTCTGAAATACACCTGTCCCGCTGGCTGATTGAAGTCTTTTGATTGTGTTAGTCTGAAATCCCCTGTCCCCGTGGCTAATTACAGTCTATCGATTGTGTTAGTCAGAAATCCCTCTGTCCCGCTGGCTAATTGCAGTCTATTGATTGTGTTTGTCAGAAATCCCTCTGTCCCGCTGGCTGATTGCAGTCTATTGATTGTGTTAGTCAGAAATCCCTCTGTCCTGCTGGCTAATTGCATTCTATTGATTGTGTTAGTCAGAAATCCCTCTGTACCTCTAGCTGATTGCAGTCTATCGATTGTGTAAGTCAGAAATCCCTCTGTCCCGCTGGCTAATTGCATTCTATTGATTGTGTTAGTCAGAAATCCCTCTCTCCCGCTGGCTGATTGCAGTATATTAATTGTGTTAGTCATAAATTCCTCTGTCTCGCTGGCTGAATGCAGTCATTGATTGTGTTAGTCAGAAATCCCTTTGTCCCGCTGGCTGATTGCCTTCTATTGATTGTGTTAGTCAGAAATCCCTCTGCCCTGCTGGCTGATTGCAGTCTATTGATTGTGTTAGTCAGAAATCCCTCTTGTCGCTGGCTGATTGCAGTCTATCGATTGTGTTAGTCAGAAATCCCCCTGTCCCACTGGCTGATTGCATTCTATTGATTGTGTTAGTCAGAAATCCCTCTGTCCCGCTGGCTGATTGCATTCTATTGATTGTGTTAGTCAGAAATCTATCTGTCCCTCTGGCTGATTGCAGTCTATCGATTGTGTTGGTCAAAAATCCCTCTGTCCCGCTGGCTGATTGCAGTCTATTGATTGTGTTAGTCAAAAATCCCTCTGTCCCGCTGGCTGTTTGCAGTCTATTGATTGTGTTAGTCAGAAATCCCTCTGTCTCGCTGGCTGATTGCATCCATCAATTGTGTTAGTAAAAAATTCCCCCTTCCCGCTGGCTAATTGCATTCTATTGATTGTGTAAGTCAGAAATCACTCTGTCTCGCTGGCTGATTGCAGTCTATCGATGGTGTGAGTCAGAAATCCCTCTGTCCCGCTGGCTAATTGCATTCTATTGATTGTGTTAGTCATAAATCCCTCTCTCCCGCTGGCTGATTTTAGTCTATCGATTTTTTAGTCAGAAATCCCTCTGTCCCGCTGGCTTATTGCAGTCTATTGATGTTGTTAGTCAGAAATTCCTCTGTCTCGCTAGGCTGATTGCAGTTCATTGATTGTGTTAGTCAGAAATCCCTCTGTCCCGCTGGCTAATGGCATTCTATTGATTGTGTTAGTCAAAAATTCCTCTGTCCCGCTGGCTAATTGCAGTCTATTTATTGTGTTAGTCAGAAATCCATCTGTCCCGTTGGCTAATTGCATTCTATTGATTGTGTCAGTCAGAAATCTCTCTGTCTTGCTGGCTGATTGCAGTCTATTGATTGTGTTAGTCAGAAATCCCTCTGTCTCGCTGGCTGATTGCAGTCTATCGATTGTGTTAGCCAAAAATAAAATCCCTCTGTCCCGCTGGCTTATTGCATTCTATTGATTGTGTTAGTCAGAAATCCATCTGTTTCGCTGGCTGATTGCAGTCTATCGATTATGTTGGTCAGAAATCCCTCTGTTCCGCTGGTTGATTGCAGTCTATTGATTGTGTTAGTCAGAAATCCCTCTTGCCTCTGGCTGATTGCAGTCTATCGATTGTGTTAGTCAGAAATCCCTCTGTCCCACTGGCTGATTGCATTCCTTTGATTGTCTTAGTCAGAAATCCTTCTGTTTCGCTGGCCGATTGCATTCTATTGATTGTGTTAGTCAGAAATCCCTCTGTCCCGCTGGCTAATTGCAGTCCATCGATTGTGTTAGTCAGACATCCCTCTGTCCCGCTGGCTAATTGCATTCTATTGATTGTGTTAGTCAGAAATCTCTCTGTCCCGCTGGCTAATTGCATTCTACTGATTGTGTTAGTCAGAAATCCCTCTGTCCCGCTGGCTAATTGCAGTCTATTTATTGTGTTAGTCAGAAATCCCTCCATCCCGCTGGCTGATTGCATTCTATTGATTGGTTTAGTCAGAAATTTCTTTGTTCCACTGGCTGATTGCAGTCTATCGATTGTGTTAGTCAGGAAGCCTTCTTTCCCGCTGGCGGATTGCAGTCTTTTGATTGTGTCAGTCAGAAATCCCTCTGTCTTGCTGGCTAATTGCATTCTATAAAATTGTGTAGGTCAGAAATCTCTCTGTCCCGCTTGCTGATTGCAGTCTATCGATTGTGTTAGTCAGAAATCCCTCTGTCCCGCTGGCTGATTGCATTCTATTGATTGTATTAGTCAGAAATCCCTCTGTCCCGCTGGCTGATTGCAGTCTATCGATTGTGTTAGTCAGAAATCTCTCCGTCCCGCTGGCTGATTGCATACTATTGATTGTGTTAGTTCAAAATCTCTCTGTCTCGCTAGCTGATTGCAGTCTATTGATTGTGTTAGTCAGAAATTCCTCTGCCCCGCTGGCTAATTGCATTCCATTGATTGTGTTAGTCAGAAATCCCTCTGTCCCGCTGGCTGATTGCAGTCTATCGATGGTTTTAGTCAGAAATTCCTCTGTATCGCTGGCTGATTGCAATCTATTGATTGTGTTATTCGTTAATCCTTTTGTCTCGCTGGATGATTGCATTCTATTGATTGTGTTAGTCAGAAATCCCTCTTTCCGGCTGGCTCATTGCAGTCTATCGATTGTGTTAGTCAGAAATCCCTCTGTCCTCACTGGCTGATTGCATTCTATTAATTGTGTTAGTCAGAAATCCCTTTCTTTTGCTGGCTGATTGCATTCTATTCATTGTGTTAGTCAGAAATCCCTCTGTCTCGCTGGCTGATTGCAGTCTATTGATTGTGTCAGTCAGAAATCCCTTTGTCCCGCTGCCTGATTGTAATCTATTGATCGTGTTATTCTGAAATCCCTCTGTCCCGCTGGCTGATTGCAGTCTATTGATTATGTTAGTCAGAAATCCCCTTGTCCCGATGGCTGATTGCAGTCTATTGATTATGTTATTCTGAAATCCCTCTGTCCCAGTGGGAAGAATGCAGACGCCCTTAAAACAACCACACCAACTGGGGCCTGGAGAAAAGGGTGAACCAGCCCAACCCCTCCCGGCAATGACCAAAGATGAATGGAGAATAATTTTGTACAAGAAAATAGGTGAGAAAAGGGAATCTAAGGAGTCTAAAAGGAATATCTCAGGTAGACTCAAACTAGTTTCAAATTGTCGGGTAGGGGAGTAATTGGTGCTCGGAAGGCGCACCTCTACTCCGGGTACCAAGGGTAACACTCTACACGCCCCTCCCGTCCCTATCGCTATCAGGGGATTTTGATTATAAATTGAAGAAAATAAAAATTAGCTTTTATAAATTTGACAAAATGAAGATCAAGAATGAAATAAATATAAAATAAAGAAAATTTGGAGAGTAAAACTAATTGGAATGATAACAGTAAATATTTGCATTGATTCAAAGCAACAAAAAATATCCTCCTGTTATTTTTGATTACGTGAAAAGCGGATTCAGAATGAGTGGAAAAATAGCTTAGAAAATATTTATTCGGTTACCATAGCAATGATTAGCAACCTACATACACTGCAACCAATGTCACTGGGGACACATCATATCCACGGCAAATAAGTGACTTAATCCAATAAACCAATCTATGATCCCTGTAAATAACTGTTTCCAATGTCTATTTTAACATTAATTTTGCCACCGCAGTACACTGGGGGCGGAGGGGGGGGGGGGTACCCACTCGTGTACTAAGCATTGTACAATATATTGCTGTGGTAACCACATATACTGCGTATATTGTAGTTTAATTTACAATTGTAAAGTATAGTTACCCTCCTCCCCTCCCTTACGTGTATTGTTGTTTCCTTGACACATTTAGCGCGCAGAGAGGTAGGAGGGGGGGGGGAATTTCCCTCATGGCGACAGCACAAAAATGAAGGTTAAAATGGTTAATTGAAACACTTCTGTTGGGTCGTTAAATTAGTCTATTCGATGCGTCTTGCTTGGCGAGTGGGAGGAGCGTTCCTTAGTCGTGCCCGATGCGTGATCTTGGAGGTTAAACTTAGTAAACACATACCAAAATAATTTCGCTCAGAGGAAGAAGTAGATGACTTCTATATAGGACTCAGGAATACTCAGAGACAAGCGAACCATCAGTTCAAAATAATTATGAGGGACTTCAATGCAAAGATTGAAAAATAAAATCACGATAGTTCATCGGTAGAATCATTCTTAGTTAGCGAAGAAAAAGAACGTGGATTTAGAGTAGAAGCAAAACAAAAGTTGGACATAGATGGGAGCAAATAGGTAGGTACCAAATAAGACTCAGTCCCAATATCAAATTAGATTTGGAATAAGAGAGAGCTAACTTGTGGAAATAAGAACAAACCCAATAAAAATTAACACTAGAAACAAAATAAATAGCTTCCAAATTAAGCTAGCAAACAAGTTTAATGAACTAAATTATCAAGTGACAGAACCCTCAACCCAAAACTGCAACCCTAATATAACGAGAACTATTTTACAATGTGAAATTCTGGCAAATGAGACAATAAGATTTAACATAAAAATAAGCGACGCTACGAAAATACTTTATAAACCCTAAAAAAAAAGACGGGATAGAACAATTAGAGCAAAGATCGAATGTTAAGAAGGCAACAATCTTATTTCAAAAATGACAGGGTGGAACTTAATACATACAGTGCAAACTTAGTGAGGATAACTTTTGAAAAACCAACTCAGTAAAACAGATAAAATAAAAGCTAATAATTGGCGAGAGGAAATGAAAACACAGAAGGATAAACACGGAAACAAATCCCAAAGCAAGAAAGGATCCTCGAAAGAGTCGAAGAATCTTATCAGAAACTACGGCAACAAAGGTGTTGGATTTCTGATGTCAAGGCAAGAGTTCACTCCAAGAGAGCGCTGTCACAAAACTTTCAGCCTCGTCACGAACTGGCCGCCCATTCGGGGAATACACTGCTACTCATCCACGAGTGGGGAAATAGCGCCACACTCACACAGTACAACATACCCATTCTCTCCTCTGTTCCAAAACTCTGCTGATGGAATACTAGTGGCCCTGAATGCCCCCCCTTCCTTGGGTAAAAAAATGTTGCACCATTGCTGGTTAGTTTCAAAAATACGATACACCCGGATACCTTCCTTCCCAACCAAAACGTCCACTGGTGCCTTCTGGATCACTAGTGATTGTCATTCTTATCTTTATATGCATTTTATTATCCGGTTGGGCCTCTCATCCACAAGGCGAGGGATGAATGGCTCTACCTACTTCTAAATAAATGAGGACCTATTCCCACCAGTAAAGAAGGATGAGGTTTTGCCTGTGCTATAAAGCTTGAACAATGAGGAAGGACCTGGTGAGGATGGGGTTATAATCGCCTTAATAAAGGATGGGGGTCAATGTCCTTCTGACCTTCTAGGTATTATGCTCAATTAAATTCTGATTGGAAAGTAAGATCTTAATTGCATAGTTCAACGCTTCTGTTCGAATTCTTTATAGTAAAAAAGGCAACCGGAAAGACAAGAAATTACAACGAAAATCGTATGTATTATTATTATTATTATTATTATTATTATTATATAGACCATGCAAAGAGCCACACTGGAAATTTTGGAAATCATACCACCAAAAGATGTCAGTGCAGGTCAAAGCACAGCAAGAAAGAAAAGAAAAAGAACTAAACAGCCCACGGTTACGCAACGAAAAGACATTAGCCAATCTTTTAAACTTATCAAGCGTAATTTTAGATCTCAAACTGGTACGTGGTTGATCCTTAAATTTGAAAGTGATCCCAATTTTACGTTGTTATTGGGAGTAATATAAAGGAATAATTGAGAATAGACTGATGTTAACATTTGAAAAATTCAATTTTAAGTTTCTCGGATTAGAAACCAAAGTATGGAAAGGAAAAGATGACCTGTAATTTATTGACGGTTTGTAATGAAGCCGAAGTGGAGTAATTTTATTAAGAAATAAGTCAATTTGTTTCTGAAGACCTTGCTCAAAACTCTCCTTAAACTTGCTTTTTATAATTCATTTTTCTTGTTGATGGTATTTTGTATGAACAACTTGAAGGGATGGAAATGGTTCTTCCTCTTGCTCCTTCGTTAGCAAATATTTGTGTTATTATGAATCTCTTTGGCTCAATGATTGCCCCATCAATTTTCGTCCTCTTATATCGGCACTATGTAGATAACAAGTTTTTTTATTATTTCGACTTGTCACTTTTCATGCTCTTCATGAATTATTAAACTCAAAACATCCTAATATTAAATTTTCTTGCGAGCTCGAGCAAAAATTCCACCATCCTTTCTTGACGTGCAAATTACCCCGGAAGATAGTCACTTCACGTCAAATGTTTACTGAAACCCCACTTTTTAGAACCTAGTATTAAATTTCTTAGGTTTTTGTGAGTTTGAATTTAAAATTAATGCCATCCATAGCCTCTTTTCTAGAGCATATTATCTTATGTTCAACGTTTACAGCTCTCCATTTAGAATTCGAATTCTTGACTAAATCTTTTGCCTTTAATGGTTACCTGAAATCGCTTCTTCAGAAACAAATTTCCTTATTTCTTAATAAAAATTACTTCACTTCGGCTCCATTACAAACCGTCAATAAATTAAGGGTCTCCTTTTCACCCCCATTCTTTGGTTCTCAATCGAAGAAACTTGAAATGAATTGTTACAACTGTCTACATTTGCCTATCCTCAATCTTACCCTGTATTCCCCAGAACTACTTAAAATTAGGATATATATTTTTTTTAATTCAAGCATCAGCCACCCACAAGCACCGGATCCTATAATTATATACGATTTTCTTTGTACAGGGTGATCCGAAAGTCTTCTTACCCCTAGAGAAAAGTAAGAAAAAATAGAGGAACAATATAATAATATCAAACACATCTAAACTACAAAATTAAAACAATATTTGAAATAGAAGATTAAAAAATATTTACAGGAGGTGACAAGAGTTTCCCACCACCCTATACATACAGGGTGGGGTCAACAAGGTAAACGCTTTATTCCCGCTCTATGCAAGACATAGGGAACATTAAGTAACTTAAGGCGATAACCACATTCTCAGACTTTTACCTTCAAGTCCCTTAACATTAAAAAACTTCAGCCAACTTTGAATAATAAATCCAATCTGTTCCATTGAATATAATCACAAATTAAAGAGTATGTTGATGATTTTTTTCCCTTTTTCATATCCCATCTCTCGTTTTGTTTTCTTTCTCGCATTTCCATACAATTCAATGCGTTTCAAATTTAGTGATTTTTCGTCCATATTCGAAAACTTTTTCTCTATAGTTTCCCTAATTCGACATGTCACATTTTTTCAAAATGTTTCGGTCAAGGGAAATTAACCATGATATAACTATTTATAAAAATAAAAGCTAGCCAAATGTTAATGCGAATACTTTTGTGATATCCATGATTATAATAACTAAAAGATTCAATAAATTTATAAAGTTAACTAAACTGGGAAAAGGCAACAACTTTGGAATCTGGCAAACTTGTTTTGAAATAAAACTGTCTAAATATTTCGATAAGTAATGCTTGAAATACATACCGCAATAAAGTAAAAAATCACTAAATTTAAATTATTTCATTTGTAAATGTCCCGTCTAGTTTATTTATAATTAAATATGACCCCCAAATCCAATAATAATATATTAAATTGTCAGTCTGAAGGACTTACAAAGTGTGACATGAGAATTTTGGCTACATATACATATTTTAATGTGATTATTATTGAATTGTTTTAGCTGGGATGATGGAATTTTTTAGAACTTTGAAAAGTTCTCAATAAATGTTACGAAACGTTTGTAGCTCTGTCCTGGTTTTCCTGCTTCTATTTCGTCTGAAGTTTCTGTTCAACAATTCGCGTCTCATATATATATATATATATATATATATATATATATATATATATATATATATATATATATATATATATATATATATATATATATATATATATAATTGAAAATCACATGTCACGTTATTTTTTATAGATGTATTTAAAAGCCCAAGGAAATGAAAATTGGTAACACAACCCGGAAAAACACTTAGGAGAATATCACATGAACCAATAAAAGCTTAAGAAGGAAAATGTAGAGAACTGAAAGATAGGACAAACTATTTTAATTGATATATGAAAATAAATAAAGAAGTTGGATTTGAACCAGTATCTTTAAGCGCTCATCGCGTATATGACCAAGACGCTGATTGCCAGAGCTACCATCCTCAACCTCAAAAAAGGTTGATTCAAGAAGACTTTTGAACAACGAAGTGTAAGCTTCTTGAATCAACCTTTTTGGGGGTTGAGGATGGTAGCTCTGGCGATCAGCGTCTTGGTCATATAAGCGATGAGCGCTTAGTGATACATGTTCAAATCCAACTTCTTTATTTTCATATAACGGTTAAAATAGTTTGTCCTATCTTTCCGTTCTCTACATTTTCCTTCTTAAGCTTTTATTGGTTCATGTGATATTCTCCTAATTGTTTTCTCTGGTTCTTTTACCATTTTTCATTTCCTTGGGCTTTTCAATATATATATATATATATATATATATATATATATATATATATATATATATATATATATATATATATATATATATATTATATATATCGCATCCGTCTTCGCACCTTGGACAAGGTCCCCCATTCGGATAATGAAAAGCACATAATGATCAAAATGAAAATTGTTGGCAAGACTTAATCCACCAAGGGCGGGTCCTTGTTGGGATGGATGTTCAGATCTGTAGTAGTGTAGTGTTTTGACTTTAATCCTCGATCATAGAACCATTCGTTGTTCCTCTTCAAAAGTATGCGGATATGAGAAGCCATGTAGGGGAGACAATTACTCCATCAGGGGGGTTCAGGAACATCTGAGAGAGAGTGGGAATGAGAGCGGGGAATGTTAGTTGGGTTCTGATTGGCTATGTGCATGATGATGCGCGTGAAGCTATTAAGTTTCAGCGTATCCGCCAATGGGCTTCCACGTCGTGATGCTTTTGATAGATTTTTGGTCGGGTTCGCTGGAATCAAACTCGTGTCTTCACACCGTACTCACTCGAGTCACCAAATTGCGACCCGCAAAGCAACTATTAGCGTCCCGCAGATGATTTAGGCCTAAAGTCAAATGCTTTTTAGATAAGTTGAAATTCAAGATTTTAAACTTAGTGAAGTAAAAAAGTAAAGTAGAAGAACTTAAAGATGAATTAAAGAGCAGATTTAATGAATTAAATAAGCTAAGACCCTGCTTCGATTTTCTTGTAAATTATTTTCTGTGGCCTAATCAATGATTACTCTCGTTTTAGTATGTTGTTTTTTTTTAAGAAAATCGCATCAGTCAAACCAAAAGTACTAGAATTTCAAGATGTTGATTTAAAGATATTACACAACATTTTATCTGTCACTGAATATTGAAAACAGGTCTCAGCAAGATGTCCTTAATTCATGAAAGCGAGCTGCCAACTCCTCTCAATTCGGAAGACAACTTACCGCTCTAAATCGCTCGTCTCATTAACGAAATATGTCAAGTCCAAACGCCACTCACCCCTCAGCGATACACAATTAACTGAGCTCCTTAAAACTGATGAGACATCGTATCAGCGGGATTTGACGGCACTAACTGCAAGAATGAAGATTATCTAAAGCTCTCTACGAGCAATGCATAAAGTTTCAATGGGTGAAAGTAAAACTTTTATATAGCTTTTATAATTTTCATTGAAAAAAAATGTTACCCTCCACCATTCGGAATATGTCGTAGGTGTCCCGAAGAGATAGGGGACTTGGCTACCCCTGCCATAAAATATATATTAATTTCACTTCCGCAAAAATCTGAGGTTTCAAAATAAAAGTTACTAACTCTTTATTTTAGTTTCAATATCTATGATGAGAATAAAGAGTTAGGCGAGATATTCTCTATCTCTTTCTCATCCTCTATCTCTCAATATCTTTCTCATATCTCTCTCATTCTCTCTATCTCATTCTCCCTCACTTGCAAGCAGGTGCACAGTGAGGTGCCAGGCTACCTTATTGCCCCTACTAGCAGCAGATGTCATTCTGTAGTATGGGAGATTTGCGCAATCCAGTAGATTTGTGCGATCGAGCGGGGGAGTTGCGCGCACGGGATATTGACCGTCATCTGAAGTAATCTCTTGACTTCTCGAGAGTGAACAGCCTTTGCGAGAGTGTTGTGAGCTCTTCCTTGAATGGGATCATTGCTTCGTCCCTCTGCTCGCGGAACTATTGTGGGACCAACGTTCGATATTTTTAATATTTCCTTTAATTAGAAATAAAATTTTCTATCTTGAATTTCAGATTATTTAGTCCATCTGATAAAGAAGCATATTGATTTCTATTAGAATATTGAACTTCATTTCACAATATCTTCCAGACCTCTTTTTAGAACCTGATAAATTGGAGAATTCAGATCCAAATTTGTCCGTCCTAAACGGTCTCACGAATAGGCCATTAATAAATTGCTCGAATATCGAATGAAAGACATCAGACCTTTATCAGGCAATTCTTCCTGACTATTTTTTTTTGTCTCTATCCATATTATTGATGTGTTAATGGACTATTGGGAAAGAAATGTAATTGTGGTGGTTCATGCTATAATATCGTTGAGAGCTGTCGAAACAACTAATATAATTAGTAAAATGAAGGAGTGAGAGAAATATTTGAATAACAGCTGTTTCAATGTGTGTAAATGTTTGGAAATTACAATTGTGTCTATTCTTATGTTTTATTTAAATATTCCTACCGGTTGACCTCGTGCGCTAGGCGAGAGCGGCAGGGTTGAATTTCCCTACTTTTATTTTCGACTAACTGAACTGGTTGCAATGTTGAATTGCAACAACATATACTAGTATTTCAAACCCTCCTAGCATGGATGCTGCATGTACTGATATTGATAGGCTAAATTTATGGCTAAAATATAAAGATTTTACATAATATACCTTAACACCCCCAACAATTTTATTTAATTTGTTAATAACACCCCACACAATTTCATTTCATTTCTTTAAAACACCCCACACAATTTCATTTCATTTCTTAATAACACCCCACACAATTTCATTTATTTTTTTAATAACACCGCAAAAAATTTCATTAATTTCCTAATAACACCCTATACAATTTCATTTCATTTCTTAAAAACACCCCCACAATTTCATTCAATTTCTTAATAACACCGCCACAATTTCATTTCATTTCTCAATAACACCCCACACAATTTCATATTATTTTTTAAAAACACCCCACAAAATTTCATTTCATTTCTTAATAATACCCCACACAATTTCCTTTCATTTCTTACAAACACCCCACACAATTTCATTTCATTTCTTAATAACCCCCCCACACAATTTCATTTAATTTCCTAATAATACCCTACACAATTTCATTTAATTTCTGAATATCACCTCTCACAATTTCATTTATTTTTTTAATAACACCCCACACAATTTCATTTACTTTCCTAATTACACCCTATACAATTTTTTTTTTATTTCTTAATAACACCTCCAAAATTTTATTCAATTTCTTAATAAGACCCCTACAATTTCATTTCATTTTTCAATAACACCCCACAAGATTTCATATCATTTCTTAAAAATACCCCACAAAATTTCCTTTCATTTCTTACAAACACCCCACACAATTTCATTTCATTTATTAATAACACCCCACACAATTTCATTTCATTTCTTTAAGACACCCTACACAATTTCATTACATTTATTAATAACACCCCACACAATTTCATTTCATTTCTTAAAAACACCCCACACAATTTCATTTCATTTCTTAAAAACACCCCACACAATTTCATTTCATTTCTCAATAACACCCCACACAATTTCATTTAATTTCCTAATAACACCCTATACAATTTCATTTAATTTCTTAATAACACCCCCACAATTTTATTTAATTTCTTAATAAGACTCCACAATTTCATTTCATTTCTCAATAACACCCCACACAATTTCATATCATTTCTTTAAAACACCCTACACAATTACATTTCATTTCTTAATAATTCCCCCACACAATTTCCTTTCATTTCATACAAACAACCCACACAATTTCATTTCATTTATTAATAACACTCCACTCAATTTCATTTAATTTCCTAATAACACCCTACACAATTTCATTTAATTTCTTAATAACACCTCTCACAATTTCATTTATTTTTTTAATAACACCCCACACAATTTCATTTCATTTCCTAATAACACCCTATACAATTTCATTTAATTTCTTAAAAACACCCGAACAATTTCATTCAATATCTTAATAAGACCCCCACAATTTCATTTTATTTCTCAATAACACCCCACACAATTTCATATCATTTCTTAAAAACACCCACACAATATTATTTCATTCCTTAATAATACCCCACACAATTTCATTTCATTTCTTAATAACACCCCCACAATTTCATGTCATGTCTCAATAACACCCCACACAATTTCATTTTATTTCTTAAAAACACCCTACACTAATTTCATTTAATTTCTTAATAACACCCCACACAATTTTATTTAATTTTTAATAACACCCTAAACAATTTCATTTCATTTCTTTAAAACACCCCACACAATTTCATTTAATTTCTTAATAAAACCCCACACAATTTCATTTATTTTATCATAAGATCCAACACAATTTCATTTCATTTCGTAATAACATCTACACAATTTCATTTAATTTCTTAAAAAACAATTCTCACAATTTCATTTCATTTCTTTGAAAACACCCCACACAATTTCATTTTATTTCTTTAAAACACCCCCCACAATTTCATTCAATTTCTTAATAACACCCCCACAATTTCATTTCATTACTCAATAACACCCCACACAATTTCATATTATTTTTTAAAAACACCCCACACAATTTTATTTCATTTCTTAATAATACCCCACACAGTTTCCTTTCATTTCTTACAAACACCCCACACAATTTCATTTCATTTATTAATAACACCCCACACAATTTTATTTCATTTCTTTAAGACACCCCACACAATTTCATTACATTTATTAATAAAACCCCAGACAATTTCATTTCATTTCTTAAAAACACCCCACACAATTTCATTTCATTTCTTAATAACACCCCACACAATTTCATTTAATTTCCTAATAACACCTTATACAATTTCATTTAATTTCTTAATAACACCCCCACAATTTCATTCAATTTCTTAATAAGACTCCACAATTTCATTTCATTTCTCAATAACACCCCACACAATTTCATATCATTTCTTTAAAACACCCTACACAATTACATTTCATTTCTTAATAATTCCCCCACACAATTTCCTTTCTTTTCATACAAACAACCCACACAATTTTATTTCATTTCTTAATAAAACCCCACTCAATTTCATTTAATTTCCTAATAACACCCTACACAATTTCATTTAATTTCTTAATAACACCTCTCACAATTTCATTTAATTTCTTAAAAAACAATTCTCACAATTTCATTTCATTTCTTTAAAACACCCCACACAATTTAATTTCATTTCTTTAAAACACCCCCCACAATTTCATTCAATTTCTTAATAACACCCCCACAATTTCATTTCATTTCTCAATAACACCCCACACAATTTCATATCATTTTTTAAAAAGACCCACACAATTTTATTTCATTCCTTAATAATACCCCACACAATTTCATTTCATTTCTTAATAACACCCCCACAATTTCATGTCATTTCTCAATAACACCCCACACAATTTCATTTCATTTCTTAAAAACACGTCACACTAATTTCATTTAATTTCTTAATAACACCCCACACAATTTTATTTAATTTTTTAATAACACACTAAACAATTTCATTTCATTTCTTTAAAACACCCCAAACAATTTCATTTAATTTCTTAATAACACCCCACACAATTTCATTTATTTTATTATAAGATCCAAAACAATTTCATTTCATTTCGTAATATCATCTACACAATTTCATTTAATTTATTAAAAAACAATTCTCACAATTTCATTTATTTTTTTAATAACATCCCACGCAATTCAATTTCATTTCTTAATAACACCTCACACAATTTCATTTATTTTCTTAATAACACCCAACATAATTTCATTTAATTTCTTAATAACACCCTAAACAATTGCATTTCATTTTTTTAAAACACACCACACAATTTCATTTATTTTTTAATAACACCTAACACAATTTCATTTAATTTTCTTAATAACACCCCCACAATTTCATTTCATTTCTTAATAACACCCTACACAATTTTACTTAATTTCTTAAAGACACCCCCACTATTTCATTTAATTTTTTAATAACACCCTAAACAATTTCATTTAATTTCTTTAAAACACCCTACACAATTTCCTTTAATTTCTTAATAACACCCCACACAATTTCATTTATATTATTATAAGATCCCACACAATTTTATTTCATTTCGTAATAACATCCTACACAATTTCATTTAATTTCTTAAAAAACAATTCTCACAATTTTATTTATTTTTTTAATAACATTCCACGCAATTTCATTTCATTTCTTAATAACACCCCACACAATCTTATTTAATTTTTTAAAACACACCACACAATTTCATTTATTTTTTAATAAAACCCCAAACAATCCCATTTCATTTATTTAAAACACCCCACAGAATTTCCTTCAATTTCATAATAACACCCCACACAATTTCATTCAATTATTTATAAGACCCCACACAATTTCATTTAATTTCTTAATAACACACTACACAATTTTATTTCATTTCTTAAAAACATTCCACAATTTCCTTTCATTTCTTAATAACCCATCACACAATTTCATTTAATTTCTTAATAACACCCCCACAATTTCATTTCATTTCATAATAACACCCCACACAATTTCATTTAATTTCTTAAAAACACCCCACACAATTTCATTTCATTTCTCAATAACACCCCACATAATTTCATTTAATTTCTTTAAAACAGACCACACAATTTCATTTCATTTATTTATAACACTCCACACAATTTCATTTCATTTCTTAAAAACACTCCACACAATTGTATTTCATTACCTAAAAACACCCCACACAATTTTATTTCATTTCATAATAACACCCCTACAATATCATGTAATTTCTTAATAACATCCCACACAATTTCATTTCATTTCTTAAAAACACCCCACACAATTTCACTTAATTTCTTAATAACACCCCACACAATTTCATTTTATTTCTTTATAACACCCCACACAATTTCATTTAATTTCCTAATAACACCCTACACAATTTCATTTAATTTCTTAATAACATCCTACACAATTTAATTTCATTTCTTAATAACACCTCTCACAATTTCATTTAACTTTTTAATAACACCCCACAAAATTTCATTTCATTTCCTAATAACACCTCACACAATTTCATTTCATTTCTTAAAAACACCACACACAATTTCATTTGATTTCTTAATCAAACTCCCCCAATTTCATTTCTTAATAACACCCCCACAGTTTCATTTCACTTCTTAATAACACCCCACACAATTTCATTTTATTTCTTAATAACACCTCACACAATTTCATTTAATTTCTTAAAAACCCCCCACACAATTTCATTTAATTTCTTTATAACACCCCACACAATTTTATTTCATTTCTTATAAACACCCCACACAATTTCATTTCATTTTTTAATAACACCCCACACAATTTCATTTAATTTTTTAATCACCCCTCTCACAATTTCATTTAATTTCTTAATAACACCCCACACAATTTCATTTCATTTCTTAATAACACCTCACACAATTTCATTTTATTTCTTAATAAAACTCCCACAATTTCATTTCTTAATAATACCATCACAATTTCATTTCACTTATTAATAACACCCCAAACAATTTCATTTCATTTCTTAATAACACCCCACACAATTTCATTTCATTTCTTAATAACACCCCACACAATTTCATTTCACTTCTTAATAACGCCCCACACAATTTCATTTCATTTCTTAATAACACCCCACACAATTTCATTTCATTTCTTAAAAACACCCAACACAATTTCATTTCATTTCTTAATAACACCCCGCACAATTTCCTTTCATTTCTTAATAACACCCCACACAATTTCATTTCATTTCTTAAAAACACCCCACACAATTTCATTTCATTTCCTAATAACACCCCACACAATTTCATTTAATTTCTTAATAACACCTCTCACAATTTCATTTAATTTCTTAATAACACCTCTCACAATTTCATTTAATTCCTTAATAACACCTCTCACAATTTCATTTAATTCCTTAATAACACCCCCACACAATTTTATTTAATTTCTTAATAACACCTCACACAATTTCATTTAATTTTTTAATAACCTCCCAACAGTAGTTTTAATTTACTAAGGAATCCCCCAAATGTCTGTTCATTTTGTAATCTAAAACATCAATATTTGTTATAAAGTTTCAAACGTATCAATACCATGACTTCAACCTTGCATAATTATGAACACCAAATATTGACTCTTGAATGAAATATTTTAACACTTGTGAACACTAAATAAGCCTGGTTGTAATTATGAATTTATTTTAATGTGAAAACCAACGACTGCAGGCCAAAAGCTCCTAAAAGGTTCACATCCCTAGTGGCCCAAAGTTCCAAAACGGTTCACATCCCTAGTGGCCCAAAGTGATTTCAATTTAGCCACTAAGAATTAAGGTTTCGCAACTTTCCTAGGGGGGGGGGGGAGCTATCCTGAGGAAGGCGCAAAATGGTCTTAGCATGGCATTGATTGCATTTTTACCGAAAGAGAAGTGTGACCAAATATATGTTTACTCATATGGTAAAAGAAATGAAGGTTTGGTAGATAAAAAATCTAAGCAAGTGAGTAATAAAAGCGATGAGAAATACACTCGAGCCTCCTTTATCACGTACGTAAGGGGACCGTTTCGAATGCGTTCGATTTGAAAAGGGCGCGGAATGAGGCTCGTCGTTTTCTTTTACCAACTAGGGTAACTCAATTATTTATTATATGATTAATATAGCAATGAGTAGCCATCTTCACCCTGCATCCGTCTCATTTAGGGATGCTCTTCATCCACACTAAGCACCCATTAGTAACTTGCTTAGCGGGAATGAACAACATCCCCTCCCCCCAGATCTGTTCGATGCAAGGTAAAAGACATTGCTATACTAACTCCATAACATCACGGCGTACATTATACTTTACTATACTAAAAAGATTTATTAACTTATATATAACATTTAATACAAAAAAAAATTATGTTTCACCTCCTTCCTCTAAAATTGAACAATGCAATTGTATAATAACAGACCATTTTGTGAACACAAAGTTGAATGTTTTAGTTTTATTGATATTTTTGCTTTTCTCCAATTAAAAATTTTATTGACAGCTTAAACAAGGTCTGCTGACCAAAGGGTCGCGTGCTCTCACTTATTCTGATTTACGACCTAATGACCTCTAAAATTTCAATAGTTCCCGGATTGATCTTAGGAGGCCTTTGGCAAATCTATCATTCGAAAGAGAATATAAAACAACATAAGGGTTTCAAATTTCGTTAGAATCGGCGGAATATTTACGATGTTTTTGCAAAACAAAATAATTACCAGGCTAACCTTGGGAGGCCCTTGTCTATTATATCATTTGAAAGAGAATGTAAAACAACATAAGGATTTTTTTCCGAACAACGATGTAAAAGGTTAGGGGTAATAGGTTATTCAAGCTTGTTTTGTAGCACCATCGGTTGGCGAAGTTTGCCGTTAATCGGTAGAATTCTTAAAACGGACATGTTTAGATATCTTGCTGCCCTTAGCCTTATACATCGTTGTTCGGAAAATAAAAATAATTACGAATTAAAAAGAAACTGTGCTTAATTGCGTTGCTTAGAACGAAACGCAATCACCGTTTTTCCTGTAACTTAAACAAACCTGACCTAACCCACAAGACATAAAAAACTTACTTTATTGTGGTAGATAGAGATCCACATCGGCAAAACCCATTCTTTGATTACTTAGATCAGACTTTCCCTAGTTCAATCAGGAAATGGCTTCATATAGTTTTTTTTATTCACGTTTGAACCCTCCAAAACCCCACACACTTTCGATAAAACACCCTCGATTGTACTTTCACTTCTTGAATTTGACCTCGTCTATTTCCACCGTTTTCCTGCGCCGCCGCATTTCTCCGAGCCCATTTCAAAATAATAAATTATCACCTCCCGAAAAAAACTAGACCAGTCCACCAAAATTTTTGATCAAGACTTCTTCTACCTGTGCACAGATTTCAATATAGATCAGTTTGTTGCAAACAAACCAATACACAATCCATATGATTGTGTCGGGGAAGAGGTGTGCGCTCGAAAACAAAACGTCCACACAAAAGTTGACTTTTTTTAACCTGCATCTCGATTTAGACACTTGTTTTATTGTCTTGGGAAATAATTTTTCTGTCACAACTAAAATTAACTTGTTCAGTAAAGTGTCGACAGGCCACCTCTTTCTGTCTAAGTTTATGTTCAAAAAGGAAGCTAATAAACAAATTGTGGAAGGTGCGAGCGAATGTAACAGTCCGTCTTATAGCATTTAAAGATGGCGTCGTGGATGAATTCTTGCGTTGAAGAATCGAGTTGAAAATTGCCTGTTTGTGACTTTATAAAGGGATGTTAGACCCTCTCCACCATCAAAATATTACGCATAGGATACTATTATATCAATGCAAAGCAGAGTTACATGATTTATTTGACTAAAAAGCATTGACGCATGGAAGACAAGTCGTGGCTTGCCTGTTTTTTTTTATGTTTTACTTATAGCTAAGGTGGAGGCGAGTATAATTAATCGTTAATCTGTTAAAAATACAGCGAAAGTTAATGCTAAAGTATTAACCTTAATTATTTCACTATTATAAAACAATACAAACGATTTATTTGTTCTTAAACCACCCCAAATCTGCCCTAACTGTAAAATATAAAAATTTCAAACATTATAAGGGACAAAAAAAAGAAATATTTAATGAAATACAAGATTAGTATCAATTTAATAGTAATATTGGGTTTCATTAAAGTTTTTTATGTTTTTTAAAAAATTTTGTCCTTTATAAATTTGCAATTTTATATTTTCTAGTTTGTATTGTTTTCACTAACTTTATAATTTAAGAAGGGGATTTAGTTATGACTTTTGTTTTTTATCAAAGTTATTTCTAATAATTCTTTTATAATATAAAAACACAAAATGATGAAGTTCAGAAATAAATATAAGTATCGAAATTTTGTGAATTTTTTAAAACCCAAAGAACTACAAATGGTGAAGTTCAGAAAATTTATTTTTATATATCTTCTTCTATAACTATTTTAGCAACGTGATATTTTGAAAGGGGGAAATTTAGTTTAGAGTTCCTTTTTTAAATTATTATAATTGGCGAGGTTCAGAAAATTTGTAAAAAATTTCTGAATTTGGCCAGTAACTATTTCTTCCTGCTAAAGATTAAAGTGGAAAATATATTTTAGAAACAACTTCGATAAAACCTTCGACTATACAAAAAAATTACCTAAATTTTTAACAATTTCTCAATTTTTGTTCTAGTTGTAATTCTTTTTGTTGTAAATAATTCCCAAACATTCGATAATCCTATATATTTTTTTCTAAACTTCACCATTCATAATTTTCTTTGTTTTAAAATATTCCAAAGTTAAAATATAATCTTATCGATAAACCAATGGCAAAACCTTTGGCCATGACTACATATATCCTTATCCCGAATTTTTTTATACCTCAAACTAAAAATTCACTTTTAAGAAAATTGCATTCATAAATTATAGTGTAATTGATAATTAACGTTATCGCTTTAGCGTTAAATTCCACTACATTTTTAATGAATTAACAATTAACTGTGCCCACCTCTGAACTAAGGGTAAAAAAGCCATTAGATACCACCCTCTTGAAATATGGGTGATAATTTGGGCGACCAAATTATTGCTTAAATTTGCATAGAAAGTGATGCAATTTTTCAACTTTTTTTTACTCGCAATA
The DNA here is from genome assembly GCA_963969495.1 of Ceratothoa steindachneri. Classification (NCBI taxonomy): domain Eukaryota; kingdom Metazoa; phylum Arthropoda; class Malacostraca; order Isopoda; family Cymothoidae; genus Ceratothoa; species Ceratothoa steindachneri. The sequence continues at coordinate 169,510,414 of OZ018320.1, read as the reverse complement.
ACTAATAAACACATTTTCCAAATTTTATCAATAATAACTAATAAACACTTCAAAAACTAATAATGCCCCCTTAACCCCTAACCTTCTCGCAATTTTAAGTGATAATTTTATCGCCAAAATTATAACTCCCGCATTTGAAAATGTCGCTAATGTTTTGCGCCAAATTACAGTTTTGTAGTGTTTTCACCCCTAGCTACAAAAAAAAACAATAATAAAACACATATTATGTCATTTTATACTATACGCCGATTTTTTTTATCTTATAATTTGTTGATTTTTTTTTATAACTTCCATAAAAAATCAATTTCTTGCCCATAGGTAATGTGTATCATCTGCGGAAATATACGTACAAAAAAGTATAGGCACATTCAAGCACGAACTTATACCCCATTACTTGTGGCCGTATAGTTATACACTATTAATTTGTAACCATGCATATTTATTTCATTTATTATCAAGTTATATATCACGGAAGTTATATGGTGACAAGATTGCTAAAGTATCATCATACTTCGTTCCATGAATGCAAGGGCCTCGCAAAAAGTCCTCGAAATAAATGATCAAGCGACTCCTGGCATCTCTTATATTAACGCACGAGGACTTGTGTCTCTCTCACAGAGAAAACGAACGAAATAATTATATGTGTAAGTCATCTAAACATCACATAATTTCAGCATGAAGCAGATAATTCCTTCGTTCGTTTTCTCGCATTTGGCACCTGACACCATACATCCTTACAACTCATCCCATCAGTGAGCAGAATCCTCGGTTCGTTACACTTATTAACTAATCGCCAAATCAATATATGCCTCTCCCCTCCACTACGATACCTCACCGTTCATTCAACCTTTGTTCTTTCCGCCTTCTGTCAATAAACAAAAACACAAAGTGATTTTGTGTCAACGAAGCGGTTGAATCAAATCTCAATTGTCTAAATTCCTTCTTTACTTGAAGGCAAACACGAATTTTCCTCTACCACACCGATAAAATGATTAGCATTGGACAGAACTATTGCCTACCTGTCAGATAGGGTGTTGGCAGAGAAGGAAAAATCCAAAGCAATCCAGTATTACTTGAGCGACTAATAAGGCAGACTAGAGCACTTATCCCTTGCATCCATCACTTAGCCTATGTTGTTATCTATGTTTATTTTCTCTCATAAATAGCAGAAAACACCACTGGAAAGTATTGCGTCTCGATCATTTCCACCTTTATTCATAAGATAAAAAATTATGTTCAAACGTCTTGTTTGGCCTTTGAATAAGATCTTATTCCTAAAACCTCATAGGAGACAAAAATTGTGTTCGTGTTTGTAAATGGAAGATAACATAATAATAAATAATAATATCTTGTTTTCATCTAACACATCGTATATTGATTTTTTTAGTTCTCTGGAGTAACGTCGAAGTTTGAGACTTATAACTTTACTGAGAAAGATTAGAATTGGGAGAGCTAATCATGGTTCGCCGTGGTAAAAATTCCTATGGGTTTTACCATGCATTTACCTTCATTTAATAACCCTTTCATTTCAGAGTGAGGACCTATAGTTTAACGTGGACTCCGAACAACGTATGAGAGCCAACGAAAAGTCGACTCGAATCCGTAGCCCATCTGATCAATTATCACACCCGATGTAGCTTAACTTCACTGTATTTGGAAAAGGTGTCTTTACTCGACTTGGCTGTAGCTGAGCACTGCCGATAAAATGGGGGGGGGGGGATTTGACTCCTTCCAATGTTTTGTAGTCTTTGAATGACTTGTAATATTTCTAAGATTTAGTAAATAGAGTCTTGCATTGTACTAGTGGGGCGTTTGTGGTCCAAACTTTTAAACGATGCTATAGGCTCAAGAGCTACATGTGGAGGATGTTATTTCTTAGAAAAGTGTTTCTTTTGTTTCTACATTTTGAACAGATTTATTTGTTTCCTTTAGGATTTGCCTTTTCTTGATTCCTATTTAAAGAAACTTCTACAGTGAGGTTTTAGTCGCGTCGAGACTCTTTTTGTTAATATGTGGGTCAGATGGTGAGATGATATGTTTTTTAATTGATATTCATAATATTTTTTTTAATTAACTTTTTTATCAAAATTATTTAAATAATTGAGAGTACGCGATTTAAGTCTGTTGCTCTTGCTTTAATAAAGGCTGCGTCCTCTTTACTTGGTAAGTGGTAATAAAAGAGTCCCCTTGATTATTAACTATTGCTTCAAATATGACCTAAAAAAATAGTCCATGGTGATTTCATGTTCAAGTCCGCTCCACCTAAGTTCACAGCTGCTGTTGTTGTTACATGGTCCCCAGGAGAAGAGGACCTCTGCTCCCTCTGATCGCTTGGGAGATTAAGGGAGAAATCCTTGGATCCAACAGCTTATCCTGAAGGAGCAGGTTAGAATGGAGTGAGGCTGTTGCATGCTGGGAAAATTTTACAGCACCCATATGTGCTAGTGGTTTATTCAACAGCTAGAAGGTGGATGTTAAATTGCAATTTAACATCACACGGGATACACAGAGGTTGTCGACATATCTCCCCCCCCCTTACCACGACTACAACGGGCCAATATGCACACGCCTTTCCGAACTATCTCCATTCCATTAAAAGAGATGATTCTGCCCTTGGATTTCTACCCCCATAGCATCTGTGACCTTAATTTCCCAACAAAGAATTTAATTACATTTTTTTTTTTGGGGGGGGAAAACTTTTTTTCAATCAAGTCGAGGTATAAGTTGCCTTGCAATTAACCAAAAGTTATTTGGCTTAAATTTCCTAATGAAATTTCGGCTAAAAGTAAGAAATCGAATCTGGAAGAAATTATGTAAATAGTTCCCTCTTGTTCTAATTCCCTCGGGTGCTATTCTAAGACAAAATAATCAAAAGAGAAACATATTTATCCCGTCTATGAGAAATTCCATTTTTTCGATTGCTTCCCAAAATATAGGAGAGAGAAGATAACGATTTGATAGACAAATTAAACTACATAAAATGGACTAAATTAAGAAATTTAATTGGCTCCGGTAGAACAAGGTTTAGCCTTGGCTGAGCATACGGTACTTCCCATCTTGGTGTTTGTGTGCAAACAGGAGGAAATATCCTTTGTATAAAGGAAAAAATCTCCATTCCGCGAGCACTCTTTAAATGTAAAAAGGTTATATAAATTAAAATAATTTAAAATCTTAAGCTCAATCCAAGACCATACTTCTCTTTGTATCCAAGAATCGCTCTATATTAAACGACACAATCCTTCTCAATAGCGATTTGTCTTCTTCCCACTGCTAATCACTTTACTCTGTCAACTAATGCAAATGCCCAAAGACTGCCTATTTTTTCTAACCCACTTCACTTCTCTTCCATTCCTTATATATCTATATTAAATCTCCTCCAATGGTTTCAATAATCCCTAACAGTTCAGCACCTGAAAATAGAAAATTCAATTCAATTGAGTCTCCAGTTGTCAGGTGGGCCAATTTTGCCGTGCTTCAGCCGCACAATAAAAAGAATGGACACACAAACGATTTATATAGTTTTGGGGTTTTGCCTAACATGTAGATTAGGTTTGCAATCAAGTTAATGCACGAATTTCTTGATACTTTCGTGATAAAAGTTAAAATAGAATCATGGCCTCACTCGATGTGGAAAGTCTCTTCGCAAAAGTGCCTGTGAAACCATCCTAGACCAAGGTTACAACCACCATACGCAGCCACACCCGAATGTATCACCTTATAATCTTAAGGATCTCCTACTAGCATGCGGTAGGGGAGCTCCATTCAGAGCTCCGCCTAAATTTATGTACATCCAAATAGATAGTTTAGCAATGGCCTCACCGCTTGGTCCCATTTGAAGAAGTTTGGACGAACGACACTACCAGACCTTCAACCTATAACAGATAGGTAAATGATGTCTCCCTGGTAGAATACGGTATTCTCGTTGGGGGGGGGGCAGAAGTTTTGTGTTCTGATACCTAACAGTGACTATGTTAACATTCGTGGTTCCGCGACACGAGTATGTGGATATGAATGAGTACCATGTAGGGGACGCTAGTAGTCCACGACGGGCGTGGTATGTGGATGTGTGTGCTCCCTATCGGAGGCGCAAGTAATCTTTCGGTAGGATTCCGGAACGGAGAAGAAAGTGGGATTGTTGTGATGTGTAGGCGGAATTAGAATGACAGCAGTGTTGTTGTTGACTATGTGTTTGATGATGCATAGGGACCTACTTACTCCTGTGAGGGTAAATAACGTATCCACCAGTGTGAGGTCACCTCGTGATGCGACTAGATGTTTAGTATACTCGCTCTTTGGCAATGAATACATGCCTCGACTCTAGAAGTCTAACACAATCTCCTGTAGGCTATCAAGCGTTTTCCTGTTCTTCGTTTTAAATATGAACTAAGGTACTTTTAGAGGAATGGCAACATAAAGCCTCCGAAAGGCCAGGCGGAAATATACCTTAAAGTCCCCCTCCCTCTTGTGGAGAAAGCTGGAGAAGTGAGCCCCATGGGGAGACTCGTGGGAACGGTAGCCGGCGAATAACAGTAACTGCCTACCCTGTTTGATCTCTCCGCCGCATAGGTAGTTGGAGCGACCATCTATGTTAAGGCAACCACCAAAAGCTCTTAAACGACGCTCTAAAGATCCAATTACCTATGAGATCCGTAGGCATGTGGTTATGTCACCAAAAAGCGGTGCCAGTCAAAAGGCACGCCAAGGAGTGTGGCGATTGAGGGTCTCGCTAATTAACAAGCTAACTTGGGCACCTCAGTGCCAACCTCCGCACCTCTTGCTCTCCCAGATGCGAACTCTTCATTCGCGCTCCCCTCTGCGGCCTCGACCCTTCCCCACTCGAGTGACTCTCGCAGCTCAAGCTCCGTAAGAGTGAAAGGAGAAGAACCAAGCACCAACGAGGTTCCGTTCGTTAATTACGGTAAAAATCCCCCCGTATACCCAAAATCTAGTTGGGCACTCGGCGTTAAAGAATAAGACACCAAGAGGCTTCAAGATTATTCAGAAGAGGACTCTTGAAGCGAAGAGCACCGTAACTCTCTCCGTCTTCTTAACTTAACCAGAGGCAAATTTGCAATAAGAAGATGACATCGCCCTACCTCGCTTCCTCCATCCCATCTCGACGAAATTCTAACATCGGCCACTCCAAATCTCCGAAGCGCGAGATAAGCCCTTTAACGACATCCGACAATCCCTGATCCCGTCTGTTATGTAAGTTAGAAAGAACATTTATATTCATATTGCGATAGTATGAGGTTAGTACGTTTCACGATTTAATGGAAATAAAAACAATTGTGCGTGAACCCGTCATATTTGTTAGTGGAAGAGAGTACTTTAATTTAATGTTTAACGCTAATCTAAAAGGGTCGCGATAAAAATACTAATCGGCAACTGGTGTGTTTACGTGTAGCCTATTTGTTTATTTTTGTCATTGAAGATATTGTAATAGGCCTAGTTGCCCACCGGGTTAGTCTCGGTTAGCGTAGGAAGAGGATATAAATGTGTTTACTGTTAGTTTTTAATAGTTAATTGTTAAATTTAAAATATATGTTTATTTTGGGATAATTCCTGTGTGTTTCCTTATATCCTTACGTGTTGAAGCGGCTCTTCATTAAAACAACAAAATTCGCACTCTTATATCAAAGCATACTTCAACAAAGAAGTACATCACGACCACAAGGTATCCTGCGACAGTACTAAAATAAACTCCAATTCTCGAAATCTAAAAGAAATGGAAACACGAAATTGTACTGAAAAGCAGCGAAGTGTTTAAACGCTGAAGGCGATGCCAAGAGAGGTACAAAATCAACGTCGTTAATGCATTTATCAGATGTGCCATTCGATATAGTTCAACATGGGAGTTTCTTAGCAAAAAGATCGGGAGATTAAACCAAATTTTTGTCAATAATAAAAAATTTTCTAACAAATGATTCACCACCAAAGTTCCTACCGCACAATACCGTTGTGTCCCACATAATCTTTAACCACCGCCCGATGACAACACTATTTTATAAAAAGATAAATTTATTCCATCCTGCAAAACTGAGAGAAATAATCCAATGAAGTTTCAAGTGTAATAACTAGAACGATAAAAGAAATTTAATCATTTACTAAGATTCAAGGGAAACAATATTCGCACCTAATATAACAAAATCAAACCAACCAACATTATTTAGAAATTTACTTGACCCTACGAAGGCTATGATTGAACAATAACAAAAAACACTTCTCGCCCACAGCCATACATTTGCAGATTGGAGCCTCGAAAATGCACATAAAAAACAGAGTGCAAGTCTCAAGAGGCGCACATTCACGGCTTTAGGTTCTCTTGTACCCGCGCAATGGAGATTTTCGCTCTGTGGCGTTCGCTATATGGGATACTTATAGAACTCCCTTACGGCTCTTTTACTGCTCATGTTTTGCTCAAAACCTGACTTCACATGCGATATTTATGCCTACGCACCCGAACCTCTTTCGTACACGATAAATTCGGTCAATTCATTCGTTTTACATCGTTCCCAGTGCAATGTGCGCTTGGACGCCCGGGTTCTGTGTTCTGCCATTGGCCAACGGATCTCATTTCTTATGAAGTAAATCTTGATGATACCTATTTTCTTAGGCCTTTTGAGGTCAAGGTTAGAAAACTTAGAGAGGTTGGTGCAAACCTCGGACCGATGAGGCCAAAGGTTAGAGAAGTCGGCATTCTTGAAAAACTTTAAATGTTTCGGGGTTTTTTTATTTTTATATTTTAGTGATTTAGTTTTAAATTCGAAACTGGTGGAAATGACCATGTATGTAGCGGGTGTATATGTAATTTATATATGTATATATGAGTTTTTTTATATTTTTTTTTTTGTTTTTTTAACAAGCTTGTCCATTTAACTTTCCTTATAACCTTTTTTAGGATTAAATCTTAAATGCCAAATTTGTCAATGACCAGGTAGTCGATATGTAGTTATATATATATATATATATATATATATATATATATATATATATATATATGAGGGCGGTCAATAAGTTTTGCAATTCGGATATAAGGAAACGAGATATGAGGAAAAGTGTTTTATTATTTTTCAATATAACTACCCTCGACTTAAATGCACTTGCGTCACTTGTCCCTGAGGCTTCAATTCCCGACAACCAGAAATCTCCCCACTGCTGTTCAATCCACTCCTGGACGGCGAGCTGGACATCTTCATCGTCCCCAAACCGGCGTCCACGCAGTGCAGCCTTGAACTGGTGGAATAAAAAGTAGTCGCTAGGGGACAGATCTGGACTGTAGGGGGGATGGTTGAGCTCCTCGAATCCACACTCGCGCAGGGCAGCTTGTGCAACTCTGGCCTTGTGGACTTTGATGACGTTGAAGTCGATCATGGGGCGTGAGGTTTATAGGGACCCAACGGGCAGAGACCTTGGTCATGGCCAAATTGTCGTGGATGATGTTGATAACACTTCTAAGTTCTCGCTTGATTTCTTCGACCTTCACTCGTCGATTTTCGAGGATCATCCTCTCCACACGGGCCACATTGTCCTCGTTGGTCACGTCTGACGGGCGTCCTGGACAGGTGTCATTTTCAAGGGACTCACGACTATGGCGGAACTCTCTATTCCAGCGAGCAATGGTTGCATAGGAAGTGGCGGTGTCGGTGTACTCTGCAACCATGCGTTCATGGATCTCTTTTGCATTCTTGCCTTCCTTGGTCAAAAATTTGATCACTGCGCGTTGCTCAACCTTCTCTATTGTTGAAAAATTTGTGACTGACGATCTGCGATCAGCTACGGCTTCTTAAATCGACGAGGCAGGAGCGTGCGGCTGCAGGCCCTAACTTGTCATAACTTGTCCTAACACCCCTACAAACAGCCATCCCCCTTCTTCTGTTTTGCCCTACCGATTCGCAAAACTTATTGACCGCCCCTCGTATATATATATATATTTTATATATATATATATATATATATATATATATATATATATATATATATATATATATATATATATATATTGGAAGTAGTTACTTCTGGCTAAAGATAATTTAATGTTAAGAATGAATCTAAGATCAAAAAGAAAGTGGTTTCCATTAAACTGATTCTTTAATGACAACGTTTCAGGCTCCAAGCATATCATGATATATGATATCAAGATAAAGACCATGGTGACAAAGACCATGTTTTCGCGCCACTTTAAATCAATCAATTAATTAGCGCTTGCGCGCCTTGTTTTGGCGAGATGAAGTTTAGACAAGTGTGGGCCTCATATTTACTATTTCAGTTTTCAAAATTGGTGGTTGTGCGCTTGTGACCTTGAGGAAAATGAGCCTGACCAAGGACACCTGAGCGTACCTCTCGTCATTTTCATGGTAGATTTTGAATTTTAGCGTTGGTATTTTGTAGTAGTAATCTTTGATTCGATCTTTAGCCTTGTTTTTATTTTAACTTAGCCTAAAGATCCGTGTTCTTTTTTTATACTTTCTGCGGCGGCGCCCTGCTTAGTGACCGCCGGACAAGATAGTTAGTCTTTAATTCTCACATTGCTCTTTGAAAGGAAATGCTGAATGATCTCTTCTAAAAATCTTCGAGAGTTGAGATTGATGTCGGAAGACAAGGGGTTTTTAGGACTACTGCAAAGCACTTTTTAGAACCACTTCAAGGCACTTTTTAGGACAACTTCAAAACACTCTTTAGGACCACTTTAAGGCACCTTTTAGGACAACTTCAAAGCACTCTTTAGGACCACTTTAAGGCACCTTTTGGGACAACTTCAAAGCACTCTTTAGGACCACTTCAAGGCACTTTTTAGGACAACTTCAAATCACTCTTTAGCACTACTTTAAGGCACCTTTTAGGACAACTTTAATGCACTCTTTAGGACCACTTTAAGGCACAGTTTGGGACAACTTCAAAGCACTCTTTAGGACCACTTCAAGGCACTTTTTAGGACAACTTCAAAGCAGTCTTTGGGACCACTTCAAGGCACTTTTTAGGACAACTTCAAAGCACTCTTTAGGACCACTTTAAGGCACCTTTTAGGACAACTTTAATGCACTCTTTAGGACCACTTTAAGGCACCTTTTGGGACAACTTCAAAGCACTCTTTAGGACCACTTCAAGGCACTTTTTAGGACAACTTCAAAGCAGTCTGTAGGACCACTTCAAGGCACCTTTTAGAACCAATTCATGGCACTTTTTAGGACCACTTCAAAGCACTTTTAGAGCCACTTTATAGCACTTTTTAAACTACTTTATTACACTTTTTAAACCACTTTATAGCATCTTTTAGGACCACTTCAAATAACTTTTTAGAGAACTTCAAAGCACTATTAGGAGCACGTATTTGAGAGAGATAAGGAGCTCTGGACAAAAACCAGAGCATATTTTAAAGCAATAAAAAGTGACAAAAACTACGTTCCACTTTCTCAAATCGTTTAATCCTGTCATTTTTCGCTTTTTATCTAAAAGTCTGTTCGTACTTTCATTTATTTTTTACATCCTTGTCTCATTCTTATAGCTAAATTTACACTTTCTAAACTAGTAAATTTTTATTATCGTTTTCTAATGATGATTCTGTCCCTTAATCATTAAGTCCGTTGAACGTGTTTGCTAACTTAATTTACAGAGTATTATTTTTATTTGAATGTTAAGATTCAATGGGTTTATTATTTCTGCCATGACTTGTGCTCTGTCTCGTTGTTGTTTTTGTTGGTCTGTCTGGTTTCCCTAGTCAAAGAAAAGCCGACTCCAAAAGCTTGTGTGTTCGGGTTGAGACGAGAGCGTACGTAAATCAGAGGCCTTTATCTCTTGAAATCCCATTGTTTCCTGAATCTCCTCCTGGAGCCACATTTTGAAGCCTTAATAAATTCTCGATCTCAAGAAAGGACGGTAAAAAGACTAAGTAAATATTGATGGTCCAGATATTCGCTTGAATCCGTGATTTATGGTCATCTTATGGAAGAATCGTGTTTAGAGCCTTCGAATCCATGAGAGGGGATAAGAACAGGATTTATCTCGGAAATGATCTCTTGTGAACCTCAAATACCACCGAACGAAGTAACGCAACTTCAAACTCCGGCATTTTGGGAGTTGACAAAGCCAGGCGTATGGAAAAGGGGAGACCATAACTTCAAGAGTTAAATGACCAACATAAGTCAAGCTTTGTTTAATAGAAAAGTCAATCTCATATCCCATCTTACTTAATCTCATTGCCCATGGAATTAAGAAGAGAACAATTAATCTCGTATTTTTACTTAGTCAGACAATGTTGCTGCGTGACCCAATAAATAGAATAATCAACCTTACATCACTCTTAGTCAACCTTGTGTCCCCGGGAGTCCACCATAGAAAAATCAACCTTACATTCCCGATTAGTGAACAATATAAACCCGGGATCCAGAATAAAAAAAATTACATTCATCGTTAGTTACCATTTTTGACCCTTGAACCCCAGAATCGAGGTCAATTTCATTTTCTTTCCTAGTCAACCATATGGCCTTGTGATCTAGGAATAAGAAAAGTAAAACTTTTTTATTTCCAGGTACTCCAGAATGAATAAGTCAATCCCTCCATCCCCGTTAGTCAACCTATTTTCCTGGTACACAGAAATAGAAAGAATTTCATAATCTCCGTTAATCAACCAGGTGACCCCATTTCAACCTCTACGAGTCAAGAATTGAAAAGTCATCCTTACCTTCTCCGCTAGTCAACCTTGCGAACCTAGGTCCTTAGAATAAAAAATGTCAAACTTGCATTCTCCGCTAGTCAACCTTGCGAGCCTAGGTCCCTAGAATAAAAAAAGTCAACCTTATTTCTCCACTAGTCAACCTTGCGAGCCTAGGTCCCTAGAATAAAAAAAGTCAACCTTGCGAGCCTAGGTCCCTAGAATAAAAAGTCAACCTTGCATTCTCCGCTAGTCAACCATGTGACCCTAACCCACAAAGCCTATGGGAGCCTCGAGAGATGTGAAATATAACGCTTTAAAAATTATTAATAAAATAAGTAAATGAACGGACAATTTTTCGAGATTATTATCATTATTATTTAAATCATTAGCAATTTTTCAGAATTATTATTAACTGCAGTTAAAATTATTAGTATTAAAATTGTTATTACTATTCTTTAAAAACTCAGTAGCAAATAAACAATGACCAACGTGGTTCATAGAGAAACTGGGGAAGTTAGGGAAAGTGAAAATGGGTAGAATGCATCCAGCCCGAGTAGGCTTAAGAGAAAACTACCTGCAGCACTAGGGATCAGAATGCGCGAACTCTCCTGAAGCGTTCAACCACTATAATTAAGGTAGTTCCCCTGGCAAAGAGATTACATGCGTGCATACTGGTACCAAGGGGTTTTAAGTGGAGAACCAATAAGAGCATCGCCGTCAGATTTTTAGAGACGTCCTCTAACAAATTGGTCAAGTTATGGGGAGTAAAAGATAAATAGAGGAAATAGCGGATAGGAGACTAGTTAATGAGCTACAGCGACCCCACAACTCTCCTGATCTCGCGTTACTTAAGCGAGGGCGGATCTTCTTGCGTTAGTGACAAAAAAGAAGATCCTGTAGGATTGCTGTAGGATAGAGCAGTGGGTCGCATTTTCTCGGTGTTCTCTCGTGTTCAGCCGATCGGGTTTCTCCGTGGCCGAGAGGGATCTCTGCTGGAAAGAGCATCGGGCTTCACTGAGTTGCGGGGTACACAGTGGCGAGAATAATCAAAATGTCCAGGTCGGTCGTCAGGTTTACATTGATTTCTTCCTTAGAATTGGAAGATAATTTGAATGTAACACAAATTTGTATACAACATGATTTGTATGTAACAACAATTTGTATGTAACATAATCATTTGTATGTGACGTCACAATTTGTATGTAACATAATAATTTGTATGTTACATCACAATTTGTATTTAACATAATTATTTCTATGCAACGTCACATTTAATATGTAACATAATTTGTATGTAACGTAACAATTTGTATGTAACAAAATAATTTGTATGTTACATAATTTGCATGTAACGTAAGAATTTTTAGGTAGCAACAATTTTCATTCAACGTAACAATTTGTATGTAACATAATAATTTGTATGTAACAACAATTTGCATATGACGTAAAATTTTGTATGTAACAACAATTTGTATGTAAAAACAATTTGTATGTTACGTAACGTCACAATTTTACAGATGACAAAAGTGTCTATGGCCCATCAAGTGTCATCCAAGTCAATCTAACCAGTCAGTATAGCGAGCCTACAGCTCTAGAGCAGCGGTGAGAAACCTTTCTTGCGTTGAACCACTCTGTATCAAACCCCTCTGTGTCGAACCCCTCTGTGTTGAACCCCTCTGTAGGCCGAATTCATACAAATTTAATTCTATATCGGCAAGTTAGAAGTTGTTTTGTATATAACTGATTACTATGACTTAAAAAGGGAAAACTGATCAATTCTAAAGCTAACTCCTCTTTTCTGCGAGTATTTTTAGTAGGAAAATAATAAAATGATTTCATCTGCAAAATTTTAATTCATTCGGAAAGACACATTTAATGGCGAAGAATGCCGCAGTCTCCCAACCTTGCCATAAGTCCCCCAAATCCAGTGTTCACGCCTGTGAACACAACTAGATCTCAATGAGAACTCCAGCAAAGAATATATTGCGTCAAACATTACTACAATGCACCTCGTTCAAGAAAGTGCAGTGCAGTGCAGGACACTTTGGTGCATCAGTTTGAATGTGAAAAAGACCCCTCCAAGAGCAGAATTCAGGACTGAGTGGACCACTTCGAGAACTATGGGAGAGTGGAAAACCTCAATGCAGCCACTGACAACCGTCCAAGACATTCAGGAAGCCCCAAGAAAATGCTATGAGAGTCAAGATACTGGAGAAGATTCAGGAGACCTCAACTTTGCTTAACCTCCTTTGGACCTCAATTGGAGCTCACTTCCATCTTGGAGGAAAGGTAAACTCAAATACAAATGTCTTCCAGGAGACATCCAGACCAAATGGGGTAGCCTCCAAGCCCATACACTTTCCTAAGTGCACGGTATGGACTGCAATCTCAGCCATAGGCATCATCGGACCATTCTTCTTCGAGGAATCTGGCGCGACTGTGACAGTCACCAAGGAGCGGTATGTTGAGGTCCTCAAAACCTTCAATATGGAGCTACAGACCCTGTTCCCGCCGCTTATGGGAAAGTTCTGGTTCCAGCAAGATGAAGCAAGCTCTCACACCTCAAACTTGTCCCGAGATTGGCTGAAAGAGAACATTGGTGGCCGTGTGATCAGTCTCAAGACTGATTTAGACTGGGCACCTAACAGCCCAGAATTTAGCCCCCCCGATTTCTTTCTTTGGGGCTGCCTTAAAGACAGAGTGTATGCAGGGAGACCCAGGACCATCACGAAATTCAAGCAAGTCACCAGGTAGGAGATCGGTTTGGTCGGTTTAGTCGGTTTGTAAGGACTTCATACACAACTTTCGGCTGCGCCTCAAGAAATGCACAGTGCTAAATGGAAGTCATCTCGACACGTACTCTAGAATAAAGAATAAAAGTTCAAAGATTCTCTTGTTTTGATATGATGTTTTAAAACACAATAAACTAGTTATCACCAAAGTTTCATTCAATCCTTGCAGAGAATTAAGAAATGAGGCATATCGAAAGTTAGGGCCCTTTTTTTTTGGGGGGGGGTCACCCTATATGAGTAAAGTTTAGCCAAAGATAAAAAAATTGAGAGGCAAGACCCTTTAAGAAGTAGCCAAATTCGATACTTGGAACCCAATCCTCCAGTCCAACTGGTAGATGGTTTACGTCAAACGAGGTGCGGATAGGCTCTAGAAGAAGCGAGACTCTTTGTTGGGTTCTGCTGTTCCAGGGGTTCAAAATAATGCAATGATCGAAGATCGACATCATAAAAATAAACAGAGGAATAGACAAACCTAAGAAGAGGATAAATAGATTAACAGATCAACAGAGAGATGAACTGATGAGCATAATAACAGATCAACAAAGAGAAGAACGGATGAATATAAAAACAGAGATATGAAAAGATCAACAGATATGAACAAATGAACAGAACAACAAAATGAAAATCAAATGCAAAAACGAGGGAAGAAATTGGAACTTACTTAAAAGGCATTTGCAATCGCACTCTTGAAGTTCTGATTAGTGTTTGACAGAGATTCTGACGAAAGTGCCAAGATAAGTGAAGGTAAAAATGTGTGTAAGGAACATAACACAAGTAAAAAAAGAAAAAGACTCAGCGTGTTTAGGATAGGTAAACAATCATTGACGGTGAAGAGGAGGTGGCATTAGACAGGACATCAGTGGAGAAAAATTGGCAGTGGAGATGAACGTGTACATATGATGGCCACAATTCACACAAAAGTGTGTGAAGTGTAACTTTCCCTTCCCCTCACCTTCGGCAGCAGTTTAATAAAAGAAATGACATGAGGCTCCGCCTCGTAAACAAGTTGTTTAGATCGAACAATACATTAAAAACAAGCCAATTACAGCGATTGATGCAGCGTCTTAAGAAGCTTGCCGAGGATCGGAAAATGCATGAAAAGTCTGGATCCTCCGGAACTCAAATCAAGCTAAATAGTGGATTAGCGTAGTGAACATACTAATAATTAATGAGAAACAAAAGCTTTGGGAGAGAACAACTTTATTAGTTCACAACTACCTGGCTAGTTTAGGAGTATCACGTGCCATCCTTCACTTGTACCTAGACCTGCAAGAGTGATGCTTCGAAACTAGTCCTGCAAATGTGAAGTAATAAAGTTTTCAATGCTTTTGTTTCTCATTAATATATAATAGCCATTAAATATCCTTGAATTTTTTTTTTGGGGGGGGCCTGGAACCCCCTATCAAGGTTCCGTAGTTCAGGACAGATGCGGTTCTTCAAGGTCGCCATCACCACTAAAGTGTTGGGAGGCCAGAACCCTCCCAAAGTCACCTTGAATTCGGCGCGCCAAATTTAGTGCCCTGGATTAGATCGATGTACAGAACCAACATTAATGTGGGCTCTAGTTATTGTGATTTGCGCTACTGTCGGCTTCTAACCGGAAGAGGGGAGCTGACATTTTAGACCCTGGCCTTGACATCCTCCTTTTCTTTCCATTATTCCCTATTTTTAATCCTTATGTTTATTCTTTATTTTCTATGCATTAATTTTTTGTTGTTTGTATTCTTTTTTAATATTTATGATTATTCCCTTACCAATGGCCGCAGAAATCCTAACAGAAATGTTCCTCACCTAATGATCGAGTCTTTACATACATACGAGTATATTGTCCTACGCTGTTAAGGAGTTGAAATGTCTCCCCTCTCCCCAAAATTTGGGGCTGTCATTTCTTTCGAATAACTCCTATTATCCTTTTATTCCTTATATTTTTTATTCCGTGTAAGGGAGCCACTTTTAGGAGAGAGAGACGCGCCCTTTCGGTCCCTCTTGCCCCAAGCAGTCTTCTTTTTTCGCAAGGATCGTGTTGGTCGAGAGCGAAGCTGAATGCTAGCCTCTCTATGATATAGACAGCGAGCATGATATGTTAGAGGTAGACATCAACCTGCGCTAACAGGCCTCTCATTCATAAGAAAGTTGAGTCGGGCTGTCACCTACTGCTCTATTTATAAGTTTCACCACTATAGTAAGTAAACTACCGATGGAGTTATGAAACACTTGGAGTAGATTACCAGGTTTCGTCTATAAAGGTCGTGATTGAAGAACATGCTTGAGTTCTTCCATGAGTTAGTGGACGAGTACGACCGATCTCGATGGGTGGACTTACTCTACCTGTTCTTTCAAAAGACGTTCGATAAAGTAACCTACAAGAAGCTTAATACGAAGGTGCCCTAGTTGGGAATTAGAGATAAGAATTAGATAGAGAATGTGCTCTCGGAAAGGCAGCAGACTCAGACTGGTTATTTTTTTACTAGTCGCGTTCTGCAGGGCTCATTCCTCGGTTCTCTTCTATTCATCATCTACATTGACCACCTTATTGAATGATCGGTGATTAAAATCGGCAACGCATCGGCTAATACTAAACTAAGTGGATTCGTATTGTTGGACATTGCTTGAAAATGTTCAAGCCGGGGCTACAAACCTGTTCGCATCAACTAGAAATAAGGGGATTCTGTGCCCTCCGGTCTCAATGCTTGCAGAAGGATCTGCGACTATATATCTTCATCTATTTTCACTCTAACATCACTACTTTCTTTACAAATATTTCCTTACAAACTACGTGATATAGCCTCGTTGCCTTTGCGCTTTAAATTCGAGGACAAAAAAAAAGACCTCGCCAGGAAGAGGGCGAGTGAGGTGTCCAAAATTCATCCCACTTTCCAGAACATTGATCCCAAGATGTTTGCCTAAAATGAGAAGTCGCCCAAGTTTCGCACGACTCTGGGGAGGAACTTGTTCGCCTACAATGTAGTGAAATATTCCAACCGGCTTCCTGCTCAGGTAATAAACAGCGGATATTCTTGATTAGTTCATAAAACAACTAGAAACACTCTTGCTACCTGTACAAAGGTAGAGAAAACTTATCAAATTCTTAGTATGGTTTTAGCTCTCCTAATGAGATTCCTGGTTGTCCCTTTTTATTTACATCGCTGAGTTCTTTTTTGCTTTACCGTCCTGGCATCATCCGAGAGAGAGGTGGGGAGGGAAAGCCTTCCTCTTCCTAATGCCCTCTCTTATAGCAACTATGTTAGGCCCATTCTCGTGCGGTACCTGTTCAGTATGGTCCGCAAGATCTTTTGACATACTTCTTTTCCCCGTAACTCATTGTCACAGTTTCGTTCTCCCCTCCTTTCTCTCTCTTACATTCTCTCCCACTCTATCTTTTACTTTTTTGCTTTTTCGCGCTTCCCCTCTTTCTTTTCTCTCTTTATCTTATCTCCTTTTTCTTTTCCTCTCTCTGATTTAATCTCTTTTTCCTTCAGTTTTTTCTTGATTTTTCTTTTTCCTCTTTCTTTCCCTTTTCTTTCTTTTATCTTCCTTTCCCCTTTCATAAATCTTTCTTTTTCAACATAGAATTTTTAACTTTTTATAGGCTTTCTATTTCTTGGAAAAGAGATGTCAACTGTCTTGCTGATTTTTTGTATTATATATACAGGCACTTCTACATTCATTTTATATCACCTTATTCCTATATAGCGTAAATTTATACCTTTTTCTCCTTTTCGTTGTTTTACTATAAATACGAATATATAATATGTGAATTCCTCAAAATGGAAAATTCAATTTTTTTTAAAATATTCAACCAAAAAAAAAAATCCAAAAGTTTTCGTGTCAAATTCAGGCGACAGTAACGAAAAGGTTTGTATTTTTCTCTATTTTCTTAAACAAAAGTGTGGTGTCACATTGTATTCGCCCATTCCACTCTACTCCACCTGATCCTAAAGCGAGGCACGCACCTTTAAACTTGTTCAGTAACCATTCGTTCGTACTGGGTAACGAATGTCTTGAATTAGGGGGCCATCCGTCATAAACATTTTGCTGGGTTGATTCATTTATACCCTTTAATTCGTTTCTTTTTTTCTTTTTTTTTTTGCTTCTAGAATCGTTTATGATCCCATTGGATTACTAAGATAGTTCGGGGACATCTTGCACTCTAAATAGGCTCCATCATACATGGCTAAGAGAAGAAAAGGAGGTTAGAAAGGATAATGAGGAAAAAATACTGATAAAGGTGGAGAATGATACTGCTTAAGGTAGTCATCACCTGTAAATTTGGGGGCCAGAAGGGTCGTGTCAGGAGAGATAAAGTACCTCAGAGTGAGAATCTGAGCCTCCTTGGATTTACTTTTACTAACTACAAAAAAGTCCTTTTACCTTCAAAGGGAGAAAGGTTGCCGTACAGGTCGTTCCGTAGCGCCCTTCGTCCGAGTGGTTTGAGCGTCCTGTCACTACCTGTTAAGCAAACCTAAGCTACAACGAGTGTGAATAGTCAGAGATTGGGAATCACATTTCTGATGTAGTTCGGGGTGACTGTTATCTAATGACTTAGGGTTCGGATCCCGCTTTAAACTAGAATAGAACTGAGATAACCGTCCAACAGTATAAATAGGTGAACGAAACCTAACCTAAGCTAACAAAGAAAATAATCCGTATCTATAAAACGTTCGATCTGTTCCTGTGGCCACAACATCGTTCACTCATAACTAACGGTGATTCCGGCGCGCGCGTAAACTGCCGGGCGCGCGCGGTGAAACGTTTATTCATTGTAAGTAAATTATGTTATATTATACTATGAGATATCATATGATGATTCATGATATTATATAATCGGGAGTGCGCAATTCTCCTGGTTCTGCCTTAACTTAACAAATAATAATCATTATCAGCAAGTAAAGATATTTCTGTGCCCCAATATAAGAATGTCCAACAATATTCACCTGTATTTATTTGCGACAGGACTTTTTATCTCGGGCAACGCTGGGTACCTATGCTAGTATCTAAATATAGTAGTAGTGGTGAGTTGCGCTATCTCCCCTAGCAACGTGAGCGAGTTATCGCGACCGGATAATGAATTGCACAGAAAAACAAGAAGGACAATACAAGTGAGCACAAATGCACAAAGGGTTGGTCCTCGTTGGAGGGAAGGTGTCGCGGGGTAAAGTCTTTTCGACACCAACCACCGATGGTACAACCCTTTGTACCACCAGGGAGGCACCAGGTACGCGTCACATGTATTTAGATATGACTAACCCACTAGAGGACACTAGTAATCCATCGGCAGGGTCTCGGAACACAGGAAAGAGGGGGTGTGTTGTACTGCGAAGACGGAAAGGAAATGAGAGTGTTCTGGTGATTAGGTAGGTACGTGATCATACGTGTGGGGCTACTCGCCTCCGCTGTGTAAGTATCAACGTATCCACCAATGGGAGGCCAGCCCGTGATGCCGCTGAAAGTTTAGGGCCCAAGTTTGTTCGGGTCGAACCCTTTCCTTGCCGTTAGAAGACCAACGCCGTATCCAATGGGAGAAGATAAAGGGGTTAAGAGAAAGTTCTTTTATAAATGTTATTGAAATGATTCGTGCTTCCCTGTTGCATATATAATTCCAAGTAGCACCAAGGTAAGAAATTAAAATAACAAACCCCTGAATTTAACGACCCTACTTTCAAAACCAGCCAACCATTCTTAACTCCCAAACTTGTAATGCTAAAATGCTTTTTAGAACGACGAAGTTGAAGTAGAGTGCACAGTAGCACATGGAACACGGTGATAGACCGCATATTAGGTCATCAAACATGTCGTTAGACAAACGCATATTAGACCATCAAACATGTCACTAGACAAACGTATATTAGATCATCAAACATGTCGCTGGACAAACGCATATTAGATCATCAAACATGTCGCTAGACAAACGCATATTAGATCATCAAACATGTCGATAGACAAAGGCATATTCGATCAATAAACATGTCGCAAGACAGCATATTAGATCAATAAACATGTCGCCAAAGACCACATATTACTCGTAAAACATCAATCATGTGCATAGATCGCTTCTATATCATTAAACAAGAAGGTATACTGTATACTAGACCATCATTTGTGTCAGTAGAGCTCATATTAGAATATCAACTATGTAGGTAGACCGCATATTACTCGTAAAACATCAACCATGTACGTAGATCGCTTCTAGAGCATTAAACAAGTAGGTATACTGTATACTAGACCATCATTTGTGTCAATAGAGCTCATATTAGAATATCAACTATGTAGGTAGACCGCATATTACAGAATAACCGATATATGCATGATTTAACAAATAATCACTGTTTAGACAGTCTGCGGAGCTTAGTTAATTGAGCGGTGCGACAAAATCATCTGTACAGATTTCAAATCTAAAATTCAACGTCCGCTTCGCCAAATAACCCAAGAGGAATCATTATAAAGAACTATGATTTAAATTTAATAGTACTCCTTATTTATTATAAATTATTTATTTTTAATGACCCCTAAAAGAGTCAAAAAACTTTCGCACACTTTCGTAAGAATTGAATAGCATCAGATAGGATTTCAGATCGATTTTGGAATGGGACAAGCGAATTATCTCCTCACCTAGTGTCTATTAAATATGAGAGACAAAATAAAATATACTAATATGTTGTTTAATCTAACTCTAAAAATTATATACATATGCTGTGGTCCGGTCGAGATTGAGATGTAGCAACACAAGACCACTTACCACTAAATTGCTCTGTAGTATTAGTAGCTGCTTCTGAGGCCTATTGATGGTCGTCTCTCTCGCATATCGATGAAAATTTATACCTGTAGATTTGAGTGTTTTATTAAAAAATTAAACTATCTAATTATTAATGAATAAATTTACTTGTAACAGAACAATGACTTTGAGATTCAACGCTTATGATTTACTGAAGACCTGGGTTGAGCTTGAGTCCTGGATAAGTTGATTGACTAGTAATGCAGATAAAGTAATGCAAGTAATGAATGAGTAAATAAGTATTTAAATAACCAAAGTAAAGTAATTTGTTAATGATATCAGCTTAAATAGGTAAAATTAAACAGACAAATTGTTACCTGAGAGCAGAAAATGAATTGTGTAGTTTAGTAAAAAGGGCGGAGTATTTTCCTATAAAAGGGCTTCGTCTTTCTTTTTATACAATCATTGGCTATGGACTGGTAAAGGTCGCAATGTTCATTCGTATGGCGATATACGACGGGGATGTTTCATTAAGTATCTGTGATCCTCTGGGGATTGGTAGAATATGCAGCGCTAATTCCTTCTATTAATACAAAGGTAAATTTGTCCGCATAGCGACTTTGCGAGAGATGATATTCGGCTGTCATTAAGGGACGCGTGGAAAGAGATTTGTTGAATAATAGTCCAGCCTTATAATCAAAACATTGGCATGCAGATTCTTTCTGCCACATATGTTATTGTTAAAATAACAAGTAGAAGTTTAGTTTAGTTTTTATTTTATCCTTTTCATCTTTTATAGGACCTCATTAGCCGAGAACTTTCAAGTATTCTCATTCATTTCACGTCAGAAAAGACGCTAGAACCATCAATTTTTGTATGAAGCTAGATTTTTAGGCTACTTTTTAACTTCTTCTTGTAGCATAAACTATTTAAAATTCTATAAAACTTGAATCCTTTTTATACTTAAAAAATATGTTTTATATTTCTAAGTTTAATATTTGAGAAAATATTTAACTTTCTTTCATTCCTATATTTAATGGACACCCTATTAACTTTAATCATGAGGATTAAATCCCCCCACTCGTTCAGGGTTGACAAGGGATCTATAAAGGTTATTGGAACTGGATTAATCTTCCTTCCTTTCTTACTTTCTCTTGTCCGTTCTGTCCCTCACCTCCATCCGCGAGTGAACACTTGGTTTATACAGGCTCTTTTTTTTTGCTTGACAGTAACTCAAAGGCAATTGCCTTATTGTTATTATAATAAAGGTTTTACATGGCGCCCTTCATCATTATAAAACCTTGGCAGGGCGCCCGTCCTTCGACTAGGAAAAGGCTTGACAGAAAAGGTGGGTTTTCAGAGCCCACTAAAGAACACCGAGTGCGGAAGAGGAGAGTATGTCAGAGGGCAGAGCATTCTACAGTTTAGAGGCAACTACAGAGCAGGCACGATCACCCATGCAACGGATACGAGTGTGAGGAACCGAAAGCAGGAGGGCAGTTCCAGAGCAAAGGAACTTTTGTTGTCTGGGCACAGCTAATGAGGAGGACAGGTGAGGGGAAGTGGCTGTGTTAAAGATTTTAAATGTGAGAAGGACTTAAAATGTAATCCGAAATTTAATGGGCAGCCAGAGCAATTCACGGAGTAAGGGTGTGGCACGAGAGAACCGCCCTCAACGGAGAAGAACTCGTGCTGCAAATTCTGGAAACGTTGAAGGGAACGAACTGTAGTGTTCGGGACTCCAGTGAGAAGAAAATTAAAGTAATCAAGGCGGGATATAACAAAGGCGTAGATGGCTATCTCGAAACTGTTTCCGTCAAATTGGGACCGGATACGACTGAGGTTATGGAGACAGCAGAGAGACGATTTGCTGATATTAGCAAGATGCGGTTTGATATCGAGTTGACTGTCAAAGGAAACACCGAGGTTTCTAACGTTGTCAGAGAACGTGATTGGGGAGGCACATAGATTGAAAGAGGGAGCTACATTTTTTGCATTCAGAAAGAAAAGTTGCGTACCCATCCGTTCAATATGGCTCCACGTAATGGCCTCTTTTGGTTACTTGTGTACCTTTTTTTTGCTTTATCTAACTTCACTATTTACAAACCTATCTCCAAAGACTTCATGTTGAATATGCCTTGGTTGGTTTACGCTCCAACTCATTAATTGATACAAAATTAAGGAATATACAAAGGTTGTGAAGATTTTAGACCATAAAATAACCGGGTGGAGTGTGCGAAAGATTGATTTTAAATATCTTACTGATCACTATTACACCTCAACTTGCAAGCACTTAGGTCACACCCAGGCCTTTTATATCGCGTGAACAAGGGGTTTAGCCTTTTACAAAATGTTCCCCTGCAGATTTAGAGACATGCACAATCACACATTCACCCACCAATTAGGTTGTGAGGGTGGAACTAGGTCACAGTGGATCCTTGTATTTCACGCACAATGTGGCTTAGCGTTTTATTCTATGTCCTCCTTCAAGATTTGAGATACTCAGTCACACATTTACGCACACACCACACACAATCAAGTTGTGATAGTGGAACAAGCTTACATTCGAGCCTTTTTTATCTTTTTAACAAGGATATTTTATACTATGTCCCCTTCCAGTTTTGAGAACACTCAGGTGTACAACCACACATCCACATATAGCCAACACACATTCGGGGTGTAAGGGTGGACAGTCACACTGGATCCTTGTATATTACGTACAAGGAGATTAGCCTTTTAACTTCTGTTCTCCTCCATCTCCAAACACGCTCTAGTGTACAACTACACAATTCACACACACACACACACACACATACATTCAGGTTGTCTCAGTGCAACAAGGTCGACGAGAGATTCCGGAAGTAGGGAACGGCTCGAAATAATAACTTGAAATCGATTCGCTTCGAAATGCCTTGAAATTCACTGACGTGTGAAGCTGCATAGCATCCCTGACAAATTTGGGATGAAGTGAATTGGCGGTGGATTCATTGTGTATTTATAGAAGTTGACACAGATGTTTGGACGAACAAGAGACTTCCGTGTTGACTTTCGAGTTTCGGTGAATTTTGTTGTGTTTGTGACTTTTCGCGTCAGCGAGATTTCGTCTTTTTTATATTTTTCTAGTGACTTTTTGTGTTAGTGAGTTTTTGTCTGGGGTCATTTTCATTCTGATTCCCTATATTGGTAAGAATGAAATGTTTATTGGAAGGTTTTGATACCAGTGGGTGTAGTTAATGATTATTTATTATAAAAAGGCAGGTTGAGATATAAGCAGATGTTTTAATGAATATTTATCGAAAGAAGAAAAGTTGGGATAAAACCAAATGTAGTCAATGAAAGCTTGCGTGGAAGAAAGCAGAAATAAACAGATAAAAGAAAGATGGAGTAAAGATAACAAAATTCTTACAGAACGCGTCTCATCAACATTTTTTTAAGGTTATAACGTCATATTTTCCCGCTTTAGATGAGTCATCCAAGATGTAATGGTAAGAGAACATAAAAAGGTAAAAAAAAGAGACAAATAAAAAGAAAATATAACTATAAAAAAGATCCCCCACGAATAGGATTTGTTTGACACAATTTTTCTGAGAACCATGAAAAAAGATCAATTCTGCAACATCAATCCTAAAAGCTGGAGCCTGAAGGGCAGAGTGCGGTTGGTATCTTCCAGGAACAAATTAGTAAAAAAAAAAAAACCCTCAAAAGTTCAAGCTTGCAAGAGGTTTTAAGTAAATAGGAATTCCTATATGTACATATATGTCTTAGAAGTTGAGCTATCACAAGTGTCATGACTTAAATAGTAAATTAATATTAATTATAGATGGCAGTTCATGGTTTTACCTCGCGCGTTGTCGAGAAAGAGACAGAGGAGGGGGGGGACCGACAGACAGACATAAAATTAAGCAAGGAGGGTGTGTATCCCTTTTAAAATAGACATAAATACATATATGTACATTCATGTTAGTTCTAAAATATAAGGACCAAGAGAGAAGGAAATAGATAAATAGACAAGAGGGCAGAAAATCTTGACAATGAATCTTCGCGACCTCATAGTTCTCTCGTGAGGTGTCTGGAAGGTCTCCATGGCAGAATTGAGTTGCTATTTAGTATTTTCGTGTAGTGCAGTCGGTTGCGACGTTAAATGTCAATGTTGAATGCAATTGAATGCAACGCTACAAATGGAAATTATTGATTTTCTCCCCCAATCATCTTCATTCCCGCCATTTCTCTCAACAGTGCAATTCAAGTTTAGATAGTAAAATATTATTGGAATAATTCTGACTATTTGAAGAGGGGGAACTAAAGTTTAATTTGTAATAATTTGAAGGTTATAATATTATTTATTTAATTAGAAAATATGAAGCTAAAATGATGGTAAAACTGTCTCGCAAAATAAATACAAGTCGATTTAAAGGGCAATTGATATGACGAGTACTTTGTCGGGTGGCACAATTTAAAGAATGGTCATTTCGTTGCCTCTGTCTGGTGGCACGATTCAAAGAATGGCCATTTTGTTGCTTTTGTGTGGTGGCACATTTTGAGAACGGTCATTCAGTTGCCTTTGTCTGGTGGCGCGGTTTAAAGAATAATCATTTTGTTGTCTTTGTCTGGTGGCACGTTTATAGAACAGTCAGATCGTTGCCTTGTCATTAATCTTGCCATCTTCGTTTTCACCCATCAATCTTCAGTCCTACTTCACCTACCATCTTTCTTTTCTGTCTCTGTCTCTCCTCAACCCACCCGTCGACTGAATGTTAGGTTAAGCATGCTCAACCATGCTGGAACTGAAATATGGATGATTGCGTGCCCTCCCTGCTCCAATAACCACAGAATGATCTGAAGCTATATATTTTCCACACATCTTCGCCTCCTTCATCTTCACCCTTTCTGTACAGATATTTCCTTACTTTCTGCGGGAGAGTCCCTCATTGATTTTCGCTAATAATTACTCACCAAGTGTGTAAGTTTTCTCGCCTGACAATTCAGGTGGTTGTCATTTCACTTGCTCCACCTGACAACCTCACCAGGGCAAAGTCACTCGATCCTCGACCCTCCTTTGGCGCGAATGCTAGAGACCACTCCATGGCAGAACCTCGCTCATCTTCCAGTCTTCCAAATCTGTTTTTCTCGCCAGTGAGAATGTCCAGGAATATCGTTGTTTTTTCATGTTAAACCATAACCTTCTACAATATTTTATTCCATAGCGAATAAAGTCAATTGCTAATCAATTGCATTCATTTGTAGTCACTGCATTCACTAGCATTGATTTTGTGTCCATTACGTCTTGTATATCACCCTGTATCTCGCACGGGAGCTAGTTTTTATTATTGATCATCTCTGTATGTAATAGTTATTTAAGCTCTTATTGTTTATATTTGTGTAATTAGTTTTATTTCAGCTAAGAAAAATCAATTACGGGGTCCACCGCTGGTCATCATTTTCATTTGTTGCAAATCTAGCTATAATTCACATAATTCCTTATCTAATATATATTTCCGAAAGTCTGTTTGTATATATATATATATATATATATATATATATATATATATATATATATATATATATATATATATATATATATATATTCAACGCGAAGTATTAAATTCTGGAGCGACAAGACTTGGTGAATTTAAAATGAGGATACTATAATCATCCTAAATGAGCCACTTCGACTATATATATATATATATATATATATATATATATATATATATATATATATATATATATATATATATATTTAACGAAAGCTGTGTAAGCTGAAGTACTTGCATATTCCAAGTTTTATCAATATAACAGGATACGCTTGTCGCACCTTTGTGATACAATTCCTTTTGGTCAGTGGGTAGTTTAACCAGGTGCTTCGTAGACTTCCGTCATTCAATAAATATAATCTGAGATGCAAAATGTTTGTTTATGCGTTGTCTTATTGAAACAGGTGTTTTAGGCTTTTCACTCGTTTGTACATTGTTTGTCCCGCGCTCACTTACAACGATTAACTTGCCTTCTATATATATATATATATATATATATATATATATATATATATATATATATATATATATATATATATATATATATATATATGTATAAATATATATTAACAAATATCTTTACATTCCTTATTTTTGTATTCAAATTCATAGATGCAACTTAATATATACATTCCAATTTCCTTATTCCAATTTCAGACATATTATTTTCTATGTGTAGAGTATGCTGGGATATAATAAAACCACCGCGCGTGTATTTTGTGGAGTTTTTCTCTCGGCCTATTGAATCCTACAATTTGGTGCCAGTAGCCTACCTATTACATAATCCGATCACTACAGTACTTCCTTGCAAGTAATGGAGTTAGTAGCGTATAACATTACACAGGTACAGACATATGAAATACCTATTTTGGGCACACTTAATATCTGACAGCATTTACAACATACGCACAGGGCATCGACCCTTAGATAAGTGCATGCTTGTACAAGCACGGGCCTATTTATCCCATGTTCTGCCATATAATACAATAATATTAATATCTAATACATTTATATGCAATTTATCTACAATTTTGTCTTATCCTTATATAGATTTCTACATAAACTCTAACAAGGACACATAATAACGCATGTAATAAAGCTATAGAGGCAGCGAGGCGTGTATATAGTTATGCCAATTTCTCTTTCTTTAAATTTGTTTCTACAATATTTCCTATACAAGGATGAGAAATATACGAACGTCGGATTCCTGTCAAACGTGGCTCGCCTCCCGGAGCGTGTGAAAACGTCCGTCTTGCCGTTCATCTCTCCTGTTCCTTTAGAGGTGTCCGGTTGACTTCTTGTGGCGTCGTTCTCTTCCGTGCCATGCACTCTGCGAGGTGAAGCGCTCCTGGTCCTCTTCCTGTTTTCTGCCTGAGTCCATGGTCGTTGCTAATCGCCCGGCACGTTACCATTGCGAGGGAAGTAATCTCGCCGGTTTTCATCTGTCTACTGAGACAGTACCCTTTTTCCATCCAGGAATTTCAAAGTGCAAACCTTATTGCCGTGCTCGACTACCGGGAAAGGGCCAGCATATGGCGCTTCTAGTGGTTTGCGCACGCGGTCCATTTGGGCCCACACATGAGTTGCTTCGCGGAGATTTGGGGGCATGAAAGGCTTGGGCATCCAGTGCAGGTGCCCTATGGATGCCTGCGTGAATTCCACTTGTGCCATGGTTCTTTAATACATTTGGAATTGTCCTTCGATGACGATGACGAAACTAAAGGCTTTGGTCACAAGAGCGTGGTTCCTGTGACTCCCGTAAAAGGTGAAAATCTCGAATCATTGGGTAAAGAGCGAATGCCTAAAAAGGACAATTGGGAGGGCTACCAGCCACCCTTGTCTACGGGCCATTATGGACCACTTCAAAGTCCTGTGTGACCTTTCCACTATCCCATTCGTGGACATGCGGTACGCTATGGTGCGGAGACGATGAAAACCAACGAGAACAGACAGTTCCTTGAATAGTTCTGATTCGAATTGGGTGCCTCTGTCGGTTAATACGTAAAGCGGGACTCCAAATCTGGAAATCTACCCGTCTAGGAAAGCTAAAGCAACCGTTGCGGCACTTATGTCGGGGATCGGTAGCGCTTCAATCCATCTCGTCGATTGATCGATGCATGATAGTAAATACCGATTGTGTGATGGGTAGGATTGTCCAGGCAGCGTACGCGGTGTGAGTGATCCAACTATATCGGTATGTACAGTTTCAAACCTTGAAGATGAAATATCAATGGGCAGGATCGGGAATTTCGTGTGGCGATTAAGCTTAGGAAGATTGACAAAAGAGGCACTCCCTCGTCCAGGAGCAAATATCCCAGTCCATATTGGGCCAGAAATATCGAGATTTGAAAAGACGAAGTGAAGCCTTGATTCCAGGGTGTGGCAGATTATGTAATTGATTGAAGATAGCTCTCTTGCATACCAAAGGGACAAACGGTCGTGAGTATCTTGATGTTACTTCACACCAAAGCTGAACTTCCTCGGGAAAAGAGTAAGATTTTGGTCGCGAGCGAAATTCCTTCGCTTCTTCGTCATTATTCTGCGCTGCTGCCAAGGCTCGGAGGTTAAGAGAGTCATTTTGGACCGAATTGACGTTCCTTGAAAGAAAGTCAGCGACTACGTAGTCTTGACCACGCACGTAAGCGATATCACTGATGTATTCTAGAATGGCTGTCCAATGGCGTTGTTGCTTGTCTGTTTTAACACTTAATAGCGATGCAAAAGCTAATACTAAAGGCTTGTGATCAGCGCACAAGGTAACATGGCGACCCTCAATCGGGTGCTTAAAGTGCATAACAGCAAGATACGCCACTAGAAGCTCTATGTTGTAGGTGGAGTATTCGTGCTGGTTCCGGCTTAGTTTGCTCGAAAAGAATGCCACCGGCTTCGCAGATCCGTCAACCATTTAGTGCAGGGCTGCACCTGCCTCGTATTGGGAGCAGTCCGTCACTAGCTGGTATGGCGAATCATTGGGCAGCGGGTGACAGAGTTTAACGGAACCGATTCAAGCTATTTGGTATTTTCAAATGGTCCTCCTGCCTCATCATTCCACACGAGCTCCCGAGCCTTTGGCTGCAGGCAAACAAGCTCGGTCAGAGGGGCTGCAATTGCGGAAAAGTTAGGAATCATTCTGCGGCAGTATCCTAACATACCCAAATATGGGGTTGTGACCGCAGTTTTATCTATGCCTGCCTGGTTCATAGGGATTTGATGATAGGTACGAACTAGGTCCAACATCGAAAAGATCCTTTTGCCATGGAGGTGGTTCGTAGCACTTTGAATTCGTGGCAGCGGATACCTGTCGGGCTTTGTGATGGCATTGAGCGGTCGGAAATCGACGAACACCCTGTACTTCCCGAGAGACTTCTTTGGCACCATGTGAATTGGCGAAGCCCATGATGACTTTGACGGGCGCACGGCTCCCTCCTTCAATAGTGTTTCGAAAGTTGCCTTGGCAACCTGTAGTTTATCTATTGAAAGAGGCCTCGGCCTTGCGAATATCGGTGGAGCACTACCAGTTTCGATCGTATGCGTCAATGAGTTCGGCCATAACGGGGAGGGCTGAGCGGGTGCGGGTCCGTACAAAGCCTCATATTTTTCCAATATGGCTCTGCAATGGAGCGGTAAGTGCTGAAGTTCATTGATAATTAAGGTTACCGCAGGTTTTTCAGATAACCTCACTTCCGATACAAGTTTAGTTTATTTGTCTATTAGTATGCCGCGCGCACAATCTACTCAAAGATTATAATGTCTTAAAAAGTCAATGCCTAATAACAGTGAAGTCGTATCCGCGACTACAAATGACCACCTAAATGATCCGCGAAGACTGGGGATCACTATATCTGTGTGAACTTCGCCGTGCACTTTTATTTTTCCACCATTAGCCGTCGAAATATTTATACTAGATTTGCGCAATTCACCCGATTTCACCAATTTACCGGAATTATAGATACACTCGCCATCGTGTCAATTAAGAAATCACTTTTATTATTACACACTTTAGTGGTGACAGTGAAAACAGACGGATACCAGCGGCCGCGCTTGCAATCCCATGCCCGCCTAGTTTTCCACCGGGGCTGGCGAAGGTGGTCTGGGTGAAGCTTGCATCTAGACCTTCTCTTCTCTCTTGGGCCATCTGCACCAGGGTTTGCATAATTTCGCTTTTTCCCCACAGAATACAAGTGAGCGGCAAACTGCAGGTCTTTGGATTTTTCGGAAGGGTCGCAATCCTCCTGTTATGTTATGCGCACTGTAATCGCTATTATTTCGCATATAACTGGGAGGATTCCTATTAAGATACGCGCCTTTGGGCACTGACCGCGCAATTCACGCCGAATTATTTATATACTTATCACACGTATCTTTATTCGTATACGGCATAAACGCGTTGGACACGGAAACGGCACCGCGACCTATCGATTCACTGCTAGTATTTATATTAAGGCACTGTGTACTACCAAATGTCATCAGTTCATCGGTCAGTTTTCCTAATTGTGTCAGGGTGAGTTCTTTCTAGTAGCAATTATGGGCGCGATGTTAGCCGGTAGAGACTGAATGAATTGTGCCTTACAAGTTCTTCACCAACTCCTACCTGCAGGGCAGTCCTTCGTAGTTCTTCCCAATTGGTCGAGGGTCGGCCAGTGAGCGTGGAGGATACGATGAGCCTTAGAAAAGCTCTGGTTTGGTCTTCTAGAAAAGCTCAATCACTTCCTCCCTCAAAAGAGGACAATTTTAGTGAAATAAAATGGCCGCCGGAAGACGATCGACGGTCTCAGGAGGAAGTGAGACTAATTTAGATATTTAGTTAAAACTCGCGCCCATCTGATTGAGATGCGCTTTAAAGTCTGTGGCTGTCACTCGCGTACTCAAGTTTGCCTGCCCGCCCATCCGCTTGGTCGCCCTGTCCCACTACTGTAATGTGAAAATCGTTCTCTGTTGGTCTTTCATGATGCACCACTCCATTACTCTAAATTAAAATAAACCTTATAGTTTATACCTACGAACTTTTAATTGCGTAATTTAACTCAAGCTGAGAATTTAATTTGTTCAAGATAGTTTTTAAGGCCTGAACAACGCCGGGTATCTTTGCTATTACCTTATAATTCAACGCCTAACTTCTTTAAATTCATTTACTGGTCTCATATAAAAAAAACAATATAAATATAGAGGGTGACCACTACATAAATATACGATCAACCTTCACTAATATGTAAATACAGGATGATATCGAAAAGTTTTGTCCAATAAATAACATTTATTCAAGAAAACCAAACATAATCTTCAGTGGTAGAAAGACATGAACTTCTTAGCCTATGCATCGCGTTAAATAAATTGCCCAAATTTTCGAAGCCAGAGAAACCACAACGCCTACATATAGAGTTAAATAAAGCAATCAAATTTCTGTAGCCATAGAAACCACAACGCCTACGAGTAGCCAAATATATTAAAAATATCAAATATATTTTCGTAGCCAGAGACCATATAATTGCAAGAATGCGTTTATTACCTGGACGAAAGTTTGTATCCAATCGTATATTTAATCTGAGAAGAAAATACCCTGCATAAATCAATTAGGAATATCATTAATCCACCAGAACATTCAAAAGAGCATTAAATATATTTAAAAAAATTGTGACTAACAAAGGTGGCGCCAGATGAAACCAGTTTTATAGTATTGAAAGAAAGAAAGAACTGGTACCTTAGAATGCAAACACTCTAAAGTAAATTTTTTAAAAATTAACTGTAATATGATTTCTGATACATAATTTATTTAAAGTTTTGCCTGGTGAATAACAGAGATTCTAATAATAATAATAATATAAACCGTATAAATTTAACATTTCTTCTTTTTCTAATGCATATATTCTCTCTACATACGCTTAGATATTAACAATTTTTATATATATATATATATATATATATATATATATATATATAGTATAATTAGGTAAGAGGCCATGTTGTATATATGCACTGTGAAAGTCCACAGCAATGGCAGCGTTAGTAATTTAACTTGTAATCTCTTTATCTTTCTGACAAGTTTTTTGACTGGGTCTTTGAGGCGAGAAATAACATTCGCAAAGGACATATTTTATTCCGAGACATCTTCAGGAAATGAACAGAAACGGAATGATTCACAAAATGCTACACTATATATATATTTTGCGAATGTTATTTCTAGCCTCAAAGAACCAGTCAAAAACTTGTAAGAAAAATAAAGAGAATACAAGTTAAAATTAATAACGCTGCCATTGCTGTGGATATATATATATATATATATATATATATATATATATATATATATATATATATATATATATATATATATATATAGTACAAGAGAAAATAAGAATTGGACGCGAATGAGCAAATGAGACAAGAAACCGGAGTTTTTTAAAGGCAAGAGAGAGGGACATTAGAAGAATCCAGAATCAAAGGGAGCAGAGGGCGGCACATTGAAGGCGATCCTTTACCGAGAAGACAGAAATAACGCCTGTGGAAAAAAGTTTTGAATTCCTGGCCGGGAGATACTGGGTTTGATGGGGTAACGCTTTGGGCGAAATATAGTTACTGTGCCTGGTAGCTTAGCGGTAAAGCATCTGATCGGTAATCAGCAGACCCGGGTTCGAGTCCCGGCCAGGAATTTTCAACAACTTTTTCCTTGGCGTTATTTCTGTCTTCTCGGTAAAGGATTGCCTTCACTGTGCCGCCCCCTGCTCCCTTTGATTCTGGATTCTTCTAATGTCCCTCTCTCTTGCCTTTAAAAAACTCCGGTTTCTTGTCTCATTTGCTCATTCGCATCCAATTCATATTTTCCCTGACCCGAAGATATGAGTGTGATGTCCAGCTCTTCAGTGGCTTGCGACCGTCACTAAACACTTCTCGGGAGAGAGCGTCGTTGAATCGAACTCCTCTCGGTGAAGTGTCGTCTAACCAAATCCCTCAGTAATCCTTGGGAGGGTGCATATATACCCGGAATTCTCCAAAAGAGAGAGAGAGAGGGGCCTTCTCGAACCCTCGTTATCGGCCGTGACAACCGAGCGGCTCCTTGAGTGTAAGAGGCGGGTATCAACGGGTCAGACGGGACGACCAGCGGCTGGAGTCATAAAAGCTGTTCGAGGCAACCCTACAAAATAGAAGAATAATATCCCAACCCGGGAAGGAGGGGAGAGGAAAGATTAAGACGGCGGAGAGGTAGCCTTCAATTTCAGCGTCATGCCTCAGTGTGAATTTCTCATTGACCTAGCGGCAAGTCCAAAAAGGGTGAAGTCGGAGGGAGCGAGGAGTAACGGCTCGCTTTCTCTCCCCAAGTAATATCTTAGGAGGTGGGGAAATACTACTATTTTAGCTGATCCATCTACAATATATATATATATGTGTGTATATATATATATATATATTATAGGCTAAAAATTTGGAAGTTTGGAGCCACTTCTTGAAATTTTTAAAAAACGTGTAAATATAATTAGGAGGTATACTATTTCAAAGGTAGACTACAAATTGACAATAGTAAATAGTAATCAGTAACCATTAACTACATCCAAATGCCAAGGATTTGCTAAAAAATATGTAGATTAGTGTATTCTTCATAGTTATAACATTATTTAACTTTTCCTCTTCATCTCTTAAGCATTCAAACGACTCTTTTTAGTTCCAAGGCGCAAGTTTAACACGTGACCTGCGTTCTCATTGATCTTAAAAAATAGGTATTTTCTGACAAACACATATGGTACACATCGGCGTTAACGTATAAAAACTCTTCTAAAAACCTTCAGACTTACTTTACCGAGCAAAATAAGAGAACAATTTTCCTTTATTAAGGGGTTTAAGTTTGATCTCTTTCAAATCTTGCTTGTTTCTAGTATATTTGCTTGCTAAGCAATTTTGTGAATGATCGTTCTTTTATTTTGCACGTTTCCATATTTTACTTTGCTAGTTTATTTAGTAGAATTTCTTGAATATACAAGTGTATCATGTGAAATCTTCATAAAATATATTAAATACATACCTTTATGTACAGTGGAAATTTAATTTGCCTACTCATCATATTTTTAAAAATATTTAAATAAAGGAAAATCGTTCTCTTATTTTGCTCTCCCATGCAGTATGAGCCCTCTAGGTCACAAATGCCAAAGTTCAGACATCTGAGTCGTGTATTTTATAATATTGCATTCAGTGGTTTCATTTACATAAACAACAGATTATGATCCTTAATAGGGCTCGAACCAAAGAACTCTGAGTAGAACAAAGAGCACAAATTGAATATTTTTCCTAAAAATAATATTCACAGAGGCTAATAGCTAAGAAATTTTGAATTTCCAGACATGGAGTGCAGTACTCCCTCGCAAGAAAGAAATTGACAGGGATAACTCCAACAGGAGACGTTATGGAAGTAGAAAGATAACTACCAAAACTGAGGATAAGCACTTAATCATAACAAGTAAACAAGACAGTTTATTAACTGCTCAAGATTTACGAACAGAGATAAGCAATTCGAGAAGAAGCCAGTATCTCTAAATATAGTAAGGAGAAGGTTGAGATCTTTAGGTGTTTTTGGTCATGTGGCGGTCATAAAGCCATTGCTGTGAACCCAAAATAAGAGAAAACGATTGCTGTGGGCACAAAGACATAAAAATTGGAACGTCAAAGACGAAAAAAGTGCTATGGACAGATGAATCAAAGTTGCAATTTTTCGGATCGCAGAGGAGAGTATGTTTGTGCGTCGAAAGCAGGGAGAAAGAGTAATGAAGGATTGTATGGTACCAACGGGAATGCATCGAGGAGTTAATGTGATGGTGTGGGGCATTTTTGGAGGAGAAAGATCGGGACATTTTTTTCAAGTAGAAGTAATTATGAAGCATTCTGCAACGACATGCCCTACCTTCTGGACTTGAGTTTATTGGAAAGGGTTTCATTTTACAGCAGGACAATGATTCGAAGCACTCATCAAAGTTTTGCTGATATTATATTAAATAAAAAAAATCAGTGTATATTGAATAGAATGAAATGGCCTCCATAATCTCCCGATCTCTCCCCTATTGAGTTAGCATGAGATAGACTCGAGAGAAGTGCTAAAGGGTCGCTCCCGGCAACTGTAGAAGAGTTATTTGAAAGTTTGAAGGATTAATGGGCAAAGTTTTTGTTAAGAATGACTAAAATTTGCGCTGTAGTTATTAAAGCCAAAGGAGTGTGCATTAATTAACAAGCAATAAATATTAAAGTAGTTTATTTTTTTAAAAATATTTGACATTTGGATGTTGCTGTTTACTGTTTATTGTTTATGTTCTCTTTACTATTTTTTACTGTCAATTTGTAGCCTCCTAATTTTATCTACACGTTTTAATTCAGGGACTGGCTCCAAACCTTTGGCCTATAGTGTATATATATATATATATATATATATATATATATATATATATATATATATATATATATATATATATATTAGAATATATCACATCAACGCGATATATATCCAGTGCAAAAAATAATAATAAACTACTATATTTGAATCTGATTTATTTTTTAAAAAAATCCACACAGAACTAGTTTTGACATGCCATTGATGCCCCTATCAACTGTATAATGAAATGCCTGGCAAGCAACTCCAGTATATAAAGGCGAACGAAAAACTAAACAAAATGAAAACCGAGGAGACAAACTGGAAAACATAAATATTTGCGTGGATCCGGAGGCAAATTTCTAATCCCCGTGATGAGCTGGTTCCGGCGGTTTATAAATGAGTTTGACATTATTCGAGATATATTTGTTGAATTTATGTTGCCCTTCATATAAATTAAAATTCTGGACTTTTTTAATGACGATTGATTCTGAAATTCTCCTCTAGATATATTTGTTTGATTTATAAATCATTTTTGCTTGGTTAAAATCAATTTTGTGGTCGAAATTTTGCATGTGCGCAAATAGGCTTGAGGAAATTGCACCCCTTCTTATGTCTTATCGGTGCTCTTTTATCCTCTTACTAAAATGACCAGACTCTCCGATGTATGACAAGTTGCAATTTTGGCAGGAGATAAGATATACGCCTGCGTTCTAGTTTGTAGGACGTAGTTTGGTTAAGGATTTTTGTATGGTATTTGAAATTTTAAATGTAATATTTATGTAATTTCCGTTCGCATACGATTTTATGGGGGCTAAAGCTGGAGCATATGGGAAAATAATACATTTACATGACAAATCTGTTAAGTTATCCGTTCTTTCTCCCCATTTTCTCCGAGCCTATAGAACTTGCGACCCAATTTTCCTTCTGGATGAAGACAAGAAACTCAAGCACCGTCGAAGAACCTTGAGAAATATTACATGAGGAATGGAGAAAACACAGAAGAATGACTTTGGTTTGTGCGCTTGTGTCAGTGCGTAATTAAAAGTAAAGATGTTAGTGCGTAATTAAAAGTAAAAATGTCAGTGCGTAATTAAAAGTAAAGGTCTACACTACATACCAAGTACTTAATATATTGTAACAACCGAAAATTATTTGTTGAGCAACTCATCATTGTATACCTTCTCATCTGTGTCTGTTAGCTTATCTGTCCGGATCATTTAGATCACCATAATTTTGGAATAAAAATTCTCTTTTGCACGTAACTTGCAGTTTCATTCATCATAACATGTACAATACACATGTACAACCTATAGCCATGCTTATTTTATATCTGTAATTTATCATGCATTATTTACTATTATTTGGTTCGAAGCTACTATAAGTACTGTGATGGCAACCAACCTAAGTGTCCGAATCATTACGGCCGCTACTATATATATATATATATATATATATATATATATATATATATATATATATATATATATATATATATATTTATTTATTTATTTATATAGCGACACATTTTACATTGTTTCTTTAGATTCGGCGAAAGGCGCTTGTAAGTCGTTGTGTAGAGTATGCGTTGGCTAGTCTTGGGCTCCATATACAATATTAGAATGCGTCCATCGTCGAGCGACGAAATTAATTCCAAAACTTAGCAATAGATCGTACGAAGAGAGACTGAGGCATCTCAATTTAGTTTCACTGAAAAATCATCTGATAACTTATTTGAAGTCTTTCAAATCTAAACTAATGCACTAATATAAATTAGGACTCAATATTTGAGCTATTTAATGGAACGGCCACTAGAAAATAATGGTCTCTAGCTAATAAATAAAAGATTTAATGCGATAACACGAACTTGAAATAACTTGAAAGTACTAAACTAAAAACGTTTAAGAATAAAATCAATAAATATTACTTTGAAATATAACTTAACAGAAATAGGATTTGTGAAACTCATCCTTTATCCTTCTTCCTTTTACACGTCCTTTAGCTCTGACTCCCACCCTTGCCCCTCTCTCTTGAACTATCCTTGAGTGGATCTTAGGACATTTTATGGTTTGCAATTCTTTAATTTCTATCTAACTTCATTAATTGATGTATATCCAACTTTAATTCCTTTCTATCCAACCGCATTACATATATCCACGATTCGTAACCCCAAATTATTGAGATCCTTTTATATATGCAAAATTCGCTAATGTTCGACCATATTAAATATGACTTGATTAAAGTAATATAAAAGGTAATTTAATTCATTTCCTGTGAGGTAAAAAAAGACATCGCTAATTTTAATAAATAAAAAAGATATGAATAATGGAAAGGTGGAAGATTATTTCCAGATCTCGGTTTTAATAAAGTTATTTAAATTTTGTTCTCTTATGACCTTTTGATGTTTTATTAAACCATGTTTTCCAAAGGGGTTATGGGGTTCAAAGAGGGGGAGATATACCAGAGGGGGTTCCAGAGAGTAAAATACACCTCTTTTCGCTGCTCTAACTTCCACACATTTTTACTTCCTTATTTCTCCTCTTTCACGACGTACCGCTTCCTTTTTTAAAAATAAAATCTAAAATGCCATTGTTGGTTTTTATTTTTATATATTAAGCTTCCGGTATATGAAGGTTATGAACGAGATAAGTGGAAACTCCTCTGGCACGATGGGGTCAGGTATGACGGAGTGGCTTATTTAGTCTCCGAAGAGCTACTCGATGCTGGTGGATGTGGGGCTTCGAAGCACCTTTGAAATTCAGGTCCTTCTTCCCTCTCCCTCTTACTCCTTCGCCCTCTTCCTCTCTCGCTCTATTCTTTCTTGGCTCTCTTCTTCCCTCGCCCTCTTCCTTCCTCACCCTCTTCATCCCTCACCCTCTTCATCCTTCACCCTCTTCCTCCCTCACCCCCTTCCTCCCTTACCCTCTTCCTCCCTCACCCCCTTCCTCCCTTACCCTCTTCATCTCTCCCCCATCTCCCTCCTCCTCCTTCCCCCTCTTTTCCCTCTTCCTCTTCCTCCATCTTCCTCCCTCTCACTCTTCTTGCCTCACCTTCTTCCTCCCTCTCCATCTTCCTCCCGATGCCCTCTTCCTGCCTCTCACTCTTCCCGCCTCTCACTTTTCCTCTCTCGCCCTCCTCCCGCCTCTTCCTCTTCTTCTTCCTTCGCCCACTAACTCCCGCTTCCTTCTTCGCCCTCTTCCTCAAATGGTCGTCAACGGATAAAATATAATAAAAAAAAAACAAACAAAGAAAAGTGTTTTTTCCCTCCGAGACACCGAAGAGGCAAACGTTTCCCCTCCACATGGTTGCAGAAATAGAATTTTCACCTCCCAGTTAGTCGCTCGTATCGTGGTCCATATCTCCTGACCTTGAAATGAAATTCACATTATGATCAGAATGACAATCGTTGAAAAACCCGAAGGTACCAGGGGCCGATACTAGTTGGGAGCAGGTTATTGTTATTGTGTTTTGACACTAAACATCGATTATACAACCGTTACGGAACGGAGGAGAGGGGCGATGTTGTGCTGTGCTGACGGAAGAGAATGATAGTGAAGTCGAGATTGGCTATCGGCGTGATCATGCGTGGGGCCATAATTACCCCAGCGGGGTAGGTTTTTGCGTATCCGCCAATGGGCGGCCAGCTCGTGACCTCGTTGAAATGTATCAGGTAAAGATAAGCCACCCAAAAGAGCATGGACTGACTTATCTTTACCTGAGGAATTTGGTGGTAGGTCAGCTTTACCTCGAAAGCTTTTTTGTGGCTAATCTTTACCTCTTAAACTCTTGGGGCTCATCTTTACCTGGAAAACTTTAAGGCAACTTATCTTTACCTGGAGAATTTGGTGGTAGCCCATCTTTACCTGAAAACCTTTGGGATGGCTTATCTTTACTTGGGGAATGAGGGTTCATTTTTAAGTAGAAAATTTGTGGGTGGTTTATCTTTACCAGTGGAATATGAGGGTCGCTCATCTTAAACTGGAAACTTTGGGGTGGCTTATCTTTACTGTTGCCAAAATATCTCTAATAAGTTAACAAATTTAGGATTTATAGAAAAAATCTCCGTATTGGGGTTTTCCTAAAATAAGCAAAGTTGAAGCGTCAAGTTTAGCCTAAATGCGATTGTTATTAGTTTGTAACTTACAGCCACTTTAAACTGGTCGTCTTGTGTAAGAAAGTGTGGTTAGACCCTTGTAAGTAAAGTCTTATAAGAAAAGAATTGAAGTGTAGCGCGTGTAATGTTTTAATAAAATGGACTCTTTGTTCTTCAATCATTGATAGGTTTATTTGGAAATGCCAAGTAAAAGATTATGGTAAAAGGTTACGGTATATAGTTGTTTATACAGTCCACTCGAAAGTAGAACTTTGTTTTTACGGTGTCTCGAAAGTAAAACTTTGCGTCTATGGTAGTGTGGGATTAAGAATTTGGTTTCTTCGGTGTCTCGGAGGTAAAAATTTGTTTCTTCGTGGTCTTAATAGGAAGAGCTTTGTTTTTGCGTTGTCTCGGAAGTAAGGATCTCTAGTTAACCTAATGGATACGCCGCTGTACTTTTAGCATCGAAGCACAGGTTCTATCTCAGCGAGCGGGGACACAAAACTTTCAACGGATTAGGTAAAGATGAGACACCCCAAAGGTGGCAAGTATAATTAAATCCAACCCCAAATTTCCTAGGTAAATATGAGCCGCCTCCAAAATTTCCTAAATAATAAGTCAGTTTATTGAAAAATATTTAAGTATAAATTCATTAGCAAATACAAATGAATCAGTTTATTTAATTAATAGTAAAACGAATCAGGCATTAGACATTTAATTATTCAATTGGATATTGTTCCGCAATTCTAGAACAAAATGAGGTAAAGATGTTAATCTCATTCCGTCACGCCACATAAATCATTGGAGATATGAATGTAAAAAATCTCACTTGCATCCACGTTTATTTTTTGTATGATACTTATACTTCTTCCAATAACTCTCTATCGATTGGGTGTGCACTCGAGTGTTTATTTTCTACAAAATTAACGGAATGATTAACGGTTTCGTGAGCAAATCCAAGTTTTCATGAAATATTTTGGTCTGATCGCCATTCGGCACTATAAATTATTAATCCTAGCAGCACAACCTTTTGAATAATGGGTAATCATTTTTCTACTCTTCCGTTTTCCACTATTTACATATAGCCAAAGCCAGGTGTTGTAGTCGTGTCAAATATGCCAAACACCCATATTTGTTCCATAGATCCAAACTTCTGTGATATTTTACTTTGTGCGAGAACAGGATTCATCTTTTGAACTATTTAGTCAATTACTCCAAGCCTTATTAGGTGATTTTCAAACTACTTTGTGCATATTTCACGGAAAAAGCTATAATATGTCATTTACTGTCACTTCCAATAGGGCTAAACAGTTCATAGCTCTGTCAAACACTAGAATGATTGCAGCACAGATTGTGTGGATCTACTT
This sequence comes from Ceratothoa steindachneri, assembly GCA_963969495.1. NCBI lineage: Eukaryota > Metazoa > Arthropoda > Malacostraca > Isopoda > Cymothoidae > Ceratothoa > Ceratothoa steindachneri. The sequence continues at coordinate 169,469,922 of OZ018320.1, read as the reverse complement.
TTGAAGAGAGATCCTAAAGCCTTCACCATAGAGGCAAAGTTTTACTTTCGAGACACCGTAAAAACAAAGTGCGACTTTCGAGTGACTGTAAAACCAACTATATACCATAACTCTCACATATCCTCGCCTTTATTAACTTCCCTATTTTTAATGAAAATCTCTGGCGGTATATATATATATATATATATATATATATATATATATATATATATATATATATATATATAGGGTGATGACTTTTACACAACCTCATATCTCTGTGTCATAATTTGATGAGCTTCAATTAAAGATTATATAAAATCTTACTTTCAAGGTAATTGATAAAAAAACCTCACGCACAAAATGATTTAAAAAAATTTATTTGTCAGTTTTTTTGTCTAGTTTTTAAAGTCACCGGCAGCATATAAAAGATTGAACACAAGCTTATGAGTCACACACATATATATATATATATATATATATATATATATATATATATATAACATTATATATGGTCATCAAACACACAAGGAAGATAATTAGTTACAATAATGTCATTGTACAGGATGAATCTCAGTGATAGGTTGTCCTTGTTGCGGCAGGACCCGTGTAAGTCTTGCATAACTTTGACTGCACGCTCACACCACTGGATGTTTCGGGCAATATTGATTGGAAATTCATTAGTTTTTCAGTGGATTTTCAAGAATTTGAGACCTGTTGGGTATTCATTCAGAGCTGCAGATAGTTCATAAAAATCTTCAGCGCGGAAGAAGTGGGTGCTGAACCAATGGTCAGCCCATGAGTAAGAAATGAATGAACAGATTTTACGCACCCTGCTCCTGGTTTCAGGCATCAGAATGAACGCAAGAAGGGCTAGAATGGCACGAGAGTTCTAACGTGCATTGCTGATGTTTGGGATCTTTTGAAACTTTACAAAGGGAAACCCATTCATCTCAGTGAAGTGACGGAAGACACGCGTGAGGTGATAGAGAAACTTCATGTCGTCTCTCCAGCCGCCTGTTTCCTTAATCTCAGTTTTACCGTTGCTGAAGGCTGCTTTCAATTTATCATAATTGCTCATCAAATCCTGCACAAAGAAGTACCCTATGTTTGGTGATTTAGTCGACCCATGGATCTTATCGTCCATGACAACGCGAAGAATCCGATCTCCGATCCAGGACATGGTGCTGGCAACTGATGAACTTGGCTTTGGGGTGACCCTTATCTTCGAACATTTGCTGCAGTCGAACAACAACGCCTGTCTTTTTGCCGGTATTCATGCTTGTTGTGTCGGCGACAAGCATACCAATTGATCTCCACAGGTTGAACTCCTCTAACACACCCTGAAGCCCTTTTGCAATTGTTACAGCGTTCCCATCCTTCAATTTCAGCGCAGCCAACTTTATTTCTTTCGCTTCATTCTTGAGGACCACGACCTGATATTCAAAGTCCTCAATGCGTTTGCCGTCAAAGTGTAAGCCCCACTTTTCCAGATGAAGCGTCCTCACCAAGTGCTTCTTCACCTGAGCAGCTCTCGTGTAGATAGCCTTGTGGATTGCTGACTGAAATGGAGTTGGGATTTCAATGCCTTCACCAGAAAGCTGGTGACATTCCTTTGCTGCTCCGTGGGACGACAGCTTTGAGCTTGCAGCAAGGAGTCTTGCTAAGCCTGTTGGGTTATGCTTCCTTTTCCTCGTTGATGCTGCATTCTCATCCTCCCAAGAACTGTCTTCGCTGTTATTGGATGAGTCCGTGCTAGTTTTGGAGCAATGAGGTGATGCTGAGCTGGAAAGTGGGGACACAGACGCTTCCATTGCCATCTTTCGCTTGGATGGGTGGATGGTTTTGGCACTAGCAGGTTTACCAGTGGAATAACCAACCTAGCCTTTAGGCAAAATTTGTTGTTTATAGAGGTTCTCATTTTCTTGGCACAACCAGTTGCCTTTCACCTTGGTCACGTCAAACAGTTCATTCAAAGAATTAACGTTTTGTTTCTTTCTGCAGTACTCATAGTCTTTCAGAAGGTTTTCTAGTTTTGCACAAATGGCTCGATCAGATACATGCAGGAAGTTCAATGTTTTGCTCCATAGGGCTTTTAGCTCCCCAGCAATTAGGCCGATCCTCTCCCTCCGTTCTTTGGCGGTGGATTCAAGAATTTGAAGCTTCCAACGACGTGGATTTTCAGGGGCATGTGACTCCGTTTACTTAAGGGTGCTTCATAAACTGCCACGTTGTCTCTTCTTGATGGTGCTTGAAACTGGACTAAGTTATTTGTCCATGTTTTCTTGTTTTTCTCCATGTTAAAAAAGCTCTTCTTGAACGACATGTTTTGTATTCAGCAACTGAAATAGAAAATAAACCTAAATATTAAATAGGTAACAAATTAAAGAAACTGTTATTGAGCTTTTATATATTTCATTAAAAAACAAGCAAATCACAATTATAAAAAATAAAGAGAGAAGGCAGACACTAATAAAATATTATATGCTATTATATTATATAATTAGTGAGAGAGTTAAATGTAGCTTATCAAATAATACCAGGATCACTTTACAATAAACGCTGGAGAATACACAACAATTATAATAAGGCATTAATAATATTAACGCCGTTAAAACTGAACTAGTAACTACCCACTTTAAACATCTTGCTTATATACCGAACGCGAAATGGCTGAAAAAAATTCTGGAACTCTACAGAAATCGCCCAAGCAATGACGTGAAGATTTTCTAGAAAATTCTATACAATTCTATGGTACATAAATTATTGCACAAGTCTGTTTGATGACTTATATATTTAATATAAATATTTTTAACACATATTAAATGCTAAAGTGGCCTATATTACATTTCAAAGGGGTTTGTGCGTGACCTTTTTCAATATTTCAATGGAATAAAAGTAATTTTTGTCATTAATAGGCAAAAGTTCATTCATTCGTGCTACAGGAAATAATTTTTGCTAAAAAAAGTCAAAAAGTCATCACCCTAATATATATCTATATCTATATATATATATATATATATATATATATATATATATATATATATATGAATAACGTTACAGCCACGAGGAAAATGAAACAACGGAGAACTGCGAGGCCTTTCGACTAATGGTCCTTTACTAAGCTGCTTAGTAAAGGACCATTAGTCGAAAGGCCTCGCAGTTCTCCGTTGTTTCATTTTCCTCGTGGCTGTAACGTTATTTATAAATTCCTCACGTTCCTTATTTTTCGTGATTCAGTTATATATATATATATATATATATATATATATATATATATATATATATATATATATATATATATATATTCTGACTCCAAAGATCAATAATTTTCAGGTGTTCTTTTGTTTGGCTGGGCTTACCGAAAGCTTAAGGCAAAGATGGTCTTACGAAAATAAACACTTTATTTAAATAACGAAAGATATATTATAAGCGGCGCGATTACAGAGCGTATGCCTAAGTATTAACAACGCGAATACGGGATGAAGGCATGACAAGACTCAGTGATTAACCGGGAACGTGAAAGCTAAGTAACAATAGCAATGGTAATCCGACTAATAATGATTACGAGTAGTCTGATCTGATCTCTATCTCTCAACCCTTTCCAATTCTGATTCTTCTTTATATTTGCTCGAACTACAGAGGGCGCGGCCAGAAAGGACCCGTGTATATATTAGGAGTCTTAATTCTCCACCCCATGGGCGGAACTAAGCTGCCTGTACACCGTGTCTACATTTTGGATCCAATGTTTATTCGTGTCATTTGATATGCAGCTGTATTTATTCAGTCTCCTAATTAAACCTCCATGTCTGATAATTTTATCTCGATGCACGACGTGGGAAGTCTTATCAAACAGGTGTTCGAACGTTTGTCCCTTGCTTTGAGTCTCACGGTCTCATGATTAAATACAAATCTATATGTACATTTACAAACCGATACAATATTCAATCTTTACATTACATTTTAGTAAGGCATACTTGGATAAAATAGGACCAATTTGCGTCCACATTGTGGAGGTGTTTTTCGGGCCTATTGAATCCAGCACAAAGCTACCTTGGTGTTGTTCGACCACTGCAAATCTCCACAAACTCTATGGGAGAGATGTTCTTGTTTCGTATACATTTCAATAAATAGAAAAGAAATAACTGTTCATAACTTTTACCATAATGAATTAATAATCAGTAGGTAACAAGATCAATCAGTTTCAAACCCCTGTGTTCGGTGTTTGATGGTGTTTTTCAATAATTCTGATTGTCTCTCTCAAGCAGTCAACCGATATCTAAATTATACCAATTTTAAAATGGTTGATTTTTATCTATAACAATACAAGAAATTAAAAGTAAAAATTATATTTACGATATTGAGGGTTTTACCATTGCTCAAAACTATGTCGACGGTAAATTCTTCCTTAATTATTATTATTTGTCAGGTTATTTAACTACGGTTTACTTGGATATGCGCTTGGTAAGGCTTAGACGCCTGCCCACGGAGGAATATCAACAAGAATATAGAACGCATTTTATCTGGCAGAATAGCTCGTGTTGCTTGGGTTTAATTGAAGCTCTTCCAAAGGTACACAAAGGGGTTGTGGGGAAATTTTCTGTGCTTCCTAGATTAGGTTAGGTGGGTTGGTTTTATCTGGTGATTGTGAACTGTTTGATGGGTGGTGAAGGTTAGGCAAGGTTGTTTCGGTTTTTTTAGTTTTGTCTAATTCTTATGGTGGTTAGGTGAGATTGTAATGATTTATTGGTTTTATTTGTTGGTAATGAGCTGTTTGCTTCATTACTTTTGGAGTTGATAGTTTTATTAGACGATTATGGGTTGCTTGTTACATTATAATTCTTAGGGTTGATGGTTTTATGTGATGTTTATTATTGTATTTTACCAATATTTTTTTGTTTAATAATTATCTAACTTAACCTAACCTATCCTGCACTTTAACTAAGAAGGAAAAGGCTGCATAATATAAATGTAAGTAATTCTATATATCACGCCAACCCCGTCTCTGCACATATAGCGGGCATATGGAATCTTTGAATTTTATTTATTTGGGGAGTAGATATCATCGTTTTGGAAGTTCGAACCTATGTAACATTCTACCTCATAGAATGTTTTCGGTGTGTGGATAGCAATGGTGGGCAGTCTGTCAGTACCGACAGAAGGTCCGTCAGTCCGTCAATGACGGACTCCGGTTTCGCTGGCGGACTGACGACTGACGGAAACTTTGAAACACTGACGAAATAAGCCCCGACGGAAGCGACTTTCGGCTGTCCCCCGAACCGTCACTAACCCGAAAAGCAAAGACGGCTTGGGACAATAATGTTTTGCGGCACACGTTGGCATGTTGGCAGATTTTGTTGCATCTAAAGTGGAGTTGAATTTGTTCATGTGTGCTGTAAAACTTTGTTGAATTTTGTTCATCTGTAGCTGGTTTGTTTTTGTATACCCTAATTTTATCTAATTCTGTTTGCACTAGCTTAAACAATATATTTTGTGCAAAACCTTATTGATGGGGGGGGGGCGCCACGTCGTTATTTTTCCTAAGGCGCTAAAATTGCTAGGGCCGACTCTGTATATATATATATATATATATATATATATATATATATATATATATATATATATATATATTGGGCTCCTTTTTATCGAAATCTGCTACTTTTTTGCAATTTTTTCTGCTACTTTTGCTGAAAAAATCTGGCAACCCTGCTGCGTCATATCATTAGCCTGCTGGCTTTCGTAATGAAAGGTTGTCTGTCGTGAGCTCTCCGCTTCTGCGGTGCAGTTATAACTTGTTTCGAAAGTTTCAACTTGTTACAAAAGAAATTTCTGTAGTGTGGACGGGACTTTATCATTCCAACCCACGTTTGATCAAATGAAGTAACATTGATTAAATTGTTTTTCACCGCATTTCTCGACTTTTATAGATCATGGATAGATATCTTAGCAGAGACAGGAGCAGGAGTGTGTCTACTGATAGTGATATACCTGATAGTATGCTAAGTAGCGTGAGCTTCAGAGCCAGCACAACTGTGAGTGACAGAGACAGTGAAATGGACCAGAGATAGCACAGTCACGCCAGCATGTCACTTGGTGCCGAGTCTCTGCGTGACACCCAGCCCCTGGAAGAGCCTAGGGAGGTGGAGGAGACAGGTGACGCTGGGGACCAGGACAACGCCGAGGTCATCAGGGAACTTAAAGGCTACTCCCAGAACTGCGAAATGTAAAGAAGAAAGCCCTCTCCTGGGCCCTCTTTCCCAAGGAGCACAGGGGGGGCGTGGGTAGAATGTTCATCAAGTACAACACCCCCCGGCCCTAGCTCCACTGCCATGGAGAGTATGTTCTGCACAACCAGCGACATTCTCAGGCCAAAGGGGCCCGCCCTGGCCAGCGCAAACTTCCAGAAGCTGGTATTCCTCAAGGGAAACATGTCCCTGTTGGGGTAGTCCAGCTACAAGGGGCAGTTTGGGGAGAAGCAGGAGGAGAGGCAGTAATAGTATAAGAATTTATATTTTTTTGTGTAAAGTGTTCCAAACTGTTTCTAAATGAATAAAATTGTGTGCTGTTACCCTTGTAAACAGGTTTTTACTGACGGTCCTAAAATAGAGGTGACGAACTGTAATTTAGGGATGACGGAAGCGTGGTTAAAATAACGATGAAGGAGTGACGGACTGACGAGTGACGGACTGGTGATGACGGACTTGCGGGCTGGCCGCTGGCGAATGACGAATGACGGACCGGCGAAATTTACTGACGCGCCCACCACTGGTGGATATTAGTTGAGAAAATTTATGGGTGAGATGTTAACATGACTGCTTTACTTTGAATAGGTTGTATGATAGGGTAGGTTAAGTTATGCTTATATATTCATAGAAATAAACTACATTTTCCTCCGTTATAGACGCAAAAAATGGGGTATTGTGCTAGGTAGATATGGTCCTATACATCTTTTTCCGGCGGAGTTAAAGATGCATAGGGTTTGGGGGTAACGGGCCCAGCAGCAAATTAAGCGCTTGATACTATCGCGAGGGTAAAGTTAGGATATGTTAGGACAGCAACTTTGCAAAAATGCACATAATATGAAACTTTCATTAGCAGCAGCTTCATGCTGTTGTTGGCGCTGTTATAAGCGTGAATACAATTTCAGTGTTGGATTGCGAAAAGACACTCGGTTAGATAAATCAAATTTATCGTTTGTGACAATTGTTTATTTCATTCACGCATAGTGAATAAAAAGTCGCGTGTTCTCACTTATTCCGATTTATGATCTTACGACTTACAAAACTTTCAATAATTCCTGGACTAACTTTGCGAGGACATTGACAATTATATAATTCGAAAGAGAATGTACACCAACATAAGGGTTTCAGATTTTGTTAGAATAGGCCGAATAGTTATAATGTTATTGACAAAATAAAATAATCCCCGGCAATGTAAAATCAACATAAGGGTTTCAAATTTCGTTAGAATCAGCCGAATATTTACAATGTTATTACCAAAACAAAAAAAAAAGCAAAGAAGGGCCTAACTCACCGACATAAGGTCCCCCGCGACTAGACTCACACGCGACTAAAAACTTTAGGCGACTTAACTTAACCTTCAGGATCTAATCACAATACGAGCGTCATAGCCTAAACTTAACCTCGCGATAGCCTCAAACGCCTAGTTCGCTACAGGGGCCCCCGTAAGAGGCACGACGATTTGCTTTCGTGGCTGCCGTGATGACGGTACTCAGCCACTGTTCGGCCCCTGTTTAGCCTCATCCCTTTCTTTCTGACACCCTGTCTTTTTACCCTTCTTCCACACCTTCCATACAAGCTCCCCAACACCTTTATCTGGTCAGCCTCTAATTTCACAGGGTAGACGCCGACCAGCATCCTCTCAGGCAAACATCCCGGATCGGGATTGAGAGGAGGGGATAACCTTCTTTCACTGCCTATCGATTTTATGCTGAGCCTAAGGTGGAGCGCCATGCTGATTGGCTGTCAGGCCACTTGACGAGAGGATTGGCCTCAAATGGCGGCAGCTTGCAAAGCCGGCCCCGTATTGACCCCTCGCAGAGTGGGCCACTGCGTGTGGTAATGAGCGTATGCATCCCATGAAATGCATAGTATCACTATGACCAATGATGAGTTTATGAAAAAGATACTCTCCTTTTACCTTCCCATTACCATAGCCAGGGCCGCCTTCAGGTAGCTCATAAGAAAAAATGGAGGTCCACTGCCCCTGTGCTCTCTCAGGGGAGCCTCCAAATTTCTTCTAACGGAGAGGAGGCCTACTCCTCTCCTACGCCTACGGGTGTAGGGGACTTCCCCTTACCCCTTTCTCTGGAGGCGCCCTTGGGTGCATCCCTCTTTCCAGCGGCAGTCGCTCCTTTTCTTTTACAGGGAACTACCAAGAAAGCACGCAGGGGGCCCAAAATTGACCGCTTTCGGTCAATGAATTAGGGGCCCGTTGGTCCGTGCCCGCTAATGTCCTACACTCGTGCCTTAAGAGTCTACAGAGGTTCATTGTACGTGCCCCCCTCTCTTGCCCGACGGATGCCGGTCGCCATCCCACAATGAGACAAATGGTTCCCCGAATGGGAACCGTGATATCTTAGGCGGGGATGGCGACATGAGGACATGGAACCCCCCCCCTTAGATAGACATGGTCTCTGAGGTGAGCCAGCCTCAGACGGTACGATATTGCAATGAGTCGAACCCGGGACCCGTGCCAAGCACAGAACCCGAGTCTACCTATGTGCAAGCTTCTCCTCAAACAGCTTGGGCCTCCGATGATCCACAAGGAGAGGAGGGACCTCTTTCAAGGGTGGTGCCTCTTTTCGCAGCAAAGACCTTCTCCATCTCCGAGAAGGATCTTGCCTAAGGGCTCCTTTCGGTGGCGAAGAGAAGCAGGTTCATTTTCCACCCTCCTCTCCCAAAATGAAAAAACAGAGAAGGAAGAATAAAAAGGCTTAAGGGCTCCTCTCCCTTAGTGGGAGCCACGGATATGGACAGGGCCGCTGCCGTTTCGGTATGTGACAAAGCCAAGATCGGCACGTCCTACCCCGGTGCTCCACCGGACGGAGAGTCCCTAAAAAGACCAAAAGTGCGCACAGCGTAGCCTCGATTATGTCAGGGACCCTAATTTAGAGGTTATCTGGTGTTTTCCAGCCCGCTGGCTTCAAGCGCTTCCTTGTTATTCGCGCCACTGATGGCAGCATGTTAGCTAAGGGCAACATGATCCATCACAGGAGAACTCTAGTTAGCGGGATTGGTAGAGAGCCGAAAGTGACTTATTTGTCGGACGGAAACCTTCTGTCAAATGCCTCCGAGGGTGGCCTTTATTAGTGCCCTTCATGCACTTTATGACACGCCGGATAGTGTAAAGGGTCACACTACCATGAACTTCGTGAAAGGAGTGGTTTATGCGAGGGAACTCGTGGACTACTCAATATATGACATCATCTTAGAGCTAGCCAACTATTAAGCAGTCGAGGTGTAACGTGTGATGAGGATTCAGGGAGGGGCCTCGAGATCCACTCCGACACTACTCATCACTTTTGACTGTGACAAACTCCCTGAGTCGGTGCGTGCCGGTTGATATCGCTACCGCGTGAAGACATTCGTGCCAGTGCTGCGGAGGTACTACTACTGCTACCCCTTCGGTTACACGAATCGCTCTTATAGACGTGCATTGTCAGTGTGATAGAACGAGTTGAATCTGTGTTAAATTCAACTCCTATCCCATATTAGTTAAAACCTCGAGGAGGCCCACGTGCATCTTCGATTCGAGGCTTGGAGTCTTATCAACAGCTACCGGACGCCAATGTTTAAACAAGGAGGTTATCGTCCCCCCCGTTCGCCCCCATACGCCGACCTCGCCAGATCGAGTTAGGCTTATGGACAGATAAGGCATTTTTCTCCGGCCCAGCTGTGCGTTCCCTCGAAGCTTCCAACCCATTCTCCCCCACGGCAAGGAGATGTCCTGGCTATTTATATGGAAACTTTACCACTAAGATCAGATTGGAGATCCAGATTTTCGTCGCGAAACATCACCACGACCCTCTCTCCCTTTGTGCGCCAAGGGACCTCGGCCTCGAGATTCACCATCACTTGTCCAGGAGGACAATATTCCTTGAGTGCCAAAGGTTCGAGCCTTTAGTGACGTCAAGTCCCCAAGGCATTCCCCCCCGCTGTTTAAGGAGAACAGCATTAGAACAGCCATTGTTCGTTTTGAGCCCTTCGCCAAGAAACGGTTCTCATCCCCCCCCTGTTGTTCAAGGAGAACAACATTAGAACAGCCATTGTTCGTTTTGAGCCCTTCGCCAAGAAACGGTTCTCATCCCCCGCTGTTGTTCAAGGGAGAACAACATTAGAACAGCCATTGTTCGTTTTGAGCCCTTCGCCAAGAAACGGTTCTTCCCCCCCCCCTGTTGTTCAAGGGAGAACAACATTAGAACAGCCATTGTTCGTTTTGAGCCCTTCGCCAAGAAACGGTTCTCACCCCCCCCCCTCCTGTTGTTCAAAGGAGAACAACATTAGAACAGCCATTGTTCTTGAGCCTGTAGACAAGAGACGGTTCTCATCCCCCCTTTGTTCAGAAGAGAACAACCTAGAACAGCCATTGTTCTTCCAGCCGTTCGTCGAGAAACGGTTCTCCTTCCCAAGACGCCACGTCAGGATCATCTTATCCCCCCCCCCTTTGGCTGGAACTCGCCAGCGGACCGAATATTCCTTCAAGTACCTTCCACCGCACCCTAATGAAGTTACGTAAGCCAAGCGTCACCTTTTGAGTATTGATCCCTTATTTGTCAATTCTATCCTGTGCTTTAAATGGTTTATCGAACCATCCCATCTCTTTAACTCCATATTTGTTTTACCTTTTTTTTGATCCCTTAAATCCTTGGATTAGCCCGAGTCTCCACGACCCTTTCCATTCTGTTTGTCAATATTTTCCGTTTTTGTATTGTTTAAAGTTATTGTTAATAAAACTCTATTTTATTAATGATAGCAATATTATTATCCTTGAGCTCAGTTCCACTTCTTAAGCATTTTGAAGATACTTAATACCGGCCGCCAGACAGTAAAACGCACTCTAGAGATAATTAAGGAAGTTCCCTCAACGAATAGTGTTATATATAGTATCGTCGGGAGTCATTCTACGACAGTCAGGGTTACCCAAAGTCTGTGTAAGTTGTTCCAAGACCGCAGACAATAAGTCCAAATCGTATCTGGCTATGTATGTCAGTTGCAGAGAGCCGCATCCCGCTTTGTTAGAACAATGTGGTGCGTCTCTCATTTGGTAAAGTTAGAGACTTGGTCCTGGCGCGCCCGGCGCTGGAATTCCGCCGCGTCGTGGCACGGTGGCCGAGGCCCTTTCTCTTGTTCGGTGACTCGAACGGGAGACACCCCATCTGCGGAGACTACTCAACAATCACATGGGTCAGTTCGTTGCTGACGTGAAAGAGGAGCTTGAGATAGGTGTCCTAAATGTGGATGAGTTTACGCATCCCTGCCCGAGAACCGCTTCATTTTCCAGTCTCGATCTATCCTTTTGCACTCTGGATGCACAACCTGATTTGTGGTTCAGTGGGGGGGTGGGGGTAGTCAACCATTTAAATATCATTTTTTTGGTCGTTGCCACCTGAGAGCCCACACCGGTGGTGCTTGGCTCGGGCGCGGTGGTACGCATTTCAGGGGGTTTAGGTCGAGTTAAGGTCAGTAAATAATGCCATGTGAGCAGCAAAGTTTGAGGCGGCCCTCAAACAGAAGGGTTATGTCTACATGCGATATAAGCGACGCCCGAACGATTTCACAGTCAGTGAATTTCGTCGAGCTAGAGATAGATCCCAGTATGTTTCCAAGCACGCCTCCCACTCTTTCTGGCGGGAATACGTGTCTTAACTTAACGGGAAAGACCCCTCTAGCAGATGTGTGAAAGCGAGTCAAAATGATTCTAGACAAGTTCCGGCAGGAACCCCCTCCCGTTTTCAAGGAGAATGAGACCCTAATCTCAGGCTCCTTGTCCGTGGCAGAATCCGCTTTCTCCACATTTCTAGCCGGGATGCTGCTCCGCCAGCATTCAATGCGCGTCATGATCTCGTGGAAGGCTTCCGACTAGACTTTACTTCCAGTGGCGGAAAACCATTCAACGACGTGTTTACATTGAGTGAGTTGCGTTACGCTCTCGATTCGTGCGTTGACACCTACCCCCTGGTCCGGACGATTTCCCGTATGCCATGCTTCGATACCTGGTTGAGGGAGGAATGGCCTTTCTGTTAAGTTTGTTCGAGAGGATCTGGTTAGAGGGTATCCTACCATACTCCTGGCAAATCGCTACTTTGGTCGCTTTTCGCAATCCAATCTGGGAAAAGATCACTCTGACTCGGCCGGTTTACGCCCAATATCTCTAAACTCGTGCGTGTGCAAGTTGATGGTGAAATTGGTAAATGCTAGATTAGCCTTTTTTCTGGACAGCGGATGCCATCTGTCTTCTGCACAGTGCGGCTTCTGCAATTTGAAATTCACTTCAGATGCTCTGCTCCGACTGGAAAATATCGTCTGCGAGGCTTTGCTTCGTAGACAGCATTACACCACAGTGTTTTTTGATCTGGAAAAGGCCTATGATACCGCATGGCGATACGGTATCATGAAGAATCAACACGATAGGGGCGAGGGAAAGCTTCCTATTCTTTATATCTGATTTTTTGAGAGATCGTCAATTCCTCGTACGGGTGGAGGAGGAGGCTCATAGGCACAATAGAGCAAGGAAGAAGGTGTCCAGCAGGTTCTAGTCCTGAGTGTCAAACTCTTTGCCATTAGCATCGACGGCATCACCTCGCTGCTGTCTGAAGATGTTCTCGCTACGCTCTACGTGGACGACCTTTTGATCTCTTTTGGCGCGGCCCAGATGCCAACTCTGGAGCGTCGACTCCAAGAGGCATTGAACCGCGTCTATCGCTATGACGAAACGCACAGGCTTCGGTTTTCCTTAGCCAAGACTAAGGTAGTGCCGCCATCCACGGCTCTACACTGACCCAGACTTATTTATAAATAGGGTGCGCCTGGAAGTGGTAAACTCGCACCCGGGATAATCATTTTCATAGCCTTAGGGTCTTTTGTACTCGCGCCATGGATATTCATCGCACTATGATGTTCAACGTCTGGGGGGCTTATAGGGCTACGGCCTTACTTTTTATCGACCCTTTGTTCGTTCAAAGCTCGATTACGCATGCGAGTTTTATGCATCCTCAGCCGAGCGTGTATTGTAGGAGGTGGACTCAACCCACCACACAGGCCTTCGCCTGGTGACCGGTACTTTCAAAATGTTCTTTATTGAGAGCCTGCTTGTCGATGCTGAGGAGATGCAACTCGCTCTATGCCGTGTACAGTGCATCATTCACCTGTACGCGCGAGCACGGCGCTTCCCTCAGTCGCCAACAGCTCTCACTGCATTCGAAGCTGATCTCGACGGTGCCTATTCCACCGGGAGACGCCAGTCTTACTCTAAGCCGCTTTGGTTTAGGGCTAGGATGCTCCTTCGAGAGCTCGGTTTAGCTCTTGGGCCAGTAGCACCCCTGGTTCTGCATAGGAGGCCACCCTGGAGGGTACCACCTTTCACCATTTGTCGCCACGCCTCTGCTCCCAAAGTTTCTTCAGAGCCGGGAGTATTGCGTTCAGCCTTTTTGGAGCACTCTTCGCGTAACACTGGAACCGCACCAGTGTATACGGATGGCTCAGACTACCAAGAGGGGATCGGTTTCCACGCCGTATCCCTTCTGTTTGAAGTCAGCGGGGCTCTGCCGGGCGCTGCGTCTGTCTTCACGGCCCAGCTGTTTGCAATACACCGCTCGCTACTGGATATAACGCGACGTGCCCAGTTCATCGATTGGATTGTGATTTATAGTGACTCACAACGCTCCCTGAGTCATTTCGGGGCATTGGAATCTCCGCATTTCCAAGTTCGTGATATGCGTGACGCAACGGTTTTGGTGAGCCGGTCGGATGTCGAAATTATTTTCTTCTGGGTTCCCTCTACATGTAAGAATTGCGGGGAATGATGGCGTCTATGAGGGCGCCAAATAGTCCGCCAGGAGTTGACTACTAAACTTGCCATTTGCTCTTCCTCAAACCGATTACATAGCAGGAATACCGGCTGCCCTCTGGGCGGCTTGGCAAAGAAGATTAGACACGGTCGATGGGTACTTAAAGTAACGTGCCATTGCACCGTGACTGTTCCCATGGACCTAGCCCACAATGCCACGATGGCTCCAGGTTGCTTTCTGTCGTCTCTGAATTAGACACACTCGTGGGACGCACCACCATTTGATGGAGCGCTCACCTGTTCTTTATTGAGACGACTGCGTTGTCCCCCAAACTGTTCAACACATTCTTGTTTAATGTCCCAGTCTGGGTGATTTTCGCTCCCGTTACCGAGACGAGCGTGGTCGCTACAACTTGTCCCTTGGGACTGTTTGTTGTGGATCGCATGCTCCTGCGCCGGGGGGGAGGTCGGCCTACTCCCGATGCTGGAGCGCGCTTCTTTCTTGTTACCTTTTTGCTTTGTTTTCCTTTTTTGGTGTTTTATTAGTCTATCATTTGTTTATCGTCGTTACTTGGTATTCACATTGTTACTTGTTTTTTTTAATATAGCCTAGTCGTAGGCTGTCTTGAGTACGGCGACTTATGCCCAAGTAGGCAGTCGCCAGATGGGTTCCTAAACTTTTTAAAAAAATTAAAAATCACTACCGGGCCCGTTCCGAAAAAAGTCCCCATGCTTGTTTCGTCGCGATAGGCCCAAACATTAAAATATTTCGACCTAAAACCCCCACTTTTACAAAAAAAAACCCTCGAATTTTTTCTCCATTTTGGCCCCCCATAGACGAACAAAAACGTTGCCACGGCGAGATACAAAAAGGCATTCATCTTACGCATCCTTTTCAGTGGAGTTAATGGTGGAGGTTTCGTTTCAATAAGCACAGGGATGAAAAACTGTTGACGGAAACCCCCCCTTTTTTTCAAAAAAATCGATTATTTTTATTTTCCTTCGTTATGAATACAAATACAGAGCTGCTGGAAGATATCGAAATGCATTCATCTTACGGATTTGTAATCATAAGATTATTATGAAAGCAAAAAATAAACGCAAATTGTATCGAGCACCGTGGTATAATGAAGGTCATTATAGGCTGGCTAAATTATATTCTAGATAATGGAACTAAAGCTCGATGTTGTGTGTGGAACAATTTTGTATGCACATATGAAATCTCTTTTTGGTCACTGCTCAACTAAGGGATCGGGAAATACAAGCCAACCATCTATTACAGATAAGTTGTGGCCTACCGTAGATGACCGAGTAAGTAGCGCAGCTAAAAATGTCTATATTTATTTTCGAACATACATCAACGTTATCAACTGTTCTTTACAAGAGTTCTCGCCACAGTTATGTAAAAATCATCTGGTCTACAAAATTTTAAGATTCCCCCACTAAGTGCTCTCGCTCTCATTCAGAAATATGTGAAAATCAGTTTGATATTAAGTGAAAGTACAGATGAAGTCAATCTTCCGTACTTGACATTGAATATCCGATATTGAAATCGGCATACAATATATAAAGTTACCACTTTTTACCATTTGTTCTAATTATCACTGGGGAACACATATTTTATTGAATCGATCTGACACTTGATTGTAAGTAATTTTTGTGTGCTCAAAACGAATTTCAACTTGGTTTGGCTCTATCAGATCCTGTTTCTTGTAAACAGCTCATTCGCTATTTTCCAGTTTTTCAAAATTAGGACTAAAAATGAAGTCATGCGTTAATATTTATTTTTAATTTCCATGAATACATGCAGTTCAAACTATTGTAAAATTAGATTCACTCTGGTAAAATTTGATTTTGTAGGACTTTCTAGAGTATTTGGTTGTTGTTGACAGGTCTCTTTTCAAGCACCGGCAATAATCAGCCATCATGTAGCAATCCCAGCGTCATTGATAACGTTCTTCCATATTTTTATATATTGGTGGAATCTCTCCCCTTATTGGTCACTTACAGCACCTAAATTACTTGGAAATTAGTCAAGATGACTATTCCAAAAATGCATTTTTATGCTCATATTGCAACCTAGCTCTTTGTAGTCCCTTAAAAGTTTCCTTACGACTTCTTTGTAGTTATCTTCCCTATAATTTCCTGAAAAAGCTTTTTATCAGGTCTACGAATGAGAACCAGGCATTTCTTTCGCGTTCATTCATGACATTAGGAAAACTGTTGTTATTAATTAATGTTCTTATTTGTGGACCGCCTAAAATTCCAGCTTTGATTTTTTCATAACTTAAACTTGAGAATTTTGAAATTATGTGTTGGAAACACGCACCGTTTGTATCTAAAGCTTTTAAATATTTTTTCATGAGATCTAATTTGATATGCAGAGGAGGAAATATGATTTTGTCTAGGCTCACTAAAGGTCGATTAATTAAAATTTTTTCTCCGAGAGTATATGATGTTCGTGCTGGTCAGATTTGTTGGGAATAATGTCCTTCCTTAGCATGCTCTGTCCTAAAATATTATAGAAGTTCTTTTTCTGTAAAATGAAATGTATGTGTTTAAACTAAGCATGTTTTTCTGTTTAAGTCTTGAAGCTAAAATTTCCGCAGCCTTTTTAGGTAAATTTAGATCCCTTACAAGATCATTCAACTCGGCCTGGTTAAACCTTTGCTGATCACTTTCACTTACAACTAAGCTGGGGTCGAATTCGGGGTGTGACTCCTCAGAATGCATAACAATATTTTCAGAAACATCTTCAACTAATTCCTGAGATGGCAGACTCTTAAATTTTGGAATGGTAATTTCATATGAATGTAGCACAGGTCGCATTGCAGTGTCGAAATTTGAGTACTCGATACAATGTTTACTTCTTTTAGTGAAGCCCGAAGTCTTGACAAAGCAGAAGTAGCAATCCGTCTCATGGTTAGTAGGCTCAGTCACACCTCAAATGGAAAAGAAACTGTGAAGCGTTAACAAAAGCGAGTTTTATCAAAAGTTGTTTATATATCCAAGTTATAATTACACTTAGGTATTTTACAGTACACAAATGACTAAGTTACGTAGTTTTATGAAATCATAAACTTATCATCGGAACTACAAAAGGTATTTTTGACTTCGAACCCTTCGTCCAATGGCACAGTCTTTCAGTGTATACAGTTCAGGCTTTATGTGGAACCCATGATTTATCTTGATCCCCAGTTTTATGCCAAAATAAACTAAGTAAGCTCTTTCCACGACGAAGTCCGTTATATTTCCTCGTTGATGTGGAAGGGGAAAATTTCCACATCTGTAGCAAAATAAATCAGGAGAGTTTTTGCATATGAACTCTCTAGTGCTTGAGGACATATTACTTGATTGTTTTGTCAATTTGTAAAGGTATTTCAATTCCTTATTTTCAAAATTTGAAATATAAAAACAAACATTAGTTTAAATAGCTACTAATAGATAATTATAATTATAATGTGAAACTGCAAAAAGACTTAACAAGTATTGAGAAAATATCCTTTTTATGAATATGATGAAAGAAGAAGTGTGTTGAACAAAATCAGGACCTGATAGAGCAAAGCGGAGTATAAACTCGTGCTCAGCGCACCCAAATTACGTATAATTAACTGTCAAATCTAAGTCAATAAACAACAAGTTGAAATTTGTCCCCCAGAGAATTATCGATGCACCCGATAATGATGAAATTTACAAGGCTGTTGGAAATAGACAAAAAATTGCTAGGCATTCGAATTGGTGACACCACTTATATAGTTGGCAAAGATATTCTAGCCCTGAATTGACTGTATCCAGATGTGTTTGTTATTCAGTTCATATACTCGTAGCTTCTAACAAGGTCTTAGGAATATTGCCTACATTTCTTACCTTTATTGTACGAGATCGTTATACTTGTTTTTCAAATAACTGCAAATGAACTCGCATATATCATGAATTATTTAAGACTTGTGAAAATAATATCCCACGAAAATACCGTACATGGCTACTATTCACTGGCTAGTTTGTTTAGACTTTAGATGCTATCATGGCTCAGTGAACTGATTTATAAATTATAGCTTCTTCAACTGAGCGTTGCTACAACACTTAAATGAACATTACAAAATCCTCACAATACAATTATTTCCTATTTATGTGGAAAACACTTAATAAATAGCAAAGGTAAATAAGACATTTCAGTCTGAAAATTTAAATCTTAATGAAATTAAATATACAAGACCTTGTCACTATATATTGTAATTTAATGCGGATAATAATTGAACTAGACATTATGTCAAAATGTTTGTGGGGTATGGACATATAAAATTAGGAAATATCAAAATAATGTTAAATACACTAAATGTAAATTCCATTTATTTATTGAATGAAATGGCAATGTTTGAAGGGTAACTAAATAGTTTTAGTATAATTGCTATTTAAATTGTGAACTGTAAAAAAAATTAATTTTTACGGGTAATATTTATATATGCCGTTACATGCTATAATGAAAATTTACTAAAATGTGATAATTGCATTTTTTTTTATTGCTGTCATTTACTTTTATATGAGTTTGATATGTGTGTTGATGACTGCCCTTTAAAAAGTGACTTGAGTTAGATATGTTAAAAAAAAAAATATAAAACCTTAAATATTGAGCTTCTTATAAAGGTAGAGTCACGCCTGTCGGGTAATGTTGAAACGTTTCTTCTGCTAAAAACTTTCCCTTCTCAATGTTAGAATTCTCTCGTCCTTAGGACGTACATATATATTAATCTACTTTTAAGGAAATGAACGACCTTGAAAACGACTGGGCAGCAATAAAGGTGGGGGGGGGAGGGGATGGCTTACGTCATGGCTAAACGGCGCCATAAATATTTCTGATCTGAAGTGGCTGAAAGGAAAAATTCAGCTGGAGAAAATGTTTTCGAATATTGTATGCCCTACTTAATCACTTTTCTCTTTCTCATTCCCCGACGTTTCTGTGAGGAGAATATTTCCGCAAACAGCGTAACATAAAGTAACCATTATTCCGATCCGATTTTCGGTATTATTATATGTAGGAGTGAGGATAGTAGACGACGCACGTCCGGACGTATAATCGAAAAACAAACCAATCTATGAATTAAGTCAAGAACAACATTAAATGACAAGTACTATATACCTGTAGACAAACGATGCATTACTGGCAGTCTATTAACATAATAACACGACCAAACAAATCAGTCATTTTCCCATCAAAAGGTATGACGTTATCAATAGCGTGGTTGTTGTTTTCAAATAATTAATTTACTGAAAGCTGTGTTGTTTGCCTCATGTACGAAACGTGTCGCTGCTGCTAACGTGGATTAAGTTAACCGCTATAAATCTCTCGCAGCAAATAGATATATATGAATATTATGATTATGACAAAAAGGTCTCATATATATATATATATATATATATATATATATATATATATATATATATATATATATATATATATATATATATATATATAATATTCAACAAACCACAAAGAAAATATAACAGATAGCGAGTTTTAGAGACTAGCAAACGCTTCCTCTTCAAGCAAATCTGAATACAACTGAAGGAAATGAGAAAGAGAGATAACCAAATAACATTAAAAAACCGAACGCACTCACTTCACTAATTATATCCCTCATATACCCATACACATTGATCCTGTTGCTCAGCGATAAGCCACGTACATGGGATTATATATATATATATATATATATATATATATATATATATATATATATATATATATATATATATATAAGTTTGTTATTCTGTTCATTTGTTCGCTATAGGCGGCCGAATTTCTGGATTGATTAAGATGAAATTTGGCACAGAGGCGCAGCTTTAAAAGATAGTTATAAGCCATTTCCGATACTTTTTCCGCTCTCAGGGTGCTAAAAATATGTCAAGGGTTTGGTGGCTACATACCTGGTCCGATTAAATTGACATCTGGCCTTAAGGTATATCTCTGTAAGGAGGTGGCTATAGGCTATCTTTGCTTCTGCCCCTCCCTCATACATCCCGCCTCCCAGGAAACTGTAAATATCTAATTTAGTCTGGTGGCCAAATTTTTAGCCCGATCGAGCCGAAATTTGACACATAAGTACTTACATCTCTCTCAAAGTATATATAAGGTTATAGGATATTTTAGGTTCCGTCACTCCAAACATTGTTCCCATCCCGGAGACTGGAAACTTTTCTTGGATCTGAAAATTCATAGAACGAGCGGGAATTTCACGTTTCAAATGAAGTTCTAAGTTGTAGAGCACCATTAAGAATGTACCAGTGAACCAAGTCAAATCTGACCTTCGAGGCCACCCCCCTAGTGATCAGCGAGCGAAACTTCTTTGCTGAAAGAAATTCTGATCAATACATTTCAAGTCTAAATTTCCCTCGTGCATCGCCATGTACGTCATATCGTAGACATACATAAAATTCCCGCAAAAAATAATTATCAAAGCTTTTAAGTAAAAATACTGTGAAGTTTATACTGTGATTATTAATAATTAGTTGAATGGAACGAACAATTTCAAAAAGTCCTCTTTTATGAGACACGCTCAAAATATCCCATGAAATCGAAATTTGCTAACGAATTTGTAAAATTCCCACGAAGTCACATTGATTTCGGGTAATTTTTACCCTTTTTTATCTTATTCCATAGATGAAGCAGTCTCGAATGAGAAGTCATACCTACTCAAACAGCAGCAAAATACAACAAAAGCATAAATATCAAGATGAAGTCATGAAGTATTGGTATAAAAATTGACTGGGTAAGTCAAGTAAAGCTTGCTTAGTTTTGGTAGTTAAATTATATCATTTAGAGACTACATAAACTTAAAATACCCAAAATTAGTAGTTCTACGTATTCAGTTACTAAGTTGGTACCTGGATGCACAAAAATCGCCGTCGTTCATGTATTCTAAATCTATGAGTTGCCCGAACAATGTCTGGCTTTTCTTTGCGTTCTTTTTATTAGTATTCGTAAATACATTAAACTTTTCGAATTGCAACAATTTATAATCATGTTCTGCAACATGAAACATAGGGGAGTATTCTCCTCTAGATAACTACAACAGGGAGCTAACAGCAAAATCAAACAGAAACAAGATGACAACACATAAGTCTTGAGAATGAGTTCTGTGCAAATTTAAAGCCGAGATCAAAGCAACGCAAAATAGTCATTTGGACACACGCGCCATCTGGTGTGGATGAAGTTAGTTAATCCAGTAATTAATAGGGGACTATAGAAGGCACAAGACTAAAAATGAGGGGGAGTGGGCATGTTTTAATATGTATCACCTGCGGGACCTTGATAGAATTAATGATGAAGTTTGTAATGTATTTACTCCACAGACAACTGCATTAGAAGTTAATTCAAATTACCTGCTTTTGCACCACGTCATAAGTCTCTCTCTCTCTCTCTCTCTCAAGTAGAGGGAGAGGTGACGCCCCCTTGTCGCGAGAAGAGAGCTTGTGTGTACCTTTGACTTTTCAAACTATGTCGGCGGGGGTACCTCTTTTGGGTACCCCTGGTCGGGCTTCCCTTGTTGATTTGGTCGGAAACGAGGTTCCAGACTAAGTGCGTCATTCTTTTTTCCACTCTTTCCTTCTCCTTTTTCACTTTTATCCTATTTCTTCAACTCATTATATGAAAAGAAAAAAAACTAAACAAAATCCTACTACTTTCAAGTCATTCTCGCCCTTTTTTCATCTTTTTAAATATAAGGACCTGGCAGCTACCTCACGCGTCAGAAGGGAGGCTTTGGAACCTCTATAAACAACGCCAATCGACGCTCACTGGTTGCGAGAGACTAGGACTAGAGGTGTCCTAGGCGTTGGGGCACGATGAATGGGATGAGGGTAGTGCCCCGTTAACCCCTTCCCTGACGCGTAATTATTGACCATTCCCAGTGAGCGTTGACGGGTGCCTCTGGTAGCATCGGTCCGAGGTGACGGCCCTTTGTTGCCAGGTTGGCTGCCAGGACAATAAAAAGCCTTGGGTCGAGTCTCTTGGTGTGGCGGGATATCCATTGAACGCTGCTCCGAGATCTTGGCCGTCGTGAAGGGAACTAGTAGGAGTTTAGTACGGGGCGTGCTCCGTTGTTCACCTGGTGAGAAATCGATGGCCATTTCGGGGACCGTCAGTGTTGTTTAGGTGGGAGCCACGGCACGCCGAGGTTTGACAACTCGGTCGAACGAACAGCAGCACATGGAGTGTGCCTTCTGAAAGATCCAAAACCTCCCTGATGGATAGGCGACTTACGCGGGGAGAACTCACCAACCCCCTTTTTTACTATTGATTGGTTGCAAAGTTTTGAGAAAGAGAGAAAGTGTTCAAAATGACAGGGAAAAAAGTCCAGCTGCACTCAAATATACATGTGCGATATGCCAGAAGGATAAGTGGTGCGTGGACTTCCCGGAAGGATGTTTTTCGAAATGCCACCCGGGAAGTATATGCACCGATTGCATCCTTAAAGGAGAGGTCCGAGAGGCAGTGGCATACTTCAATGAACTCAAGGATCTCTCCCCATCCTCTGAAGAAAAATCTAGGGCACTGGAAAGTAAAATACAGACCCTAAAAACGCAGCACGCGCTTCAGATTCGGCGTCTTGAGGAGAGAATCCTAGAGCTAGCCTCTAAACTAGAGGTCCAGTCAGCTCAAGCTCAAGACGAAAGTCCCACTGACTTGGGTGGTTCCGCCGATGTAACTTTAGCTCAAGGAGATGAAACTGCCTTGGCAGTCCCACTTCAGCCATGCGGAGAAGCCAATAAGAAAAAAAAATTTAAAAATAAGAAAAACGACTTTAATGCAGCTCACCCCAGTGTAGAGGAATCGAGCGTTACTGATGCGCAAGGAAAAGTGAAAAGAGAAGAAGAGAAACAGAAGAAAAGACAAATGAAGATCGAAAAAAGGGAAGAAGAAAAAGAAGAAAAACAACTGAAATACGGAAACGAAAGAGAAAAGAGATAAGTCTATGGCGAAAGAAAAGAGTGCAGTCAAATGTGCGAGGGTCAACCTTATTGGGGACTCTCAAGCACGGGCCCTGCAACCCCTGCTAGCAGCACGCTTCCGCACGAGTGTGAAGATAACTTGCCTACCAGGAAGGGAAAACCAGCAGATCAGAGTAGAGACGGAGAAATCTCAGATTTCTGAGAACTCAGTCGTTGCCCTAATGGTAAGTGGCAACGACCTCTACCTGAGAGGAGGAAGGGTAGGCCCCACAAAAAGGATTTTCAACACAGTCATGGGTGATGTGAACGACTGTGGGTTAAAAACACGCAGACGTGTAGTGGTCGGGATGCTCCTGAGAAGAGGCCCAACCCGGACCGCTCACTCGAGGAACGTCTCCCTTAATCGACGCCTCGGAGATTTGTGTACGGCGGAGGAGGTCGTTTTTGTGGACCCTTACCGCACCTTTTATGGTATAAATGATCTCTACCAAAGGGATGGAGTACATCTATCCTTTAAAGGAAAGGCCGTACTCTGCAACATGATACAAGATGTCGTGGAACGGATTCTAAGTAATGTCAGGCCTAGAGTGAAGGCGGACGTACGCCAGTACGCCCGTGTCATTCCTGTAACGACCTTCTCGGAAGTCGCAAAGAGGAATGACACCACTCCAGCAAGCAAGCCGGGAAACCGAAGAGAGTAGGGAGTCCTACATTCGGGGACTCCCTCAAAGTTCTTCTGTTCAATGCGAGGTCAATCAGGAACAAGTCTATTGAGCTCCGTGGCCTCTTAGCAACAGAAGAACCTGAGATAATGGCCATAACGGAGTCGTGGATAAAAACCTCAAGCCGAGATTTTGAAAGTGAATTCACGATTTCCGGTTACTAGCTCTTCCTGAAAGATAGGTCAGCCAGAGAGGGTGGCGGTGTTAAGTTGTATGTCAAGGATACTCTCAACCAAACGGATTGCAACATCATATCAGACCATGAACTACTAGGTGTTGACCTAAAGATAGATCCTGCTAAATACAGGACCCTGGTGCTTTATAGACTTCCTGCCCAACTCGTTGAAAAGGACAGAGATCTGTACCAGCTACTAGGAGAACTTGTCGAAGACAGAGTGTGTATCGTTATGGGGGATTTCAACACACAAGTTGACTGGGAAACCAGAGAACCGTGTGGCGAGAACGCACTACTCTTGGAGTTCGCGAAAAACGAGTTCCTGACTCAATGGGTGAGAAAGCCAACGAGAGGAGACAATATTCTCGACTTGGTTTTCACCTCTGAGGATGACATCGTTGAGGACCTCTCTGTTGGCGAAGAGCTCGGTGGCAGTGACCACCGACTAATTAGATTTGTAGTCAAAGTCCCCAAGGCAGGGCCTTCAACTAGTAAATCTAGTAAACTTGATTTGAGAAGAGTAGACTTTGCATGACTTCGTGCTGGACTGACTGACGCGAGGCTAGAAGTGTACGATGCTGTTGAAGACTCGTGGAACAGTTTCAAAACCACACTCATGAGTCTCCAATCGCGTTTTATCCCTCTAAAATTACCCCGTCGGTCTTCTGTTCAAAGTGGTTTAATCTAGAAATCGGCCAACTTCTTACGGAGAAGAGAACTGTGTACCGGCAATCGAAGATCTCGGGTGACTTTGACGAATACTGGAGGCTAGCCAAGAGAGTGAAGTCCAGCATAAGGGCGGCTAAGCGGTCTGAAGAACTCCGAGTGGTGAGACTCTGTAAAGAGAATCCCAAGGAGTTCTTTATATATGTAAACAGCCGTAAACCAATCCGTCGAACGATTGGCCCTTTGAGGAATGAGGAGGGGACATTAAAGAACTTAGATGCAGAAAATGCTAACCTCCTCAACGACTACTTCTCTTCAGTGTTCACTGAAGAGTTTGGTCCCACCCCCCAGCCAGCGGATTTCTACTCGGGGGAAAAGCTGGAGGATTTGGACTTCACCGAAGGAGAAATAAAAAAGAAGATCACTGACCTAATGACGAATAAGTCACCTGGCCCGGATGGCTTTCTACCTAAAGTGTTGAAAGAAGTGCGCTATCAAGTGTCACGACACCTGAGCGCAATCTTCAACATGTCAATCCGAACCGAGTGCGTTTCTAGAGACTGGCGTGAAGCGGAGGTGACTCCTATCTTCAAGAAAGGAGACCGTAGCCAACCGTCGAACTACCGACCTATTAGTCTGACTTCGATAGTCGGTAAACTCATGAAAGGAATGATGGGGGATAAAATGACGTCGCATTTAGAGTCAAACCTGCTACTAAGGAGTTCCCAGCAGGGCTTCCGAAGGCAACGGTCATGCATGACGAACTTGTGGAGTTCTTCCACTTCGTCTTCAGTGAGCACAATCGGGACAAGGCGGTGGATGTGGTCTACTTAGACTTTCAGAAAGCCTTTGACAAGGTACCACACCGCCGCCTTCTCTGGAAAGTGCGAGCGCTGGGCATAGACGGAAAAGTAACCGGCTGGATAGAGAACTGGCTAAATGGCAGACGGCAACGGGTGGTGCTGAATGGACAGGCTTCTGAGTGGGTGCCCGTTACTAGCGGAATCCCTTAAGGTTCTGTCCTAGGACCACTACTATTCATCATCTACGTCAACGACATGGACGGTGACATGGTTGCGAAAATTTCTAAATTTGCCGACGATACCAAGTTTGGTATGACCGTTGCAAAGGATGGAAATACTGCCCGCCTGCAAGATGATCTTCAAAAGATTAGGGAGTGGTCTGATACGTGGCAATTGCCTTTCAACGTAAACAAATGCAAAGTGATGCATATCGGCCACCGAAATCCTCAATCACGCTATATCCTCAAGGGCACTGCTCTTGAATCCACCGACACTGAGAAGGACTTGGGTTTAACTATCTATCACCAGTGACCTCAAGTTCTCGAAACAGTGTATTGAGGTGGAGAAGAAAGCCCAAAGGATGTTAGGGTATATAAAGCGACAGTAAGGATATCGGAACAAGGAGATAGTACTGTGTCTGTACAACTCCCTCGTCCGACCGCACCTGGAGTATGCCGTACAATTTTGGAGTCCTTCATTTAGAAAGGACATCGCGAGATTGGAACGCGTGCAAGCCAGGGCAACCAAACTGATTCCCTCTATCAGACATAAAAGTTATCAAGATAGATTAAGGGAATTAGATATGTTCTCGCTGGAGACCTGGAGACTACGTGGTTAGCTTATCAAAGTGTTTAAAATACTTCAAGGCTTCGACAGACTGGACTACGGGGATATTTTCAAGCTCAGCGAGGGGAGAACAACAAATCACAGCTTTAAACTTGAACTGAAGCGATACCACCGTGATCTATGTGGAAAATCTTCACTTACAGTATCTGCGATAGTTGGAACGCACTTCCAACGGAAGTTGTCAACAGTGAATCTGTTGACCAGTTCAAGTCAAGACTAGATAAAGTCTTGCGAAATCGCCGTTAAGATCCTCGCGAGTGATCTTCGAAGTTGCCAACGGACACCTTCGAAAAAGTACCCTCCTTGTATGGACCGTAAGGTCTTCTAGGGTACTTATTTTCCTTGTAGCTCCTTGTAGCTCCTTATAACTCTCCTCGAATTTAAAGTAAATAGAACAACGAAGGTATCTCTCGAAGAATGTTGGTTAGGAGAGTTGGTGCAGTTGGAGGAAGTGACAAAGTAATTGGGGCCATTTCAGACATTTTTCCCCGGGAATCGAACTCGAGACCTTTTGTTTTAAATCCAACAACAAAACCACTACGCTACCGAGCATCCATTTAGAAGAGTGTATATGGGGCATTTAAGGCAATAGTTGACCGCCAAGGTTACTAATCCCCTTATCAGACTTGCCTCAATCAAGAACAGAGATTAGTTCAGGGGACAGTTTCTCTTTGACCCCGTTTCCGAGGGCTTTCCACCTTGTCACCCCCATTTTATATAGAACACGCAGAGTGAAAGCTCACTGAACACATTAGACCACATGGCTATGGTTAGCTAGGGGATGGGAGCCATAATTCAGGTTAATTTTTCTTGGGTGGTAACGATGTAGCGACCCACGGTTCGGATCCCAAATTAAACTATAGATACACATTGAGATAGACATATGACGATGTCTATTGATGGTAAAACCTTACCAGAATAACAGAAAAAAATGTTACTAATTCTTAAGGTTTGTATATAACTTGTGCATCACCATGGAGACCGAATTCATACTCGCTTGTTAAATTTGGTTAAAAAAAGTCGTTTATTCCACCCTTTACCCAGGAAAGGCCAATGATAGTTTTCTGTGTATTACATTCAAAGAATTATGTTGATGTTTTTCACCAAGCCGTAACTTTTTTACCCTCAGCATTCTCCCAAAAGCGCTTAATCGGTAATATTTTGAATAAGCTCCGCCGTCAGAGCATAATATAAAAGACCAAAAGATTAAAAGCAAAGTTCTTCAACCCATATTAATCAACGCTCCATATAATATAAACCGGGAAAGACGAAATTAATTGGTGAGATGTTTGAAAATAACTGTCTTTATTGGCTGGGGTTTTTTTCTTCAAGATGTAGTAATGCCTAGGCCTTTTTTATAAGCTAGCAATTTCTAACCCATTTTTTTTTTCAGTTACATTTTGTTAGAACCAGGGTTGCCAACTCTTACCTGACACACGTTTTCAGTCTTAATCTCACTCTTTTTTTTGTTCAGGCAAGAAATCTCACGCAACATATATAATTCAAAACAGTTCACAGATCAATGAGTATTAGAGCGACATTGATACACCAGCAAAACCTTACAGCTGTTCAATGATGTCAGCGCAATTTTATCTGATCTGTGACCAGTCTGAGACGCCACTGTGATTTACTGATAACCTATCCTGTGTTATGTCAATTACGTTAATTGCGTGTGTGTGGTTGGTCTGGTATAGAAACTTAAATTCAAACTTCAGAGAAGAAAAACAAGAGCTAACCGTTAGCCGAACATTGGAGAGGAGGTATAGTGATATTTTCTCGTACATCCCACCGCCAACTGACTTCGACGCGGGGAATGCGGCCGCGTCGTGGCTCGGTTGCCGAGGCCCTTTAAGGAAATGACTGATTTCTCTTTTTCAATTGAGGAGTTTAAGTCGGTAGATGAGGCCATTTAGTTTTTCTCCTGCTAACTCATTGCCATGGGACTAAGTAATATTCCTAGAACGGCTGGCAGTTTTGCACGCCGATCGATAACGTAGTGGTCAGCCGAGTTTGAGGCGGCCTTCAAACAGAAGCGTTATGACTACCTGCGATATAAGCGACGCCCGAAGGATCACAGTCGGTGAATTTCGTCAACCTAGGGCTAGGTTTCAGTATGTTTCCAAGCACGCCTGCCGCTCTTTCTGGCGGTCATACGTGTCTTAATCTCCTATTTGCCGCTTTAGCGTGATTGTTTGTTCTCTCTTTCACATCAAGAGTCAGATGATGGACATTCCACAGCTCCGGACGAACTAATGCTCTTCTTCGTCAATTTCTTCTTCTATTAGGGCGACCAATATAATTATCCTCGAACCAATTCAGGAGTCCGGATAACTGGTCAGGTAAAGCAGATCCTAAAGCATCCACATAACCATCTAAATTTTCTATTGGCACAAAGCAAAATCAGGATTATTACTATCTCACTCGTATCCCATCTGTTGTATTTTCTTTAAAACATTTTGGGCCAAGTGGAAAAGGCTTCCTCACACTTTTACATTTGGGAACGATTAGTTCATAGCCAAAATGGCCTCTTGCTCAGAATCACAATTGAATGTCATTCGCTCTGCATTTGGAACAATGTCTTTAACAATATTGAACATTCTTTTATAAGTTTCGCACTGCTTATTTTGTAAGAGCACATATATTATCGGATGAACACCTCCATATTTTCCACCATTACGATGTAAACTAGAAAAAATAGATTTGGGGCACACGCAAAAGTTCCATCAACATACCTAATATTAGAAGTCGCTAAATGTTCCAACCAGGTCTCTCTTCCAAAAATGATCATTCTATCATTCCCCGAACCATCGTCAAGTAAACAAAAATTCTCCTCTCTTTCTGATGTTGGTTTGTTCACCTTAAATTATTGAAGTATTTCTAATTCATAAATAGAATTAGGACTGTAAGTCACTTTATTTATTTCGTTCCGCGTTCGTCGAATCATTTTCCTGAGTGCTGCTGGTATCTGTGCAATACCAGCTTGAGTCATGCTGCCTAAGCACTGATTAATAAGTACACTTGAAGGATCACAGGTTGATGCAGCTCTATCTTTTGCTTCAAATTTTGCCCTTTGCCTTCTATGTCAACAGCTGATGGAGGATGTGTATGCTCATTGATTATGCGTATGAATTCGTATGCAAAAAGTATGAATTCTATCATTGCAGTTACTTTCATGGCATCGCCAAATCTTTCCATCCGTCTCGGTTTTACTAACTTTATCAAACCAATAGATGTATCCTTCTATCCTTCATGACAAAATATTTTTCCCTCTCTTACTGCTTACAAAATGAGCGATATTTTTTAAGGTTGAATATTTTAAAAGAGGCCACAAGAATAGTTAAAATCAACGCTACCCTCGGAGAAGAAAGGCTGAAATAAAGAAAGTTAAGGCTTTATATATATACATAATGTAATAGATAAAGATTAGCCGAATTTTCAGGTGAGCTTAAAATAGCCTTTTAAAGAATTTTCTTGAATTGTTCAGGGATAAAACTCAACAGAGCCATCGAAGTCATCGCTAAATTAATCCTTTAAATATTCCCTACTAAGATTTGCTGGTTCTGCTTTGGATTAATACGCTAGGTTAGGAGCATTTCATGGGAGTGAATTCATTAAAATGTGGTCTGGAGGTAGTCTAAAAATAGTTAATAATCCAGTTGATATTAAACTTTGAGTGGTTTTGACGTTGGAATAAAGCCTGAAGATTGTATACAAATAGAGTCAATAATCCAGCTGATATTAAACTTTCCATCATTTACCTTTTTGAATATGGCCTGGAAATTGTCTGCAAATAAAATCACAAATCCAGCTGATACTAAACTTGATGTGAATTTCGAAATAGGCGCTATCATAAATTGGACTATTCTGTCAAAATCCTTCCGATGAAGAAATAGATCACTCCTTGTCATGAATATTTTTAAAAAATTGGGTAATTTTTCATAAAAATTCCCAAGCAAGAAAGCATCAAAAACGTTTTTAAATATGTATATTATTTTAACATGATAACATTTGAATATTATCAAACATTTTTTACATATGACTGCATGTACATATCTTCCTTTTGTTAAATTGTTTACAAGTAATATTTCAAATAGTGGCATAGAGTTAAAATAATTATACTAAATCATATAATAAACTTAAAGGATGTTCATAAAAGAGAGGTTGATTTCTTTTGTCAGGGTTTTCAAAAGGATCGATAGATGGCCAATTGACTCTATTGTTAGATGATATCCAGACCATATTTCATGAATCCGTCATTCCAATGAATGTCCCATCATAAATGAGCTACTCTACCCTTCATATTTACGCACATGCGTGCTAAAAAGCTCTCGTCTTAAGGTACTTATAATACGAAAATATGGGGAAAATCTTTCGCAAACAAATTCTTCCATCATTTTAGAATTTTTAAATATTTTACAATAATGTAGCGCCGGAACATCTTCAGACTGAAACGCTAGGCCAGGGGGGACTAACTTTTACTTTTTGTCACCCGCATTAGACATAGCTAAAAGCTTGTCAAGCCGCATTGAACTAATAAAATTTAGTTTAACTAAACTAACGCAGCAACAAATACTTAAAATTTAATTATATATATATATATATATATATATATATATATATATATATATATATATATATATATATATATATATATATATATATATATGACTGAATATAGTCCTTTTTAAGAGAGTAAATCCCAATTTCCAAATGGAGATTAGAAAAATAAGGCAATAATTTTGCTTCATAATTTAAACTTTTTAATTTCTCCAATAAAACTAGTGCGCGCATATATCTCTTCTTTCTTTTGTAAAAAAAAAACTGGTGTGTTTTATTCCAATAAACAATCTCTTTTTTAAGTTCGTCAAATTCTTTACCCGAGTTGCGCTGGTACGGTAAGTGTATCAGACTCAGTCCGCAATGAGTCCGCAGTCCGCATGGCCCATGTACGGCAGGTAATGTAGTCACTCCTAAATTGGTCATCTCCTACAATTAGATCAGTAAGCCAGTAGAGGCAGGAAAGAAAGGGGAGGTATAGAAGGAATGGAGCTATGAGTTAGTAAAGGAGGCGAGGGAAAGTGAAGTAGAAACCGTTTGAGTAAAAGAGAAAGAAGAGAAGAGTCATTTGAACATGAGCAGATAGGTAGGGAATGGGAAAAATAAACCGTGATTTGAAGACACAAATAAAGTTAGTTTAAGGCGTATCGTTTCCTAGCAGGGACTGGCCCCAATATGTCATTTGAGGCAGCCGTCGCCAGACCTCCATGTTTCAATGAAGTCTTAGCTCTTCTTAGGGCTTGTTTGAGCCACGACTCTTGGCTCCTCCTACTTTATCTTGTGTCCGCGGGCGAGACAATGGGATACGACCCCCGACAGGAGATCTCTACTTTGGAAGGCTCTGCAATGTTTCCCAATCCGCGTCCGGAGCTTCTTTCAAGTTTGACCAAAATAGTTGGCTTCGCACCCACTACACTGGATTTCGCAGAACACGCTTGACTTCTCCCGGGCAAAACACCTGTCTTTAACTCTTGTAAGATGGTTGTGCGAAATGTTCGAGGGCTTGTGCACAATGACAATGCCAAAAGAGCGGAGAAGCCGTAATGTGATCTCGGAATTCTTAGGCAAATAAGTAAGGGTGACCCTCCTTAGGTCTGTTCCATCGTCAGGTCGTCGGGGTGGTAGTCTCCTCGTGGTGTTTTACCAGCCAATAGTTCCACCCCTATTATATCTGCCTTTTCCTTTTGCATTACTAATCCCATTGTAGAAGATGGCCAACTAGAAAGTTACTACTTTTTTAGCCGCACAGCGTCTATAAATAAAATGGGAATTTTTCCGCTCTTTGTCCCCATGAAAACAAAAATGCAGAGGTTTGTGTCGCAAGAATGAATTGACAACCTAAATAAAATAGGGCTTAACCCTGCTATCTCGCAATAAATTATTGTAAACAGAAGTGATATTTTCAGGAAGATATATCTAGGTGTAGGCTTACACAGAGCTGAAGAACGAAATTTAACTTCGAAACAATGATATAACAGGGCAGCAAACAAGAAAATTCGGACAGTACTCATGTGTTCTAAGTAATCTGCACGAATACTGAAACGGCGCTTAAGATTCCAACAACGGTCTCCTCACTTTTAACATGCGTATCCCGATAATCCTTCTCAATCGTTACCGAAAAAGAGAGACTAAAAAGAAACAAACAAACAAGAAAGGTGTGCGAAGCCAAACATTTAAATCTGAAGATCTACGCTAGCGCCGCTATGCCATTCCCAAGAAAACTTAAATAATATGATGTGGTCTAGCAACTCGAGGAAGAGAAGTGAATATGGGCATACAAGGGAGACCATGAAAAAAAAGAAATAGAAAGACTTCTCTTGGAGGCTAGAATAAGAATCTACCGAGTGAATATGATAACTTTCTAAAGCTAGATGTTCGACCTCGCGAAGAATGGGAAATTCAACTCTAAAGTCAAGATTTAGAGGAAAGCAATTACGAAGACCACCTGCAAAGGAAACTGGATAAACGATCCGGGCTTATAATTTAATTGAAGTAATTTCCGACAATAATGGGAAGCTAAAGATTAGAACACTGGAAATTCTGCAATTAAATACTAATGGATGGCTAAGAAAAGGGTCAGGATTCGGAAACAGCATCAGAAAGATCAAACCAGACATTTTACTTAGCTTGGATCATGGAGTTAGAAATGAATAAAATAAAATATAGATGTTTAACTACACCGTCCTAGCGACTAATCCAGCAGGGGAAAGAAATGATGGAGCGGTAAATAGAAATAAAAAGAGGCGTCAGATTTAAAGAAATATTAAATATCAACGAAGCATATCTAAATGAATACATACTAAGAGACCTTGTCAGCGCGCCATTCGAAGAATTAAATGAATACATACCAAAAGACCTTGTCAATGCTTCATTCGAGAACTAAATTAATACATACCAAGAGACCTTGTCAACGCTTCATTCGAAGAACTAAATGAATACATACCAAGAGACCTTGTCAATGCTTCACTCGAAGAAATCGACAAGTCGTTGAAGCGATTGGCTGACGCAATAATATAAGCAGATTCAAGACACATTTCCAACACCTTTTGCCGTCCCTTCCGACAACGTGAATGGACAAAAGAAATGAAAATTTACAGCATAAATACCAACAGAGCTTTCCTGACGATATGGAGAGAAGGGAAAAATATAGACAGAGTAAATAATATAAGAGAATTGAAAAAATGAATGTTATACTTGATAAGTAGGCAGCAAGAAAAGGGTGGAACGACAATATTACAAAAAGAGATGAAACCAGAACGCCAAAGAAAAACTGTCGAATAATAAACAGAATAATAACTACACCACGAATACGAATAAAGATAAAAAAAATCCAATATAACCCGATGGTAGAAGATCAAGAAATAAAGGAAAGATTTAACTTGCATTCGAAGTCAGATTTCGCTATATCACCTGAGGAAAACGAGGAGTTCAGCCAAGAAACAGAAATAATGGTGCACAAGTACTTAAGAAACAACATCAACAAAATAATTCCTGCCCATTCACTTGACCATATCAGGGAATACCAAGGTAGGACCATGAGCACCAACAACGAAGAAAGAGTAAATAATGATTGCAATTAACTTATTTAAGCAAAAGGTGCTAGAACAAACAGGACACAAAGTCCAACCTCACACACGACCCGGACATCATCACAAAACTCATAATAACTTTTTTTAATGAAATCATAAACATTGTGTACTTCTATGATGCATTAAAGACGGCGAAAATAATATTTCCCCCAAGCCAGGTAAACCTCCAAGCCTCCTAAATAACTACCGGCATATATCGCTTTTAGATTATACCGATAAAGTCTTCGAGAACATACTAACCAGAAGACTCTTGGAATAAATGCGTGATGGAAAATAAGTTGTATAATAATTTTCTAGTTTGGATTCCGCAAGAACAAAGATGCAGCTATAACCCTCTAAATCATTATTGAAAAATGGCATGAGCAAAAGCAAAGAGGAAATAGGTCGACTTAGTGCTACGCGACGTAGATAGAGTCCTGACAAAGTCTGGGTCAGAGGAATGCTTTATAAAATCCTTAAAGCCCCAAGGAACGAAATTACATGAGAGGAAGAAGAGCAATAATCGTGATCAACGAGTGTGAGGGACTGGAATTTGAGTTGGCAGTCGGCTTCCTGCAAAAGGGGGGTTTTACTCCTACGCTATAGCAGACATGCCTTTACAGATGGGACCCGAAACACTAAACATCCAGTTCGCTGATGATATAAGTCAATTAATCATTTGTCCCAACATAAATGAAAGAAGAGAAGCGAGGTTAACGGCACTGACAATAAGCAACATTAACGGATACGAAAAAGATAGAAAATAAGAACAAAAATCCACGAATTTACCGTGATTGCAAACTCATTTTTACAAGAAGAGCGGCTTCGCTACTCCTTACAAGAGGAACTTGGTCTTCGATGGCAGACCTTTGGTCTGTGGCCTAAGGAATATCCGGCTCTGGCAACTTGCTCTTGATCTATTTTTTTTAAAGGTTTTCTGCTACATATCTTCTATAACGCTATATTTTAAGAATGCAATTTTTTTAACAGTTTGAATTTTAGTTTGTGAGTCATCTAAGTATATTTGAAGCTTTTATCAAAGTTATTTCTTAGAGCTCAGGAAAAATATGATTATCGAATGTTTTGTAATATTTTAAAACAAAAATAATTACAAATCGTGAAGTGCAGACAATGGATTAAAATTAAGGCATGGCTGTTTTTTTGTATTTTTTTTTCGTACGCAAAAGCAAATTTAGATGGAAAAAAGACCACTGAGAATTGTTTTTTCCGTATATCAAAACAATTTTTTGACCCAAACCCCGTTGCTAAAGCCAGATATACCGTAGGCCACAAACCGAAGGTCTGCCTGCGAAGCGCAAGCTCCTGCATGGAAGGAGGAGTGGCGACGCCCCTCCTCTTGTCTCGTAATTACTTACTTTTGGTCTTTATATTTTTATAATAATAGAATTGATAAATATTACTTTAAAATTTAACTTTACAAAAATAAGTCAGTAAATGATTATTTGTTTATCCATGACCGCCCTAGTTTTTAACACTGCTTCACCTCGGACTCCCATACTTTCCCTTCTTTCAAAACGAGCCTCTCATGAATCTTAGTATCTTTGCCTAATCGTAATTCTCTAACTTCAAAATTCTTGTTACGTGTCGGAATAAAACCAAAAGCAGGTATTTGTGTCTTTGAATATTTTAAGAAAGAATCGTAATACTTGATTAATTTTTAGAGCATTTTAGAGATTGGACACTAGGATTTTTTGATGTGGTGTGCACTTGACAAGAAATTTTTCCCCAATCTTTGCAAGTTAAACTGTATTTACTCTTGATTGTATAGCAATGCCCTCTGGGGCATTCCTATAAATAATAATAATCCTGGCGAAATTAAGTTTATATATATATATATATATATATATATATATATATATATATATATATATATATATATATATATATATATATATATATATATATATATATATATATATATATATATATATATATATGTGTGTGTGTGTGTGTGTGTGTGTGTGTGTGTGTGTCTGTGTGTGTGTAAAAGTAGCATCAAATATAATTAATCAATCAATTACTCTGTGACGATAATAAATTATTTCTTTGTAATATCACACCAATACAACAAAAAAAAAATTATACAAGATTTTCCCTTACACGAACACATATACAAACACACGCTTTTCGCCATCCTCCTGGAATCGCTTTTCAAGGTCCATTCGTGCACAGCGTCGCTTCAAAGGAAGAACCCAATTCACATTCCATCATTAGTCGTGTACTTACATAATTACAATTACATATTTATATACACCTGTGAACACACCATTCTCGTCACGTGCTTTCAAATATTAAATTTCCAAACGCATAATTTGTATTCCATTTCAACTTAAATCATCTATGTATTCTTCAATATTCTCTAAATAGCCTTCAATTTGTATCCCTTAAATATCCTCTCCGTTATTCCATTCAATTTCATACAATAATAATAATAATGATAATAACTTCAAATCATAGATTATTGTAAGATTATAATACATCCTATTTTTGTTAACTTGAATCATTACATTCCCATGATAGTTAGGAGAATTCAAATCCACGTTATCGTTACGGTACGATCAGTCAAAACCAAAACAACAAAATTTACGTACGTACTGACTATTGCATTTGCTATCTAAGGCTAAAGTATTCGATGCATTAGTTAGAACTTCTACAATTGAAACATATAGGAATGTTTAAGCTTAAGAATGGGTGTTGAATTAGATTCATTCATTTTATTTCCAATGAGTGTTGAAGGATTATCATTTATGCTTCTTCGAGGTTTAATAATCCTCCACCATTTTTTGATAATTATAATTTTCAAGCAAATATTGTATCGTTGAAATATGATTTGTTTTCACTTCTTTATAAATTATGGATGCATTTATGTAAGCACTATCAATGATTTTGAAAACAAAATGATGCTGCCCATCGCTTCGTTCATTTTTGCTCGTAAAATAACAAGCTATCATATCTAAAACATCCACTCCTATCTTTGTTGATTTGTATTATTTTGTTTATAGAAGTTGTTTTTTTTGTGTGTTTTAAATCAATTGAGACAATAAGGTGCACAGAGCTTAAAATATTGAACTATTTTTCTGCGTTTTAGACTTGGCTGGAGAGTCAACAGTTAGAGAAGAGAATATAGGTTTTGTTTTCATAAGCTACTCTGCCCTAGGAAGTTCTCTTTTTTTGCTTTGCTTCCTCATAATACCTGAGAGTATTATTTTATTTGATAGGTTCTTTTCAGCAAGCTAGGTTTGTAAAGTATTTGTCTGTCGCGACGTGTAGCCCATTTTGAAGCAAGGTTTCATAAGAAAAAGGTGGCAAGATCTTTTCCCAAATAAGGCTTTCCATCTCGAAGATATTTTCTATTTGCATTTGTCAAAGCACAAATTTTACCCTAAATATATCAGCTTTGTTTAGCATGAATTGGATATATGGGCAACGGGTTATGGAATAGGGGTGGTTCTTTCCGTGCAAGTTTCCGATCGATGGACCTCTTTTCCGGTGATTCCACTCTCCCAAGAATAGTCAAAAGGAGCGATGAGGGAAATACAGCGTCAAAAAACATTTATTAAGTTTGTACCCAGAATAAATACATGAATAAATATATACTTAAAAATTCCTAACGTTAAATAACTAACCCACTTTAACTTAACTTGACCTAACCAAAATTATTTCTTCGAAGTTAGCCTAAAACCTAGTGGCTATTTAATTAGAATAGACCGCAATATTTACAACCACGGAGGGAGCCCTGGAAAATACAACCAGAAACAAGGCGTCAGCGAAATGAATGGGAGAGAATGCGCAAAGGGGATTCTGGATAAATCTTTGGGCGTGCTGCTTAATAGCGATTTTGCGTCTTAGGTCTGTCAATGCGTATTTCATCGGATGTTGAGCATTTCTTCAAATGATGATAGAGACCTGACCTCTAGTGAATGAAGTACGTCCACGGAGTGCAGAAAGCGCTGCGAATAACCGAAAGTGGACTATATACCCTGTGACCTTAAAGGACCCGAAAATGGTATTAAAGACAAAGTTAACGCTAACAAAACTGAGATATCCCAATAACTACTTGGAACAAGTATGGATTCAAGCCACATTTGCGAACATCATTTCATAAAACTGTTGCTAGAGACGGAATAGGAAGAAATTTAAGCTGTTTAAATTTCCTGGGGAAATTGGTGCACGGCTAACTTCTGCGTATTTGACCGGGTGAATGTACGCTTATGGCTCACCTTTCAAACGATCTAATTCACAAAACCAGGTACGCATCAGAATTCACATCCGAAATTAATGTTGAATGAAAACACTAATCGCCGGTTTAACTTAAAATACGCAACCATTAAAATGGAATCAAAAAACAAACAGAAAACACAACGTGCTAAGATGAAATTCACCCATTAATTAAACGTGTCACGGGGAATTTCCGTGAGAAGAAAAAAATAAGGCGCGCGTGTTAGCAAAAGACGCGTTAACAGCCCCAGAAGAAAATCAGAAGAAGCAAAAGAATTAAAATAATAGTTTTTGATAATCTATGTACATACATATTTAAAATATGATGTTTGCTTATTTATTTATTTTTTCGCTCTGAGACCACTGTTCTGGATTTATTGAGCTGAGATTTGGCCCAGAGCTACAGGTTTGTAATGAAAGATTGGCACGGATATATTGCCCTTGGTTATTCAGTAATGACTGTCAGAATCAACCAACCGGCACGTCTCTAGGTTGAGCTCTCTTGTGCGTAGGCCGGAGATCTTTAGTTCACGATTCGACGCCGTCTTGTTCTTAGTGATTCTCTGTCCCCGTGATAATTTACTTAGCCAGTGTCTTAATATTATCCAAGCGCTGATATAGTTCCCCATGGTGCAAGCTTTAGCCCAAATTTATTTGTTGTCATCAGCTTCGATTAGATTTTGGGAATTCTCCCACCCTGCAGCTACATTTCGTTCCACTGTCTCCATTCAATTGGCGTGATTTTGTCGACGTTGAACGCATCCCACTTGTGTCCACTAAACTATTCTCTCGCCTTGACTTATGCGAGAAGCGCTACTGCTTCCCTTCCTGGTTCCGACAGTGAGGCACACACACACCCACTCGCCTCGTGTAGCGAAGCGACCGGTGGAGCTGCCACGATCCCTGTCCACTGAAGCTCTACCCAGCCCATCCCTCTCTTCGGCCACACTTTAACTCTATCATCTCACCTCTTGCTTGGAGCAACCAGTATCTCCATTATTTTTCCCATTTTTTTGTAATTAATCGTGATTCTTAAATACCATTTTCCAACTATTTATAGAATAATTGAAATTGCTTTTATGCCAAGTGTATCAATAGATCCCCGATCTCAATCTCAAAATTTGGGAGATCCAAATGGCATCAAGAACCTTTTAAACACCCTCGAACCTGGTTTAGTACATTGCTGAAGACTAGTGCTTCTCCACCAGTGTGCTCATCTATGCGAGTAGGTTCTTTGGGGCAAGAGCATCTGAAATATTTTAAGATGTTAGTGTGGTGGACTGTAAGGGAAAGGAACGCCAAGAATAATAACCCCTTCATTTGTCTCATGAATTCCTTTCCCCTCTCTGTCTCCTAGTTAAAACTCCACGTAGAGTCATCTCTGAATCCCAAGAGAAAAATAAAAGAAGAAAGAATATGAATTTCCCTCAGCCGCGTCACAGGTCCAGTTAATTAAATTGGGCGCTAAACACTTTTTACCTCACCGAGGAAGCGCTAATCTCCGTAGTCGGGAAACTGCTAGCCGAAAGTTTCCCACCTACATCGTAAAGGCCATTAAGACTTGGGTCAGGCGACAGACGCTAATCCATCTGGCCGCCGGAAGTGGTCAGCCAGTTGTCTGAATCTGACAACGAGGAGAAACCAAAAAAATGGCCGTCATATAAATACCCTGGATTTTCGAATATCGGCAGATTGAGTTTGAGAACCCGTCGCCTTTGATTCAGATCATGAGTCTGTTTCCCCAAGTCCCTACTATTCGCTATACCATCGAGGTTGGATCTCACCAGGCAGATCCATATCTTTTGTAAAGGCTTACTTTGTTCAGAGCAAGCCTCGAATCGTTTCATCCCCAAAGGATTGGCCGAGATTCCTTTCGTCTCATCTGGAACCCCCTCCCCCTCAAGGATCTCCAGTTTCCCGTGTGAGACTTTGCGCCGAGCCGCGTCAGAGTCTCGATTTTTGGAGGTTGCACTTCTTTGGAGCAGAGGTGCCATCGTCCGTCTTCAAGGACGATCGTGAACTCGTCTTCTGCCACCCCACTTCCCTCATCCTCGTCACCGTCAGGATATTCGGCTGAGATTCACGACCATTTTGTGTCTCCATTCTCCCGCGCCGACTCGCTAAAGAATTCCCCTTCCTCGAGGTGACCCCATTAAGGTAAAACGACTCTTGTTTGCATCTCCCGTTAATCGGCCCACTTTCCGACATATAAATATTCCCTCTGTATAACTGATTTATAGTATCCCATTTAAAAGCTGATTAACGAGTAATTAACGTTACCCGATTGCCGATTAATCTATTTTCTGTCAGAATTTTCCCTTATTTACATTACCTATATTTCCCATATGTATATATATATGTTAACTAGTGACATTAAAATCATATTTTTCGTTTTCACTCTTTAAATATATCCTTGAACTGCAACTTGGTAAACTCATTAAACGCTATCGGTCCCTGTAGTAAATCACACTCTTATACCTCGTAATCAACGGATTACTCTTACGAAGTAACTTACTTGTACATAGCGAAAGACGCGTACGTACATTAGAAGATATATGTATATATAACTATATATATATATATATATATATATATATATATATATATATATATGCATATGCTCGTGGCTTTTATCTCATTTCTCCAAACCAATAGATACATATATGAATATATAGACGTATTGTCTGGGGAGGTAAACTATTCCTTGACATGCACCACTTTTGGTTTGTCATTTACAGAGATTAAATAGTTAGCATTGCGGCTTTGAGCACCTTATAAGGCGCTGCCCTTTGTATGACCAGTTTATTTATATCCGAAGGCAAGAGCAACATAACTTCATTACCTGGTTTAAAGGATTCTTCTGCAGTCTTTAGGTCAAAGTAAGTTTAATACGGCTCTTGTTTTGCCCTTTCATTTGCCCCAACATCTTTTGCACTCTTTTTCATAATCTTGCGTAAATCGAACACCAGCTGATAAGCTGTTTGCGTAAGAGAATCAAAATCCCTCCTTTTTAGAGTTCTCTTAAGATCGCAAGGGGTCCTCAATCTCCCCTGCAATACACTAATTCAAAAGTGATTAGCCCAAAATTTCATTTAGAATTTTACGGTCATCAAATAAAGCGGCAGAAAGATATCCGAACCATTGTAAAGGATAATCTTGGAAGCCTTTTGATAATATTAATATTTCAATCAACTTTTCACACAAATCGTCTGTCAGTAGATGGTAGATGGTAAGTGTAGGTGAAAATTGCCTTAATTGAAAACATTTCGTATACGTTGCACGTGAATTTCTCACCGCAGTCAGAGAGAACTTTCTTTAGTACTTCAACACGTGAAAATAGGGTAATGAAAGCTTAAGCTACAGAGATGAAATCGACGGATTTCAAGGAAACTGCGGAAAGAGAGTTGTAAAGTCAACAATTACGAAAAGAAAATCTCCAGAAGGAGGAGGAAGAAGACCTATAAGGTCCATAGATAATTTTAGAAAATAGGTATTGAAATTAATTTTAGTCTTTGCACCTGGACAGGCCACGTTTTGCCTTTGACCGCTATTTATTGGCCCTGCAAATAAATACCGAGACAAAAGAAATTATGGAGGACCTTAGAGACGGTCTTGTTGTAAGATAAATGTGCAAACGATGTGTTAAGTTTGTTCATATTTTTTTTTGGTTTTATATTTTTACTCGCCTAATTTATTTTACTGTCTTAAATTTCTAGTTTAATGAAATTGCGTTTTAACAGATTTTATGACTTCTTAATAAGTCTACTGACTATAAAAATTGATCATATCTCATTGTATTTTATGGTTTTGTGATTTTATAACCTGAAGATGGGCGATATGCCTCAAACGTTGTTCTTTAATACCAAATAAATCACATGTACCTGAGCTTCCAGTGTGTCCTTACCTTTGCCGTGAAACTGAAGATCAGACTGGTCAGTAGCAACTCATATGACTATATATATATATATATATATATATATATATATATATATATATATATATATATATATATATATATATATATATATATATATATATATATATGTATATACATATATATATATATATATATATATATATATATATATATATATATATATATATATATATATATATATATATATATATATATATATATATATATATATATATGTGTGTGTGTGTGTGTATGTGTGTGTGTGTGTGGATGTGGGTGGAAATCCATTTACACAAACAGACAGTCTCGTCCAGTCTTTTCCCAGGTTCAAATATTACGACCGACCATTGAATTTGCCTTCGGTCACATATCTTCCTTCTAAATCACAACGACCTCGGTTCACACAGAACTGATATTTAAACATTTCGTTGTATTTGTTCATCAACGCCAATCTATGTGACTGAAATCCTATAAAACATTTCCCAAACTTTCCTTCGACTTTATTATCAAATATTTTCTCATCATTCATCTATACTCCCATAATTTCCTTATATTAATAATTTTTGCTCTCTCTCTCTCTCTCTCTCTCTCTCTCTCTATCTATCTATCTATCTATCTTTATCTCTCTCTCTTTCTAACACACATCAATAAACATTCGGTTCAGACAAAGCTCCTCCCTCACACCTACTTTCTCTACACACATAAAACAATCGGACATTATACCACATTACTACACAGTCAGTCAAATCATCTCAGGAAGCACAAGTTTCTTCCATTTGTCTTTACATTGTGGTCCATCTACCTAGGAATGACTTTTTCTTCACAGTCACTTCCTCGAGCAGTCCTCAGTGGATAGGTTTCACAAGTCTTTTTATCCGCATTCACATTTACTCTTTCCATCGAGAAAGGGTTTTAAACTCACTGGCTGCAGTCATTCATCCTGATAAACGTCAAGTTCAAAATAAAGTTAATTTTATCAACTTGTTTATAAATCCGAATACGAAATTATTTGGTGAACACCCTCATAAACCAACTCGAATCCCTAACTTGGATTCATATCAGAGAAGAAATATTTGTTCTAATAAAGAACTGGTGACCTTTTGCCACAATCAAGCCACCTCTCCTCTCGCTAAACACACACACACACATATATATATATATATATATATATATATATATATATATATATATATATATATATATAGGGCTATATATATATATATATAGCCCTACAATTAAAAAATCCTTAGTTGAAGAGTCGCCTGGAGTGCCTCTTTGACATTTTCGGAGAATCGAATAAAATGGTTTCCAGTCTAGAATTTTTGTAGCCTGAAGGTATAACAATAAAGGTCACTGGGTATTAGATTTATTCTCATAAACCCTGACTTACCCCCACTAAAGGTCACCGGCGTTAAATTTGTCTTCTTAGTGTTTTGGGGGGACAGATATTTGTGTCCGAGGGCCGTGTTTGGCGTTCCTCCTATCGTCAGATAGGATTGCGATGATAGGCTGAAGGGACAAGGGTGCCGAAAATTGGTGAGTTTGACTTCGATGATAAACCCGGCATATGGTTGTGTTCTTACTGACACAGGGTACATTGCAGGGTGTCATATCGTTATTTAAAACCACAGCTTTCTTTCACACTCTTCTTCTGATTACTCGTCGTCTCTACCTTCGACATATTGTTACCTCGCCTAACTCGATCACTTTACGCCCGTTTCTTTCAAGACAACTTGGCGCTCTCTCCTTTGGTGTTCATTTAATAATGATAATTAAATAAATAATAATGTGTATTAATAATTATAATTCAATATAACTTTTAATTCCAGAGTAAGGAGCCTTTTTTACAATTAAATTTCAATGTGAAACTGAAACGAGCAAATCAATATTAATTTATCACCCAAACATAGGCTTATAATCGATGAGTCATCGCTGCAATCTTTCATTTCCTCGTGGAATGAAAGAATCCACGGGGAAAGGACAGCGTATTTGGGGTATCAATCTAATATTATCGTTGGCACGATAGCTCCTGTCCACTAAATTTCCAGTCAATGATCTTAATTTGATCGATTAATATTTTGCTGCCCTCCATCGCCCTATTCCCAATATTATTGTTATTGAACTCATCTCTCTTTTTATCAATAAATGTAAATTCGTGTTCAATGGAAAATTTTACCACCAAACAATCTGGATGGCCATAGGTATTTTTTGTCACCCGTGCTCGCAAATTTTCATATGTAGTTTTTTGAGGCCAAATTGTTAGCACATATTACATTCCCCCCTCCCCTTTCCTGGCTACGGTATGTTGATGACAAACTATGCCCATTGCCGAATAATTTCACTCTAGAGGCCTGAAGGACTACACTATCCCATTCCTAGACATTTTAATCCATATGACTCATCAAGACTTTAAATACGAAGTTGTCGTAGAGTCAATGTCGTTGAGAGACCTTGTACTGACTCTCCTCAGACGGAACAGAGGGGGAGCAAAATATTGGGGACAATCGCGGTCCCTGAGCGCGTGGGTAAACTATAACAAGCTGAGTGCGATAGTTGGCCTAAGTTAGACAACTTCTAGGGGTTCTGGGTTGATATAAACTGGTTATAGAAAAATACTTTACTACAGTATATACAAAAATAAGGAATATAAGTAATTTTACAATGGATAAACAACATGAATTTAAGAAGGAAATAAGGAAGTATAAATTCAAGGTCTGGGTATAATGGGACTTGATGAGGCTCGTTCACTGGACGTACGAACGAACACTTAATAGAAAACGGGTAGGCTGAGTTCCGAGGGGGACTCACGTAAATCGAATGTGCTGGAACCTGGTGACGACGAGGGTTTGCAATGTCGGATTGCAAACACTTTGCTTAACCTCGCTGAAGATGAACGAGGAAGTACGCCAGGAGAGAACG
Source organism: Ceratothoa steindachneri (assembly GCA_963969495.1). NCBI lineage: Eukaryota > Metazoa > Arthropoda > Malacostraca > Isopoda > Cymothoidae > Ceratothoa > Ceratothoa steindachneri. The sequence goes on along the minus strand of OZ018320.1, from coordinate 169,425,055 downwards.
GAGCTAGAAATGCATCGCCAGAGGAGCCGGAAGGAAGAGGGTCTTATCAAACGAGGCGGGTCCTGCCTTGAGCTCGCCCTGCTTCGAACGCTCTCGTTATCTGGGCCGGAAATGCACCAGTTCTCAGGTGCTTTATGTACACGTGGGGCTCACGGCCGTTCCAGAGCATCCCACGTGGGGTTATCCGTCTCTTTCTGACAGTGTTAAGAACTCTTACACACACTTTTATTCAAACCACCACAATAGTATAAAACGTTGTGTTTTGACTTTCATGTTTCTCCGTGCCTTACGAATAGTGTCCACTGAATACTTGAAAATATTTATAGCATAGACTCAGTTATGATATCCACTATATTTCCTAAACATTTGTAAACATACAGAAAAAATATCCTTTTATTATATTGTTTGATGCCAAAAATACGCTGTCCTTACCTTATAAATAAAATTCATTAGAATTCTTCGCCTCCTCCATCTTTTTTTTAATTAAATGTCATATTAAAATATGAGTTATCGCTACATTGCATCCTTGTCAAGATCTCTCCCCCCTACCTGTCCAGATACGGTTAATTCTATAGGATGTAATAATTGTACTAAATGTTAGTATGAACAAACCGAGAAAGAATTCCAGGTACGTTTAAAACATCAGGTCAATCAATGTACGCAACCATAGTGAGCAATCTGTTTTATTTTTACATCTTTACAATTATAATCATGCAATCACGTGGTGTAGCGCCAAATCCATCATCAAATTCAATAATTATGTTTCCACAAATATTTTAGTAGGTTTTTGCATTGAGAATTTCAACAATTTTAATTTGAATTCTTTAGCTCTCAATATCTCAAATTAAGATTCTCCTTGAATGTGTTGCCCCCTACTTATAGTTGGGGAAAGGAGGGCCATCCTTCTCTTCTGTATAAGCTCATAAATCTTGCCTCATTGTTCATTCCTTGAAAAACCTTCGTAAATGAAGAGGAAAGCCCTAGGAATTTCCTTTCCTTTTTCCCTGTGGGCTTTTTCATATATGCGACCCACGTGCTACTTTGTGAACTCTCACACTCTAACACACACTCTCTCTCTCTCTCTCCCTTTGCCTGCGTATATATATATATATATATATATATATATATATATATATATGATAGTGAAACCACTGTATAGGAGATAAAAGTTTAATTTACAAGACTAGTTTCAGTATGTAGTTAATCATACCCTCTTCAGTCGTATACTGATAATGCATCACACTATCACTTTTAAAGTAGAGTGGGAAGAAGATAATTGTATATCCTTGCTGGATGTTAAAATTGTTAGTCTTGGACAAAATTAGCTTCACTGTGTACTGAAAACCAACCCATTCTAACTCATATCCGTTTCTTTTCTCATCATGATATTAACATTAAGCGAGCTGTTGCATCAGGTATGTTTTTGAGAGCACTTAGGATATGTGACCCTTGCTTTCTAGAAGATGAGATTACATATGTAACCTGCAGTTTCATTGAATGAAATTATCCTCTCCACGTGATCAATGAAAGTTTATCTAAAGCAAAATCTACTCATAACCGTCCCAAGGATAAAAACAAATTTAGTAATACGAAGTGTCTATCCTTCCCCTTTTCTCTCCTCCTCAAAGGAGTGAACAAAGTTATCTCTCCAGGCCCAACTACATTTAAATACCCTTTTCCTATCCTTAAATCCTTCCCTTCGACCAAGCCCATGGATCAGTGAAATGAAGAAGGTGCATATTTAATCCCGTGTGGCTCTACCCCATAAGGGGTGCGGCGATATGCCATCCTGGCCGCCGTGCTGACGGGACTCAGCACCTCGTCCAACCCAAGCTTAGCCTCTTCTCCTTCTTTCAGACAGCCTGTATTTCTTTCTCTACCTCCTCACTTCCCCTACAACCTCTCCCACAACTTTTTCTGGTCAGCCTCTAATTTCACAGGGTAGATACTGACCTTTTTCTCAGCCAACAATCGCGAATCGAGGCTGAGGGGGGATAGGAAAATGTTCCCTAACCCCTGAGGTCCAGTCCGGGGTGGTGGGTTTTTAAATAACCTGCTTTATCCCCACCCACATATTGCTCACCTCCTCTTCCTTTCTATTTTCAAACACTATACAATTTACGCCGTGTCCAAGGTTGAGCCGCCATGCTGAGGGACTGCCAGGCCACCAGGCGGGAGGGCTGGCCTTGAATGGCGGCACCTGGTTCTGCTAGCCCCATACACACCCCTTGCAGGGCGGGCTACTGCGAGGGGTGGTGAGCGTATGCATCCCGTGAAAAATTTAGGGTCACCATGCCCAATGATGAAATTTAAAAAAATATCCCCTCAATTCGCCTCATCCACCGTCTGAGCCGCCCTCGGGCAGTTCCACAGAAAAAATGGAGGTCTTCCTCCTCCTGTCCTTGCGCAGGGTACCCTCCAAATTTCTCTAGCCGGAAAGGAGGCTTACTCCTCTCTTTTGCCTACGGGTGTAGGGGACTCGCCCTCACCCCCTTCTCTAGAGGTGCTTTCGGGCACCTCCCTCTTCCCAGGTGCAGTCCCCCATTTTCTTTCCAAGAGGACGGCCAAGAAAGCCAGCAGGCATCCCATAGCCGACCGCTCCCCATTGAAGCTGCTCGGTAGGGCTAACCCCCTAAAGGGGAAGAGGGAACAGACCCATAGGGCCCTTCGCTCAAAAGACCTGCTGACAAGAATATTGAACCCTTCCGGGGTCAAGGCCTGTGCCTCCCCACACGTGATTTGTGACAACGCTGCCAACAGGACCTGCGATGTCAGGGAGGAGGGGGGGGAATGGCCAACTGGAGGCCACCTGAGATAGACATGGTCCTTAAGGCAACCCAGCCTCCGACGGTAGAGTCTTCCATGGGGGCGAATCCTGGCTCAGCGCCAAGCACCAAACCCAAATCCGCCCCTATTCAAGTTCCTCCTCAAATGGCCTGGGTTTCCAAGGCAGTACAAGGAGGAAAGGTATCTCCTCCGAACGGTGCCCCTGAGACTGCCAGGACCTTCTCCATCTCAGAGAAGGACCTTGCTGAGGCCGGTACATCTGGCCTGGGAGCTCCTCTCGGCAAAGGGAAGAAGCGGGTTCATTCCACGCCCTTCTCTCCTAAAAAGAAACAAAAAATAGGAAAAAGACTAAAAAGACTCCAGGCTCCTCTCCATCCGCCTGGGCTGCAGGAACGGATGGGTCTACTGCTATTTAGGTAAGCGACCAAGCCAAGATCGGCATATCCGACATCTCTGCCCCTCCGGGTGCGGAGCCCCTGACTATGACTACGACCAAAAATGCGCAGGGCGGAGTCTCGATAACATCGGGGCCCCTCATTCAGAGGCTACCTGGCGTTTTCGAGCCCGCTGGCTTCAAACACTTGCTCGTTATTCGCTCCACTGATGGCACCATGTTGGCCAAGGGCAACATGATCCATCAGAGGAGAGCATTAGATAGTGTAATTAGTAGATAGCCGAAGGTGACCCATTTCTCGGACGGGAACCTTATGGCGAATGCAGCAGGTCCCTCCGAGGTGGCCAAGATAAGTGCTCTTCGGAAACTTGATGGCACGCAGGTGAGTGTGACGCCGCACTCTACCATGAACTTTGCGAAAGGAGTAGTTTATGCTAGGAAACTCGTCGACTACTCCACAGAGGACATCATCTTAGAGCTGGCCGACTATGGGGTGGTCAAGGTCGAACGTGTGATGAGAAAACAGGAAGGGGCCTCGGGACCCACCCCTAAATTCTTCGTTACGTTCGATTGTGACAAGCTCATTGAGTCGGGGCGTGCCGGTTGGTACCGCTACTGTGTGAAGGCATTCGTGCTACTGCCGCGGAGGTGCTATTACTGTCACCGCTTCATCCATACAAATCGCTCATGTAGACGTGCAAAGTCGGGGTCACCCGAAGTATGTGTAAATTGCTTCAAGGCCGCACACGATAAGTCCAAATCGTATGTGGCCAAGTGTGTCAATTGCGGAGAGCCGTATCCTGCTTCTTCGAAGGAATATGGTCATATTTCCTTTAGAAAGAAATCCAATCCGTTCAGGCCCAGGATCGACTCTCATTCCGCGAGGTTAAACACTTGGTCCTGGCGCGCCCGGCTCTGCCTGGGACGTCTTATGCCTCAATGGTTAGAAAGACACCCTCTGCTCCTGGACCATTCAGGAAAACGAGCACGGTTGTTTCCGCGCCCATTTAGAGCCCTTCTGCGGGTTCTGCTCAACCGGGGCGCTCCCGCGGTAAAGCTGGTGGCACAAAAGGTTTACACCCAGCCCCGGCTAAAAGCAGGTCTCCTCCCCCTTCCCCCAGCGTGACCGTTTCCCGTAAGGGTAAACGACCACGCGCCTCCACCGAGTCGTTAGACTCACAAGAGGCAACACCCCTGAAGTTGATCTCCAGGCCATCTTCCGGGGTTCTTAAAGTTGTCTCCCGAAAGGAGGACATCAACAAAGAAGCTTCGGCTCCTTCGCCCACGCCTAGTGTTGGGCTGAGTGGCTCGGAGACGGTGGATCTGCGAAAAGAGGGCCTTCCCGCCTCCGAAGCTGCAACGCCCGGTTTTTCTCTTAAGTTGATTTCTTGAGTTGTCCTTAAAGCGTTTTTCGTGGTCTCCGTTTTTTTCGAGAATTTTCTTTGTACAAATTGTGGACTTTGGGGTTCGATCTTGGGTCTTTTGAATCCCGAGGCTAGCACTCTACCATTACGCTGCGGCGAAGTCCGTCCTGACTTGGTAATTTAATGGGCTATTTATATTCTCGCTTTTGGAAGGAAGTTTTACTCTTATACATCTTCGCACCCCTACAACTTCATCCTCTTCTGAACTGTTTTTCCTTTCTGAAAACTGCTGCTTTCCTTTTGGAGGAGTAGGCACGGGGAGCTCAGAACTGTGTGGCAATGGCGCAATAGATGACTAAAGGTCTGGATACATGATAACAGGTGCATTTTTCCTGCTCGACGTTTGGGATGGTTCAGCATGCAGAAGAAACAATTGCTTGAGTGGTCACTTAGGTCCCTCTAAATTCGCAAATTCGTTGGAATTTGCATAAGTATAAATATAAGTATAAATATAAAAATTCTTTTCACATAGTGCTATTAGAAATGTTAAAAAAATCCAGTATACAAAATATATATATATATATATATATATATATATATATATATATATATATATATATATATATATATATATATATATATATATGATGAAAATTAATGCAATATCGCAAGAAAAGATGAGGAATTAAACCACATTCTCCGAAGACAATTTAATTCAGAACAGTTTCGGTGTATCTCACACCCTTTTTCAACTGACACTGGATAGAAAATATAAGAAACTCCATATAAGCATAACACAAGGTCTGGTCGTGAAAGATCCCCTCTTTTCTCCCCCCCCAGATTAGCCACAAGTAGTGGATTGGGGGAAAAAAGAGACGATCTTTCACGACCAGACTTTGTGTTATGCTTATATGCACTTTTCTTATATTTTCTATCCAGTGTCAGTTGAAAAAGGGTGTGAGATACACCGAAACTGTTCTGAATTAAATTGTCTTCGGAGAATGTGGTTTAATTCCTCATATATATATATATATATATATATATATATATATATATATATATATATATATATATATATATATATATATATATATATATATATATATATATATATATATATATATATATATATATTACCTTCCATAGTTCTTTTGCACAGCTCGCAGGTGAAATGAGCTGCCCAAGGTTTGTCTTGATCTCCGATTGGCATGCTCAAATATGCCTTTGTAGGTCTCACACGCTTTAGCAGATCTCTCTACAGAGTACTTTTTCACTCTTGTCTTAATAAATTCGATGCAGGCATAGCAAAATGCGTCTGTCGGATGCTTACAACCTCTAGATGCAATATGTGACGAATGATTCTATCAATGACGAGTGACGATGTCTGCGCTGTAACGGTAAGAGTTAAACTGATCTGTTGAGTAGACATTTTTTGTATTTATACAGTCATCTACATTGCCAGAATGTTCTAGAGATTCTTCAAACCTATAAAAAATCTCGAAAGTTCTAGAAAGCTCTACACTTTATGTGATCGACTTTACATTTATACTTACATATCAAGAGTTAAAATCGAGGTATGCCTTATGAGAGTGAATACGGACGAGATCAAAAACAAAGTTTGCTGACCAAAAGGCGCGTGCTTTCACTTATTCTGATTTATGACCTTATGAGCTTCAAAACTTTAAATAATTACCTGACTCACCTTGGGAGGACATTGGCAATTATATAATTCTTAGGAGAATGTAAAACAACACAAAGTTTTCAAATTTCGTTAAAATCGGCCGAATTGTTATGATGTTATTGCCAAATAATTCCCCGGGTAACCTTGAGAGGACATTGGCAATTATATAAGTCAAAAGAGAATGTAAAACAATATAAGGGTTTCAAATTTCATTAGATTCGGCCGAATAGTTATGATGTTATTACCAAAAAAAATAATTATTGGGCTAACCTTGGGAGGACTTTGGCAATTATATCAGTCAAAAGAGAATATAAAACAACATAAGGGTTTTAAAATTTGTTATAATCGGCTGAATAGTTACAATGTTATTACCAAATCAAAACAAAAAAGCAAAACGAGGACTGACCGACATAGTGAGATGTAGAGTCACCCGCGATTAAAAAAAGGTAAACTGACCAAAAGGTCGCGTGCTCTCACTTATTTTGATTTATGACCTTACGACCTTTCAATCATTCCTGCACTAACCCTGAGAGGACATTGTCAATTATATCATTCGAAAGAAAACGTAAAACAACATAAGGGTTTCAAATTTCGTTAGAATCGACTGAATAGTTATAATGTTATTACAAAAGCAAAAAAAATAAAAACGGGGACCGACCGACCGACGACATAGTGAGATTTAGAGTCGCACGCGACAAAAAGCTGCGGATTGTCCGTTGTGACTTTAATCCTGAGTTATCTCGGGCGCCCGCAATAAAGACGGTGAACCTGGAGTGACTTGTACTCAACTTTCACATGCATAATTCATCACTTCAACTTGCAACAAGAGAATTCTATTTACATCATTACAACTCAACTAGAGAGTTCAAAGAATCCACATGCCACCGTCATCATGGAGAACCACACAGAATCAATTATGGTAAGTATGACATTCTTAATTTCTCCTGAGTTTCAAACCACTTCACCTCAATCTTGGTTTATCAGGTTGAACTACTCCTCTCATTGGAAACAATACCAAATGAGTCTCAAAAATAAAGTCATTAGTTAGAGTGTTGCCATAGCCAGTCATCGATACCTAATCATCTTTTATAAAGACGCCTCAAAGCTTATTAACGTGCCAGATCTTAAAACTCGCCATATTGGACCCTTTCACTCTTGCGACATTCCAAAGGATGGAGCTTGTGCCCTATCTTCATCCTGAGGAACATTTTAGTAAGTTATAGGACACCTTTGGAGACAAAGTTATTCCTGACTTCCTGATGGGATTATTTTCCTTCGCCTTGCACCCCACATTTAGAAGGGGCTTGAGATTTTATCTCCTGACGCCCCTTGAACAACTAGCGACTCCCGCCGCCCGAACGCTTATCCGGACCTTGCAATCGCGCGCGATCTCCGCCACAAAGTAGACCATCAATTTATCACGTAGGATCTTTAAACTGGGGAGATCTAGCAGCCCTCTCAAAACATGCGTTTCCCTACCAGAGAAAAACGATACAAATACCTTGTTACGGTCGCTATACCAGATGGGTAAAGGCATACTAATTTAAAGACATTACATCCGAGACTGTAGTTGAAGGTTTCTTTGCAACTTACGTCTCACGTCTTGGAGCCCCAGTCTAAATCTTGTGTGACAATGGGCTACAGTTCAGGTCAAGTCTATTTCAAGAGTTATTGATATGCACTGCCAAAGAACATATCTTTACTTCTCCTCGGAATCCTACTGGAAATACCGCCCTTAAAAGGTCCCACCGCACGATCAGGAGTGCCCATATTGCAAAAGACGTCTTAGACAACGGTTACGTAACTTACCTGCAACATTACTTGCAATGATATGCCTCTAATCAAGGATTTTTCTTGCACAAAATGGTCTATGGCACTCACCTAGGCCTTCTTGGTGATCAATTTATTACCAGAAATAACGATACTATGCAACATACTCTTAGGACCATTCGGCAACATCAGGAGTAAATGACTTCCATTACATCCCTCTTATCCAGACCCATGAAAGAAAAGGATGTTTTCGTTCCCAAGGACTTGGAAACTTGGTCACACGTATTTGAGATAGTCAAATATGCCCCACATTTTTTACCCTTTATAAAAGCCCGTATAAGATTCTTAAAAGACATAAACATTCATTCACATTTCCAGGCAGTTAAGGAAGATGGTATGCCAATTTGCATAATTGGAAACCGGCTTATATATGGAATCTAATCCCTCTTTTCACACAGCCGGTTCTCCCCTAGAATTCGGTACGCAGATTTCCAAACAACCCACTAGCACATTACGATGAAAACATTGTCTATGTACACATTTATATATAATCCATCTTTCATACCTATTTCCTTGCACTCTCTGGGCTTCATCTCTGGAAAACCATCTCACTCCTACTTCCTATGCCGTTGACTTAACGATCCTCTTGTATTGTTCGCATTAAAATACCCTTCGAGAAGATTTAATACGCAACATTTCAGTATAAAGAGTGAAGAAAAATTAAAATATACTTTGGAGATGTTATTTAAAAAATAAAAAAATGTCAATGTATATAATCACACTGTATAAATAATAAAACCCTAACGAAAGCTACCTCTTCATTCGTATGAAATCGGGAATAAATTAAACGTGAACGCGACACAAATATTTCTCAAGCTCGAGATAAACTCTATTTTCTTTTTATTACTATTAAGCGCCCATCTGGCGAGATAACCCATAGTTCGTAAAATTAAAAGCTGAAATTCAATTTATCATTTGGGGGGACAGGGGGATCTACGGTCAGAAAGGGGGGGGGGGCAGAGATAAATGGACCCTGAAGGCGTCGGGCTGAAGGATAATTATTTCTTTAATTTAAAGCGAAAATCTCCCGCAGGAAGTTTGTAAGGAGAATTTTGAAAAGTGGCGAAATAGAGGAAGTGAAAATGTGTGGAATATATATATATATATATATATATATATATATATATATATATATATATATATATATATATATATATATATATATATATATATATATATAGACGCAAATCCTCCTACAGGAGCACCTAACAACTGCGTGTGTTAGGTGCGGAATGACACGCAATCTTCCAGATGTCAGCTACAACATGAACTTAACTATGAATTCTTCCACTAACTTCTATCATTCCGTGTTCAAGTCGACTCCACTACGTGATAGCCCAAAGCCGAATGTGGAAACTGTTCCAATTCGTAAAAAGCTATAAAGATAATACATAATAATAATAATAATAGTGATACTAATTTACGACTATTAGTAATAATAATAAAGTTTAACCTTATAGTCCGCTTAATGGTTGCCACTTGAATTTTGTCATCAGGTTGATCGCCCACCTAAATACTTCCAAAGGCTTTGTTGCAAACGCATAGAATCTGAATTGGGCGAAATTGCTGAAAAGGTTATTTTTAGAAAAAAAAAACTTCCTCCAAACAAAATACATATATCAATCAAAAGAAAATGATTTTTTTATTTGATAAGTTTATTTATGCAACACTATGAATATGCAATGCAAGATTGATTTCTAAATTATTTAAAAGATTGATCGACTTTGAAGTATTCCAAGCATGCAAAGCACAAGAATACGTGACTGTTTCGGCCATTGTGTGGAGCCTATTAAAATATACTGTGAAACTAAATGAAATTTCAAATTCCAATTGAATTTTATTTTGGCTTTGATATTTAATGTCCACGTTTACACCCTCGAACTCGCTAAAGGGCGTTAATATGGCACGATGGGAAGTTGCAAGAAACACCCTTTTTATCTAAAGGTAATGCATAAAATTAGACCTATACAAAATACACTAAACGAATGCACAAGAAGATACAAAAAATATGTTCCCACACTTTGTACATAAAGGCATTATAGACATAAAACTTCATTAATAAAAATACACCTTCACAAACAACATTCAAATGCGGACATACAAAATGCGCAATAAATGCACGTATAGAAAATTCTCACCAAAATGCAAATATGGCCGAGAGGTAGGAATAAAATACCTCTACACGCGGCTTAATATAAATACTTAGCTGAATTTCCAATCTTCCCAGGAAATCAAGATAACGTGGAGTCTCTCAAGGGATCGGATCCTTAAGTGAATAGGTTTTATTTTTCAAAATGAGTTCGAACTCGAATATATCGATTCCGATTGCTAGGGGAAGGCAGAATCGCTTATAATGATCAATAAGACTACGTTACATTTTTTTTATGCAAAGGTTTTGTTTATTCCTTTTTTCTCTATTGTTTCTTGATCAATTTTATATACTAATTCAAAAAATAGTATTATTTTTTCTTTATTGTCAAGCTTTGCGGAACCACATTGATTTTTATATTATTAAAAAACGCACTTTTGGATTATTTATATATTCTACAATTTAATGTGTTTTGTCTGTTTTTGATTGTTTCCTAGGATATATTTTTAGCTCTCTTGAGTATAGTTATTAGACGAAGCAAAAATTATCCTATACATTTTGTTACGTGCGTAAATATTATATCGTGAATATAAAATATAAAATCGTGAAAGGTGTCAAATTCTGGATTTCGTACAGATCCACTTTGGAATGCCCATGGGTCAACAGGAAAAGCAGCCATGAATCGCTCATATGATATGAGGAAACTGTCGATCTACTCTGGAAAGATGGATGAGGGGTGCAAGAAGGGCCATGCGTTTTGATATTTCCAGAGTATGGAGGGAGCAGAAGAACCACCATGATGACTGCCAGTTCTGAATGATAGATGTTACAAATACAGAAAAGTTAAAGGAAGACAAGCTCTTCAGTATCCAGACATACCATCATTTGTAGCACCTGTCATTCATGACGATGACTTATCGGTACCATATCCACTAGAAAATATAAGTAAAAAAACTTCTCGCACTATTCTACATATATTTAACTTTATGTCCAATGTGGTATTAATTTCATTCAAGTTTTCGTTGAAGTTACAAAATGTATTAAGTATTTTTTAGACAAAAGATGTAATGGATTTTTCATCACAAGTGTCAGTAAACAATGCAGCAAAGAAATGGAGGAACCATTCATGCCAAGAATAAGTACGCATCCTCACTTTCCTATCAAAGTGAACTCTGCGATTTGATCAGGGACTTAGGTCTCACTAAGTTACGAGATGCACTTTTAACATCCAGCTGAAGGAATGGAATTTACTAGAAGAAGACCGTAGGATATACAGTATGTATACCGGAAGCATGATGAATTTGAAATTTACTTTGATGTTAATGGAGATCTGTGTTTCTGCAAATGTATGGATGGTTTGTTTACTACTGTTGGATTGAAGCATGGCGGAATGGCGACCGTTCATAAACAATTCAACGCGAAATATCAAAGCAGTGTTACTACACAATTTCTATCCTTGCTTCTTACACTGTACAGATAACAGAAAACTACGACAATGTTAAAGAGATTCTTGACAAAATCAACTATGTGAATTTAAGTAGGATATTTGCGTGGAATTCAAGATAATTACCTTCTTGCTAGACTTGTAAGGTGGATACACAATATATTCTTGTTTTCTTTGCTTATGGAATAGCAGAGCTGATGATCATCATTACCGAGAAGTTCAGTAACCCTCCTTCCCCTTTTTCTAAAACTTTCTCAGGCTAAAATAAAGTGAGTATATTTGTTGGGCCATAAGTAAACGTGTCGTGGTATAGCTGACTATCCAATACAATATCTATCATTAGTATTAATTGGGAGAGCTCAGGCTATTATAGTGAACCATCCAAAGACTGAATGCTACGTTGATGCACAGATTATAAAGGTCAGGTTGAGACGTGGGGTCAATTCACTTAACTAATCAGGTCGAGTTCGAGGTTGGCGAGATTTGAATAACGAGGCCGAGAGTGACGTCCAGGTTAATTAAAGATAAACATAAGAAAATCTAAATTTTATTTACAAATTAATCAAAATGATAAAAGGGAAATTAATGATTGGATAATGGTTTAGCGTTACCAGTGGGAAAATCTAAATTCAATTAATTAATTTAGAGCTACCTGCTCAGGTCCAAATGGGCTCACCAGATAAAAGAAAAAAAGGGGCTTACGGGTCGGAGGGTAACGGCGACTTCACAGGAGACTTGAGCGAAAAGTAGTGGCTCGGCGAGATGATCTTGTCTGCGTCTTCAAAAGAGGGATCATCGTCAGGAGAAGAGTGGGAAGGGATGATATGGCTGGCACCTTACTTCCGGGGCTGTGAAGGCGTAAGTTATAACCTTAGCTGGTGCTCGAGGGGGAAGCTGGAGTCCTTGGAGATTCTCAAGACAGCTATGGCTACCTTAGAGTAATTTCGACGGGGCTGGGTGTTTCGAGGACTCGAAGGAGTAATCCGGCGCAGCTGCTTGAGGAGACGACGGAAGCAGAGGCTTCCGTTTGACCGTGGATGCCTTACCGGGGAGAGAATGTCCAGACTTCGACTGGGTATACACCGACTTGGGACGAGTGATGTCTTCTCCGAGCGAGCCTTGTCTTTTACTGCTCTTCCCAGGCGGGAAAAAGGCTTAAATATGCAGAGTCTTCTCAAGCGGGAGATGGGGAAACCCCCACTGTGTGGAATTCCCAGGGGGCAGCTCGAGGCGCCAACTGTTGGCGACAAACAGTTCTTTTATCCCCTCTCTCTATCTCCGCAGGGAAAACTGCTGGAATTTCCGACCGCGTGGGGGATGTTCTCCACACTCGCTTGGATGGTACGATGGGGGGGGGACGGGGCGCATCTGAGCTTGTTTGGTCATGTGACTCTCGGACACGTGGGGTCTGTCTACCCACGTGGCTTCCTGCAACGTGATAAGCGTGGCGACGCAGAGGGGAAAAAGGGGTATCCTTCTACCAAACGCAATATTGAAGTCTGATAAACTTGAAAGAGAGATGACCAAAGTCGAAAGAGAAGCATGGTGTTCATTTCGCGATGTGGTTCATGGTTTCTTAAGAAATCACAAAGGTCTAAACTACAAACAGCTGTTAGCAAAGCTTATTAACAGCTTCAAGGACTTGAAGGTGCATTTTTTTTATTTACATCTAGTTTTCTAGCTTGATAAATTCCATTAGGACATTGCAACAATGGTGAGAAGATACCAAAGAAGCTAGGGTAGTCCCCAGGCGCTACTAATGTAAATATTTCTCATTATCTTTCAACCCTATTTTCTTCATAGTTTCTAGATGCATTGTAAGAAATAACCAAATGTTATAATTTATTTTGAATCCCCCTTTATAAATATCAGGTACTAGATATTATAACTTATTTATGTCGAGTTTTTGACTAGTAGAATTAGCATCAGATCAGAGATCCTTGTAAAATTTTACTTTGTGGGTTACCTGCTCAGCCTAATGGAATTTTATTGTAGTAGGCTCAAATGGAATTTTGTCTAGAGGACACGAGTGAAATTTTACCTAGTTCTTTTTTCAAGTGGAATTTTACCTATTGGGGGCTAATGAATTTTATCTAAGGGTCTTGTTGGACCTTAATGAAATTTTACCTGGGGGGCAGTATAACTTCAGATTTTGGACTCTAATGGAATTTCACCGATAGGCCCACGTAAAATTTTGCCTTGTGGGTTATAGTGGATCCGAGTGGAATTTTACCTATTCTACCATTTTGAAATTTTACTTAGGTGGTTCTATTGGAAATTTAACAAAACCGACCTGTCATAGGTCATCCACCAAATACATCCCCCAACATCATACCCTAAACCTCATTTAAGGTCAAAGAAAAACAATAACATAGGACAAAGCTTTTTCATTTTACAAAGCATATTAAAACAAAATACAATCATACAGCATACCTATAATAGTCTACCAGTCGGATAACAATATTTCTAAACATTTTTTGTAACTCTCCAAAATCTTTTTTAAATTTTCCCAATCATATATTTAACTTTATTCAATCTATGTAGCACTATTCATAATCTCTCCAAATTAATATTCAAAACTGATTAAAGAAACACTTGCAAAAATTCAATCCACAACTTTAAAAAAAAAAATAAACCATGACCCCCAAGTCCATTTTTCATGTTCTAACTCAAAAAAATCCCTAATTTGTAATTTATCTAACCAAGTGTAAATTGTAGAAATATAGTAAAATAAACTTTAGTGCCTTCAGTTTATCTGTTTACTTTTGTTGTCTGAAGAAAGGTATCATTTTAGTTGCTCAGCACACAGTCTAAAAAATGAATATCATGCCTAAAAGGTAGGGATCAATGCTTGAATGCAGTATTTTAAGTGTGGCCTCATACTCGTATATATGAAGTATATAATTAAATGATTTTCATCCTTAGTACTAACCGCTAATATCCCTATTTGTCCTTTCCTGGCCTCCAATCATTGCGCAGAAAATCTCTGAGCTCTTAATTAATATTCTCCAAGTTTAACAAACTCCTTCTCTACCCTCAGCAGCTATTTCCCTTACTGCCAATTATTTTGTATCAATTCCAACCCTGTATCGTTGAATTCCTTTTTTCTCCATAAGGAGCCAACTCCTATGGGCTTGCGATCCTGTATAGTTTACAATTATACATGTACGACCTGCCACAGTCGTTATGTAGGCCAAACTGGCTTCCAATTCAAATGCAGGATCGCAAAGCACTTAGGTTTCTCTCATAGCAGTGGTATTCCCATTTCTAAACCTGAAGCCTCTTCCATTAGGCAACACTCGGATTATTACCATCATCCTCTTAATCCTGATTCATTTACCATCTATCTTTAGCGTAACTTCTCTCGATTTTCAAATCTTAGAGTCACTGTACATCAATAAAATAAATCCCAACCTTAATAATTACACCTCTTCAATTAAACTATACATTAACTAGCCAACCGAACAAATCTCGTTAGTAGTTTTCTATCGTTAGTTAGTTGATTTCACAACTCCAACGATAAAGGTTAGTCCTTCTGTTTAATTCGTTCACATTTGTTTTCGTTTTTTTTTATAATTTAATATAATAGGTTATTTTATTGTTTATTCCAGTTACCTTTAATTTTTGATACTCAAGTCAGTTTATGTTAAAACTTCACTTATTATTATTTTTTTAAATTACTCTGGATAGTATTAAGTAATTCTATATATTTTTATTTTTGTTTTTTACTTTCCTCTCAATATTTGTCAATTTTATTGATTTACCTTACCTTCCGCCGTGTTTTTAGCCATTATATAACGCATGTTTCTAACTCATTAATTGTTATCGTTAATAGTTCTTTCCCTTCTTATTAGTCGATACAGTCGCTGATGATGGTCCTAGAGAAGGTCCGAAACGTCCGGCCAATAAATGATTAGTGTAATCTTCTGGGTCTTCATATTCCTACTCAGTATCAGATTCCCAAAGAACAAATAAATTACAAATATATATATATATATATATATATATATATATATATATATATATATATATATATATATATATATATATATATATATAAATAAAACTTAAATCACATGACACGTGATATAATAGATGCATCTATTATATGACGTGTCATGTGATTTAAGACATTTACAAATTAGGCCCGTGCCCAACTCTCACTAGAAACTTGTCTTGTCTTTCACTGCATAAAGAAAGCCTACACTTCGTTATTCAAAATGGTTCTTGAATCAATATTTTGGGGGGTTGAAGATGGTGGCTCAGTCGATGAGCGTCGTGGTCCCAATAGCGATGTTCGCTTGAGGACACAGGTTCGAATCCTACTCATTTATTTTTTATATAACGGTTAAAATTAGTTTTCACTCCTTTCTCCGTCTCTATATCTCACATTTTCTTTCTTAAGCTTTCAATGGTCGTCTTCCTTAGTGTCGTATGAATTTATATAAGAGTAACTGATCAAATGCTTTAACAAAATCTGATTAAATTTCATCTATGCTATTTCCTTCATCTAACCTATAAGTGACATAGTGTAGAAAGTTAAGCAGATTCGTTAAGCATGATCTACTTTTTAAGTAATCTCAATATTTGTGTATACAATAAAAGTTAAACTCACTGGCCTATAATTAGTTAGATCCTCTTTGTTTCCTTGTTTTAAAATCTATAACTATATTTTCCCTTTTTCAATCATCAGGTATTTTCCCAAATGCAAATGACCTAATAAAATTATTTTCTAGCACAAGTGAAATTCTCTAGTCCCACCTCAAGTATTCTACCATAAATGGTACCTAGGTACATTCCATTTCCTTAATAATATTATAAGGCATTTGGGTGTTTCCTTATCTATTTGAGTTGTTTCGTGTTATAGTTCGATTCAATTGATTTCTAATTCCTCTATAACTCCTCAAGCTCTTCAGATTTTGCTGTTGTTGTAGTATACGTTGTGATCATTTCTCTTTAGTTATTTTTCTACTTTCTTTTTGTTCCGGGATAATGACTGTCTAGTTTTCTTTCTAATATATATCGATCAGGATCCTCTTTTCTTGGAATGACTCGAATATATTTTAAAAACTATCCCACATTTCATAAACATTTCTTACACCAAAAACTCATATTCCAAGTTTACTAAATCTAATAAAGCCACAATTTTCCATAATAACCCTTAAGAAATTTGGAATGTTTCGCATATTATTCTCTCCTGTACTCACGAATTCATTACCCAAATTAAATCGAGTGATATGGTGATCATTAATTCCTAATGTTTCTCCAAAAGATATTCCGTAACTAAATTATCCTTATTTAATATCCCTCATTGGTTATTAATATAATCAAAAAAATATCCTCTAATCATATAATTAACTTCATACTAACAGTCTCTTGTAATTTTATTTTCCCAATCGAATTAATTTAAATTGAAATCCCGGAGGATGCCTGCCTTATATTTGCCCCCCCTATTAATTTCCTTTATCATGAGTCCAGTACTCTCCTGTCATAATCCCTAGTCTGTCAAAGGATACGAAACATTTTTTTTTTTTTCTAAGCCTAATATCAACCCCCATTGACCCATGATCATCCTCTTTTATTGTAATATTGATTTTTGACCCAATACCATAATCGACATAAATGAGTATCCAGCCTTAAATCATACTCAGTCTTATAATCGCTAATTCTGGTTTCATTTCCCAATAACTCTGTGATGCTAATCATATCCAGATCTTTATTAATCATATCTATTTCTATTCCCTAATTTCTAAGACTACGAGAATTGAGATAAACACTATTTTGTTTAACACTTAGAGTGAGCTCACCTCTATCTTGTTCCATTTTCGCCGAGAACATAATTTTAATAATTATCTCTAATCAATCAATACATCCACATGAAGCATTAAAAATGGTAATGAAGTTTGGGACATCTTGATTATATGAACTGAGGTTTCTTGTTTTTTTGTTGTTGTTGTTTTTTTTGTTTTTTTCCAAAATAAAACTATTACAGAATTTTGGACCAGTGAAGACCTCAAGATTCACTCGAGGCCAGTCTAGGAAAAGGAAAGAATGTATGAAGGAAAGCCAGAGAGGAGGGAAAGGGGATAGAAATTATGGCATGTACATATAGACAATATCCTTCTTTATAGCACTTTTATATGTTAATGTTTAGCAATTCTATTCTTCAAAGTATTAAGTTCTTTAAGCGGCTTAAGAGGGTAAAATTTTGATAAAATTTTGAGCTCTCGTAGTGTCAAATGTTTTGTTAATAAGCTTGAAGCCGTTGTTTCTAATGGTCGCTCGGTTATATAACTCAAATAACAAATCATCATCATCCTCATCACTAACTCTATAATTTAAAAAGGGGATTTTTTTGAGTATTTGAATAATAATTTCATCTCAGTTTGGTTATGACTTGTTTTTTTGTCAGTTATTTATAATAATTTTTTTATAATATCGAAAAACAAAATGGTGAAGTTCAGAAATAAATGTAAGTATCAAAATTTTGTGAATTTTTTTTAAAACCCAAAGAATTACAAAAGGTGAAGTTCAAGAAATTTATTTTTATATATCTTCTATAACTCAATATTTTAGCAACGGGATATTTTGAAAAAGGGGAAAATTTAGTTTAGAATTCCCTTTTAAAATGATTATAATTGGCGAAGTTCAGAAAATTTATAAAAATTTAACCGTGGCTGCTTTTTTTTAGATTCTAAATTTTAATCTTAGTAGCGAAGCGCAAGCTCTTCCCCGCCCCCCATCCCGTAGGGAGGAGTGGCGAAGCCATCGACTGATACTTTATATTAGTATTTTAGAGGCCGGTGAATTGACCAGTCAGAAAAAGAATTCCCAGTGAAAGCAAATAATGATCTTTATGACTTCATATGATTTATTTTTAAGTCCACTGATTAATTTCGCCCCCTTTCTTGTGCGTTACGAGCGTTTACTATTTCATCCCAATTTACGTGTTCTAATCGATTGCGGAAGAGAGCAAAATTATGCAAGGATCAATATTCTCCAAACATTCTCCAACACATACATTTTTTTATCTAATTTTCATCATTGTTCAACAAATTCAAAACGTTATGGTCGCTCGTCGGTTCATCAATATTTCCCGCCATTTGAGAAATTAAAGTCGCCGCATAGAACTGTTGCCCTTTGTCCACCTACCCATCGAAAGTGTGCCTGTAAAAGATACTCACAGGGGATCTTCTGGAAGAGGCAATTATGCCTGTGGTTCCAGGCTTTTGAAATCCGAGTTATCCTTATCTTCTAGTTGGGTTCTTTCCAGGGAGGGAATAGCTGTGGTCTTAGGGGAGGTTTGCTAAAACAGGAGCTATGGTTTTATGGGGATCCTTTGAAAAATTCCCAAGTGTAATTATTCGCCACAATTGGGTGTTTAAAGTTACTCTTGTCTGCTTATCGTCCTCAAGTGTCAGTCGTAACTTCCAAACGTAGCTCAGAAGCGAATAACATGAAAGGCCTAGTCGTAGAGGTAGGCTCCGTGCCAGTCATACACTAGATTGTGTCTACCAGAGCTTTGATCCCCTAGAAATTTCAATTTTACCCCACTCATTATAAACCCCTTCTCGCCTATTTTCTTTGCCAATGACTTCACAGGCTAGTCATCAACCATCAGAGGAGGCAAGGGTGACCCATCCCTCTTGACTCTGGTTGGGGGGGGGGTTAACATGTTTGCATTCTTTCTGCCATTTTCTCTTCTCTATTATTTTCGCACCCACATGAGGATGTCAAAGGACATCTATACCTTGCGTGCCTCCTCTTAACCCAGCCCCATGCCTGTGACGATATATCTCCCCCACATTTTCATTTCCTCCAACTTCACATTCTTTACAGATCTCTCCTTTCTGCGTGATACGGCCTCGCTGCTATTGCGCTTTAAATTCAAATTGAAAACCTTTTTTATTTTCGCTTCTTAGATTTTAATAATAATAATAATTATAATTAAAATGATGATAATGATAATAACGAAAAATTAATTATATTGACAATAAATGACAATAATAATAAGAATTTTAAATTGCGTGTGCGCACAAATTTCAGTACTTACCTCGTTCAAGGACTGTCAAATCGCAGTTCGTTTACGTTCTTCTCCGTACCCTTCCCCCCCTCACCCCCCACCAATCCTTTACTCTTCACTACAAACTTCCCCCGTTCACTAATGGGCACGATAATGGGCGCGTGCCAGCCTCATATAGTGGTATCCTAGAATCATGGTGCGATCCAATCTGGATTAGTCGAGATTAATCGTTAATCGCCCTCCCGGACTTCACAGATTTCGCGGATTACAGTCAGTCTCTTGATCGGATTTGTGGGTCGACCGCGGAGAGAGACAGCTGGTTGTTCCACAAGATCTGGTAACCATCTGAAAGGATCCCGCGTAAACCACCTGTTTGCTTAATATCGAATTCGGACCACCTGCGCAAAGGAACCAAATTGGAGAGAGAGAGAGAGAGATAGGTGGAGGGGGGGTGGGATTGCGTGCACCCGTGTGTGTATGTGTCAACATTTCCTTATTTTATTTTTTTAGTTCGCATTTTTTTTGTAATGTTTCCTTCGTTTAAAAATGTGTAATATATATGAATGAGACGACAGGGAATATAAATTATTGTTATTATTGGCTAAAAAAAACATGTGTTAAAATTAGGGAGGGTGAAAATGTCTGGAGGTAGATGTCCGAGTATATAGGGAGGAGAGTACTGGGGGAAGGGGAGGCTTACCCGGGCAAGACGCCTCTTTAACACAAAATACAGGGGTCGTAGAGTGATGGATATTTCAAAATCTCGTGAAGTGGATTGAAGTGAGATCGCGAGAGCCTCAGGTTCGGATCCCCAATGGGATAGACATCAGAAGGCCTGAGGGAGTTAGAGAACCATTATAAAGATTGAGACCCATTATAAGGATAGCGATCCATTATAAGGATAGAAACCCATTATAAGGCTAGAGACCCACTCTAAGGATAGAGACCCATTAAAGGATAGAGACCCACTATAAGGATAGAGACCCATTATTAGGATAGAGACCCATTAATAGGACCACACGTTAACTTGGCACCCCTCGCTGTAGCAGCCATCAAATTAGGTGTGTCGGAATTTCTTAAAAAGGAGGTTCATAAAGAAAACAAGGGACTAGTCGGTTGGTCGGTCCGATCCCATTTGTCAGATCCATGGTTAAACTGATGCCCCACACAGAGACGGAGATCGGGCAGCTGATTCGTATAGCGCAACATAAGTCAATTTCCTCCTTACATTGGAGATTCCCACTGAGATAGACATCAGACGGTGCGACTCGGTTATTGATCCGTTTTACGGATCCCACTTTGAACTTGAGTGCTTCGCAGAGATAGACATCCTATGTATGGGGTTGGCATGTGTAGACGGCTACACTTGGCACCTGTAGGAGCAGCAAGTTTTCCTAGCCTGAGTGCCCTTAAGGAAGGCCTGACTCACTGAGCTGACTTCAACTCTCTGACAAGGCCCTCGGAACCTAGTATATTCCACCCTCTCCCTCCTTGCTTCGACCATTCCCTCCTTATTTTGCCCATCTAGTATTAAGCACCTGAACAGCTACTTCATGCCGTGTCAGAAGAGGCTTTGGATCATTACAGACGAGGGGCTTAAACGGCCGCAGGTTGCGAGAGACCAGCTTTGACGGCTCCTGGGCGTTGGGGCGCGAATAATAGGATCTGCGGTTTTGCGCCAATAACGTGTAAACAGGCTTGCCCCTCAAAACGGTCCTTTATGGGTACAGTAAAGCCCGCCTAATAAAAACACCCCTGTATATTCAATTCCCCTTCCTCTTCACACATACAGCCCATCATTTCTCCGTAACAAAACCTGCCGAACGTGTTTATATATCCACACTTTCCTGACGCGGAACAGTTGGTCCTTCCTTGAGCCATGAAAAGTTCAAAGTTCGCTTCCTAGCAGTAAAATACAGCACTACATCTCGCCCTAAACCTCCTGCCAAAATGACTTCCCCCTTCTGTCTTTGGGATGTTTGAGAATCGTCACTTTGATCTTTATGTAAATTTCATCATCTGGTCGGGACCGTAATTAAATAGCAAGCAAAGTTAGCCAGCGGACGTTGCGTATCGTGTGGTGACCTACGATTCGGGTCTTAATTTGCAGTGTAAGTCTCTCTGAGGTATCCCAAGAAATTAATTAGCAATAAACGATAAAAAAACTTAAATTCGCTACCATATCAGATGGTAATTTATACTTCTAGTGCATTTTATTAGGTCAAAGAAGTAGTATTTCCTATAATCACACGACCTCTTTTGAGTCAAATGTCAGTCATTTTTCTCTTGTTTGAGTCGTCTCTTATCTTTGAATCAGAGTCCATTGTCTTCTAGATAAGATGTCAAATACGTTATTCTCTCCTTAAAGTCAGATGTCAGAGCGATAGTCATCTTTTAGGTAGTTTGTCAGAATCTATATTCTCTCGTTAACTGTAAGCGTTGCTAGTTTTAATGATTCTCCAGGCACTTACCGATCAATCTTTCTTAAAAACATAGCCGGTTTGGTCTGGGCGCTTATTAAGAACTTATTTAAGGTGAGAATTGAGAATTATTTCTAAGTGAATTTTGTCTTTAACCAAATTTAATTCAATTTTATCAAAGATTAACGACTCATAAACTACAAATACCGAACAACGCATCTGGTAATTTCCAGATGAAGTCCGTTTCTTAAGATAGTTTAAAAACTAGTTTCCTTCGTAATATGGCGTTGTTTATATCAAGCAAATAGGCCTTTTTTTCACATGTACATATAATCGCTTAATGAAGGGGTCTGCATAGTCAGATTTTTAGTCGCGTGCGAGTCTAGTAGCGGGCGACTCTACATCTCACTATGTCGGTCGGTCCCCATTTTGCTTCGAATCATCACCTACACAACCTACACCTATACCACCAACACCAACACTACCTAAATCACCACCATTTACACCAACACCACCTAGATCACCACCACCTATACCACATACACTACTATACCACCACCAACAACAATACCACCTACACCACACTGCATACAGCAGTACCACCTACACTGATACAACATACACCGCCACCACCGACATCATCACCGCCTACACAACCACCGCCTACACCACCACTGCCTAGGGCACCATCACCTACACCACCATCACCTACTCCCACCACCTACACCACCACCACCGACACTACCACCGCCTACATCACCACTGCATGCATCACCACCACCTGCATCACTACCGCCTACAATACCACCGCCTAAACCATCACTTACACCACCACCGCCTGCATCGCCACCACCTACACCACCACTTGAACCACCACTATACACCATTATCACTTACACCACTACCGCCTGCATCACCACCACCTACACTACCACCGCCTACACCACCACCATCTACACCACCACAGACACCACCACCATAGACACCACCACCGCCTAAATCACCACAGCCTACATTAACACTTCTTACAACACCTACACTACCAACACCTTACCAACACAATCTACATCACAACCACCTACACCACCACCACCTACACTACCACCACTTGCAACACCAGCACCACCTACATCACCACCGCCTACATCACCACCCCTACAGCACTACCGCCTACACCACCACCATCTACACCACTAGCGGGGTGCCTCAAGGTTCTGTCCTGGGACCACTACTATTCATCATCTACGTCAATGACATGGACGGTGACATGGTTGCCAAGATTTCCAAATTTTCCGACGATACCAAGCTTGGTATGAACGTTGCAAAGGATGGAAATAATGCCCGCCTGCAGGAAGATCTTGGGAAGATTGGGGAGTGGTCGGACACGTGGCAAATGCCTTTTAACGTGGGCAAATGCAAAGTGATGCATATCGGCCACAGAAACCCCCAATCTCAGTATATCCTTAAGGGCACTGCTATGGAATCCACCGACACTGAGAAGGATTTGGGTGTAACAATCACTAGTGACCTCAAGTTCTCGAAACAGTGCATTGAGGCGGAGAAAAAGGCCCAAAGGATGCTAGGCTATATTAAGCGCCAGTTTGGTTATCGGAACCAGGAGATTGTACTGTGCCTGTACAACTCACTTGTCCGACCACACCTGGAGTATGCCGTACAATTTTGGAGTCCTTCATTGCGAAAGGACATCGCGAGATTGGAACGCGTACAAGCCAGGGCAACCAATCTGATTCCCTCTATCCGACATAAAAGTTATGAGGATAGAATAAGGGAATTAGATCTGTTCTCGCTGGAAACCCGTAGACTGCGTGGTCAGCTCATCGAAGTTTTCAAAATACTTCGAGGGTTCGACAATGTTGACTACCGGGATATTTTCACACTGAGTGAGAACAGAACGCGCAATCACGGCTTCAAACTTGAACTGAAGTGTTACAACCGCAATCTGTGTGGAAATTTTTTCACCTACAGTATCTGCGGTAAGTGGAACGCACTTCCAGTGGAAGTTGTCAACAGTGAATCTGTTGACCAGTTCAAGTCAAGACTAGACAAGGTCTTGAAAAGTGGCCGTTTAGGGACGCAAAACAATTGAGCAGCCTTGTGCCCGCTCGATTGCAAGTCCAATGGTACCCTCTTTGAATGGACCGTAAGGTCTCCTAGGGTACCTTCTTTCCTTGTTGTTACTCCTTGTTGTTGCCGCATAGCTTACACATACACAACCACCGCCATCTCCTACAACACCTACACCATCACTACTTCATACAACACCTACAACACCGCAACTTACATCACCGCCAACTACAACGACACCAAATGCACCGCCACCACTTATACCAACACCACAACCGACACTACTACCGCCTACATTACAACCGCCTACACAAAAACGCCTACACCGCCACCTACACTACCACCGTCTACACCACCACTACCTACAACAACACCTACTCTACCACCATCTACAACAACATCACCTACAACAACATCACCTACACCACCACCACTTACAGCAACATCACCTACATCACTTCCACTTGCACCACCACCACATACAACAACACCACATCCTGTACAACAACACCACCTCCTAAAACACCTATACCACAACCTATTACAATACCAACACCACCTACATCACCACCACCTCCTACAACACATACACCACCAGCACCTACACCACCCAAGGTTATGCCGGGAATTATTTTGTTTTGGCAATAACATCATAACTATTCGGCCAATACTAACGAAATTTGAAATTCTTATTTTGTTTTACATTTTTTTTCGAATGATATAATTGCCAAGGTCCTTCCAAACATAGTCCGTAAATTATTGAAAGTTTTAAAGGCCGTAAAGTCATAAATCAGTGTAAGTGAGAGCATGCAACTTTTGTTCAGCAAACCTTGTTTAATTCAATAGCGCCTATCTGGCGACTGCTATCAAGGCCATAAGCCACCGTACCGCCACCCCATTCCCGCTGTTTGTACTTCTTCCACCCTCTCAGCTGTCACTCTACACACCCCCTCTCATGCCCCCATGACCTCCTCTTCTAAACACACCAAACACACGCCTCAGCAAACAAATTACTCAAAAAAGCTCACAGCTTCTCCAACCAAACCGCCCCCACCGCAACAAACACGTGTGAAGGTCTCCGCGCCCGCCCTTACTCTATTGGTTCAATGACTAGAGATCAAAGGAAGTAAAGAGGCTCTGGCTAACACTGCCTTACGCACACTATAGCAATGCCCTCTGGCATTCTAATAAAATATTAAATTTATCAATATTCCACTAGCATACTTTCTTTTTTAAATTATCCACTATAAATAATCGATCCAAAATCTCAAATATTTTGTAATATATAATTGCCATTCAAAAATCAATGACTAAGATATTCTTTTCGGCAACACTTACCCGTACCAATACACACAAACGAACGCACGCCTTTAGCTGCCCGCTCTGAAGCAGTCACCCATCCATTTGTACTCTACTTTACTTCGAATCAAGGTCAGTTATAAATCCTCTCACACTTATTCTCTGCGAACTGCCATGCGAGAGTAAATCCTAATTCTCGTTACTTCTCTCATTGCAGATTCCAATTCACAGTCCATCATAGTTACTTTACAACATCATAGTTACCATATTTTAGTCATCATAATTACCACAGCATAGTTACCGTATCTTAGTCATCATAATTACCACATAGTTACCACATCCTAGTTACATTACATACCTTACATTCATTCTACTTTTCATTACTTCCATACATTCCATTACGTTGTATTCCTTAGCAATTCTCAATTTAATTATATCATTCATCCATATAATTGTAATAACCGCTTACTAGTATTTTTCCTAATTCAATTTTCTCATTCTGCATTCGTTGATTTTGTAAATATATTTACTTTGTTTATTTTCTATTTTCCTTACAAACCTAATTCAGAAGTTTTCTAAATTCATTTCACGTCAGTCGTTAGGCTTAAATATTAGCAGATGACTATTCCCTCCAAATTCAACAAATTTATTGTAATGGTTTTCAATTAGCTATCTAGGCTGATTTATTAACTAAAATCAATCCCAATAATAACCAAATACCATAACACTTCGCTCCCAACCATGCATACCGCATACCGTCTTCAAATGGGAATTAAACATTCAAAAGACCTGATGTCACGCTCTTGAACTCCATAGCCTACACCCTTCTAACACAAGACTTTGCATTGCAGAATACCACACATATCTTATCCAAACAGGCACTGCACCTAGGATCAGCGATCGTAGTTAAGCGCTATATACTACACATTCATAAACAAAAAAGACGACTCTTTTCTAGCCTGCAAAGTACACAGGGACACTAGACAATTTCTAATGAGAACTCAGCAAAGTCCACCACGTCAACAGCTACATATAGACGTCCCACTCCGGGATTTATCAAACTATAAACTTCCACTTTTCTTTGTGGCAAACCTAAAAGCACACCATTTCCACACTACCTTCTAACACCACAAATGATGCGAGAAGTTACCTATCCGCAGCGAGCAGCCGAGCACATCAGACCGGCATTTCCCACTTCTTCCCGATAAGGGGAACGGTGATTTGTTTTCCTGACCCCCGTAAGGGGCACGGCGATTTGCTTTTCTGGCAGTGCTGACGGTACTCAGCACCCCGTCCGGTCACAGATTAACCTCTTCTCCTTCTTTCTGATACTCTGACCTCTTACCTTGCTCCCTCACTTTCCATACAACCTCTCCCTCAACTTTCCTTGGCCGGCCTCTACTTTCACAGGGTAGACGCCGACCAGCTTTCTCTCACCCAACCATTCCCGGATTGGTGCTAAAGGGGAGGTGACAACGTCCCTCAACCCTGATCTCCTGTTTTGGGAGGGGAGGAGTTAAAAACCCGCTTCAACCGCACCATCACCTTCCTCACATCCCTTTTATCTCTCCTTTCACAGTCTATCAATTTTGCGCCTAGCTAAAGGTGGAGCCGCCATGCTGATAGGCTGCCAGGCCATTATGCGAGAGGAGTGGCCTCAAATGGCGGCAGCTGATTCTGCCGGCCCCATATTGAGCCCTCGCAACGAGGGTTACTGCATGGGGTGATTAGCGTATGCGTCCTGTGCTACAAAAAGGGGGAATTTAAAAAACACTCTCCCTCTACCTACCCCTCTATCACCATCGGAGCCGCCCTTGGGCAGCTGCACTGCATAAAAGGAGGTTCCTCCCCCTGTACTTTCTCAGGGAACCCTTCTAACTTCTTTTACACGAGAGGAGGCTTACTCCACTCATATGCCTACGGGGGAAGGGGACTTCCCGTAATCCCCTTCTTCGGAGTGGCCCTTTGATGATTTCCTCTTACTAGTGGCAGTCCCCCGTTTAATTTCCAAAGGGACTGCCAAGAAAGCACGCAGGCGGCCCAAAATTGTCCGCTCCTGGCGGAAGCGCCTCGAAAGGGCCAACCCCCTTAGGAGGATAAGGAATGGCAGGGCCCACTGGGCAGTGCACCCTAACGCCCTGCATTCGTGCGTTCAAAGTCTACAGGGTGTGACTGCATATGCCACCCTCGCCTGCGCGACTGTTGCCAGTTCGCCGGCCGAAGGCGACACGGAAGGTTCCTCTAATGTGATCCGTGATGTTTGGGATGGGGGGAGCCACATAAAGGCACCCCCTGAGATGGACATGGTCACTGAGGTGACCCAGCCCCAGACAGTAGGATCTTCCATAGCTGCATGTTGGCTAAGGGCAACATTATCCATCAAAGGAGAGGTATAGCTAGTGTGATTTGTAGAGAGCAGAAGGTGACTCGGTTCTCGGACGGAAGCCTTATGGCAAATGCGTCGAATCACTCCGAGGAGTCTATGATTAGTGCTGTTCGGACACTTAATGGCACACGGTGAGTGTGACACCGCACTCTACTAAGAACGTTGTCAAAGGTGTAATTAATGCGACGAAACTCGTGAACTACTCTATAGATGACATCACATTAGAGCTGGCTGATCAACGAGTGGTCAAGGTCTAACGTGTAATGAGAAATAAGGAAGACCCCTCAGCCCCCCCCCCTACGCTCTTTGTCACGTTTGGTGGAACAAGCTCCCTGAGTCAATGCGTGCCTGCTGGTATCGCTATCGTGTGAAGGCATTCGAGCCACTGCCGCGGAGGTGCTACTGCTGTAACCGCTACGGCCATACTAATCGCTCCTGTATACGTGCAAAGTCGGAGTTCCCCTAAGTCTGTGTAAGTTGCTCCAAAGCCGCACACAATAAGTCCTAATCGTGAGTGGCAAAGAGTGTCAATGGCAGAGAGTCGCAACCCGCTTCCTCGAAGCAATATGGTGCATATTTCCTCGAGAAGAAAATCCTGGCCGTTCAGACCTAGAATCGTTCTCATTTCGCGAGGTTAAGGGTTTGTTTCTAGCGCACCCGGCGCTGCCTGGGAGGTCGTATGTCTCAATGAAAAAAATACACCATTTGCTTCTGACCCTTTCAGGCCTACGAGGACGGTTATTTCGTTGCCCATTGTCAACCCTTATGCGGTTTCTACCCACTCCGGGCTCTCTACTCGTAAACCCGGTAGCACAAAGAGTTCAGACCCAGCTCCGGCTAAACCCAACGCTCCCCTCCCTTCCCCCAGCGTCACAGCTTACGGTAAGGGAAAACGGCCGCGCGCTTTCGCCGACTCGTTAGACTAACAAGAGGCAACACCCCTGAAGTTGGTCGTGAGGCAATCTTCCAGGGTTTCTAAACCTGCCCCCTAAAGGAGGAGAGCACTAAAGGGGCTTCGGCTCCTACGCCCACACCGAGTGCTTGGCTGGGTACTCAAAGGCGGTGGATTCTCCAAAGGAGAGACCTCAGCCTCCAAAGCCACCCCGCCGCCTAAGGTTTCAAGGCAGAGGGAGGAAAAGCCTCACATGGTGAGCCCAACCTCCTTCGATAAGTCCTCGAAGGCGACAGCGACAGCGCCTTCAGCGCATTGTCCAGCCAGCAGCGCCTGGAGTTCTGGATCCGGGAAGCGTACGGCCAATTTCGTGGAGTTAATCTCTTCAAAGAGGGCCCAGGCATCTCCTCCAAGTTAGTCATGGAGGGCATATTCCTTGAAGAGAATTGCCGTGGCGTTCGAGCCAACTGGCAGGAGCTGCGGAGGCTCGTCTTCTCCTGTTCTCCATTATCTTATTGCAGGAGACCATGCTGGGCGCGTGTCGCCTGCCCACCCTTCCGGGGTATAAGAGTTTTGCGAGGACACCACCACAAGATATGGGCCGTGCAGTAGGATACGCCACTTACAACCGGCATGATGTCCCAGTTATTTTCTTTCCATTCGATGCCTTCTTTCAGGCAGTAGTTGTGCAGCTGCACCTGAATAGGACGTGTACTATTATTTTTGCGTACATTCTACCGTCAGCCGACTTTCACGCGGGGGAGTTCCGCCGCATCGCGGCATGGTTGCCAAGGCTCTTTCTCTCGCTTGGGGATCTGAAAGGTAGACACCCATCCTGGAGCGACTACTAGTTCAATTCCACGGGGTAAGTTCTTTGCTGACCTGATCGACGAGCTGGAGATAGGTGTGCTAAATGTGGATAAGTTTACGCATCACTGCTCGAGAACCGCTTCATTTTGCTGTTTCAATCTATCTTTGAGCTATCTGAATATACAGCCTGATTTGATTTGGGGGGGGGGGAGATATTGATCATAACCTCCAAGGTTATGATCACTTTCCTATTCAAATATCCTTTTCTGGGCCGAGGTCGCTTTCTCTGCATTCTCTAGTAGCCCGGGCGCTGCTCCGCCAGCATTCAATGCGCGTCGTGATATCGCGGAATGCGGCCGACTGAACTTTACCTCCAGAGGCGGGCGGAGAACCCTTCAACGACAGGTTTACATCGAGTTAGTTCCGTTCCTCTCTCGCTTCGTGCGCTGACACCGCCTCTGGTCCAGACGATGTCCCATACGCCATGCTTCGACAACTGGCTAAGCGAGGCATGGCCTTTCTGTTAGATTTATTTAACACTCTGACCCGTATAAGTGACTCCCTCCAACCATATTTGTGCGGCAAAGGGGTTTTCTTTTCCCCATATTTGGTGCCACCCTCAGGAAAACTCTACATCTTTTAAGGAGGTGCCGCACCGATTGTGCTGTCTCAGTGGCCATTTCAAGATTCCCCAGTGTGAAAAGTGCTTCCCCCTCTCCTTTTGCTACGAGTTCGGGGTTTCTTCCCTCACCCTCTTTTGGAGAGTACCTCCAAGCCTCCAAAGACCAAGAAGAGGCAGAAGACGCGCCGCTTCGGTTCCACGCTTTAACGTTGGGGGCAAGTAAACCACCCCCAATCCCCTTAGATTGGTAAGAGGCATCGTTGCCCGTTGGGCTATTCCGAGACACCTCGTTGATTAGAGGATTACCACTTTGATGGAGCGCCGGCATCCCCACTCCCCCACTCTTCGCAATGGAGGACGGCATGCTGACCCCTGTGACGGTCGTAAACGGCCATAAGCTCTAAAAATATATGGTTGGAATACGGACACCTTGGGGAGGGGCAACTTGGAGGCCTGCTTTCTCTGCATAAGGAAAGAGGGGACCATCGCTGGTGTAAAGATGGACTCGTCCAAGGGCGACTCCAAAGAAGGGGGTAAAGCGAACCACCACACTCGTAGACAGAGGGAAGAAGTAAACTGCTCTCCGCCAAAAGTAGGTGTAGAGCCCCTGAGAAATTATAGCTGGGGCACCTCTTTATATGGGGTGAAGCTGTGAGAGGGCGGCTCCAACGATGGTAAGAGCCCTTTCCACATGAAATTAACAAGAGGTGGGCCCCTTTGCAGGTGGAAGGGGTCTCGTGTAACTTTGTCCTCCCAAACAACTAGAGAGGGCGAAGCCACGCTTGGAGGCAGATCTCCATGCGTCTGTGATTGCCTACTATTTTCTTGTAGCCATCATAGAAAGAATAAATAAGTAAAAACTCATGTAAAGTAGATATTATGACCTCCCAGTGCATTCGATGATTAAGAGAAAATTCTCCATAGGATCAGAAAATTCCAGAGTGTTATAATTTCTAAACACGCGGCCCGCGGGTTCGATTCGAAATAAGACAAACCTTGACAACCCGGCCTTCCTATCAGGGGAATTTGTCCTCGAGTTTTGACCCTAAAGGACGGTTCCCACGTAACCACTTTATTTCTACTGGAAGATGTTGAGCAGACTCGACGGCCCAACACGCACCCTGCATAATACTTCCCTAAGCCAGCAAGCGTTTGGTCATCTCAGCCGGTAGGGACCGGACAATATACACTGCTATTCGACTCGAGTCTGTTAAGCAGACGAAAGTGCGCCGAACAGCCAGAACCACTGTATATAGAAAAGAACATGCTCGGAAGAAGGTAATCGGGTTTGTAATAAAGGGGTTCCACTAACGATTAAGGTGAGTGTTCACCTATTATCATCATACAGCGGCACTAGGGGATTCTGGGATAGCGTGCAATCCATCTAGGCATCATGTTTAGCGAACCGAACATTGCACCCAGAATGACTGTACACGCTCCCGTTGAGGGGAGGGGTAGTGGAGCAAAAGGAAAGTTGAGAGGGAGATAGGAGGAATCGCACCAGCCACTTCCCAAGGTCCTTTCAGAGAATTCAATTTAACCCAGTGATGAAGCGTCCCTAATTTGCACTCTATCCGGGTGAGAAAAGTTCCTCCTGGTAAAAAGTGTTGTTAGACAAAAGGTTGAGAGGATAGTGTTAGAGTAAACAAGCAAAATATAGAGTATCGCTGAGAGTGAGCGTGGGGAAAGCGCACCAACACCTTTCCAAGGCCACATCAAAGAGTTCATTAACTCAGGCCAGAAGGGAGTCTAGCTCTTCCAGGTGCCAAGTGCAACAGGCTACACAGAGTACACCTCGCGGTGGCTGGTCTGATCGCCCAGTCCTCGAGGGATTCTTTGGCGCCCTCATCGGCGCGTCCATTCATCGCACTCGAACCATGTACAAGAACTCGGTAGAAGATAATCTCAACATTCACCTCCACCCGCAGGGAGACGGTTAGCTGGAGGTGCTGCACATCCTCCCGCCCCGAGTCCAAAATAGGGAAGTCCTGTCACTGGGTTGACTTGAATTCTCTGAAAGGGACTCGGAAAGTTATTGGTTCGCTTTCGTCTCGCTCTCTCTCAGCGCGAGTTTACATTATTCTTATTAGTATTATTATTAGTTATTATTATTATCATTATTATTGTTATTATGTATTATTATTGTAATATAATTGTTTAATATTATATTGTTTTTATTATGCATTATTATTAATTATTATTAGTAGTATTTAATATTATTATTTATTATTATTAACATTATTATTGTTAATATTTATTTATTATTATTTATTTATTATTATTTATTATTATTACAGCTATCTCCTCAGACTTTTCTACTCTCACTAATCAGGAGGCCTTCCAGCCTATTTATTTATTTATTTATTATTATTTATTATTATTACAGCTATCTCCTCAGACTTTTCTACTCTCACTAATCAGGAGGCCTTCCAGCCTATTTATTTATTTATTTATTATTATTTATTATTATTACAGCTATCTCCTCAGACTTTTCTACTCTCACTAATCAGGAGGCCTTCCAGGCTATTGGTCCTTAGTCGAGTGGCATTGTAATCCGTAAAGTCACTATTTGCTGCGATGGCCAAAAGCCCACTCACTGGTTAAGGAAAGTATTAGGTATGAGATGTATTGGGCCGTAGACTCTGCTCAGCTTGCAGAACACACAAGGTGGCTACGCCAGCACCATATTTTATGGTTAATACTCGAGAACAATTTCGCTCGAATGGCTGGCCGGGTTGTCAAAGCTATCATTGCAGGACCCGTGGATCGAGTATGTATAAATAATCACATTCTGAAATTTTCTGATCCAGTGGAGGCTGTTTTATTAACCTCGCAAGGCATGACAGGTCATATTATTTACTTTCCATGTGTTCTTTTTTCTCTTAAGACGGCTACAAATGAGAAGAATAGTGGGCTGGCACATGGAGATCCGTCTCTAAGCGAGGCCTTGCCCACCCTAAATGTCGAGGAAGATGAGGTAACATGAGACACCTCTTCAGCTGGTGGACGAGCTCACCTCTCACCATCCTCATGCGGTAAAGGATCTTCCAGTTTGCTATCTTTAAAGTAGCCTAAGTGCAGCTTCTCCTCAAAAAAGGAGGTGGCTTACTATATGTTTTCTCAGGGGCTCCTCCAACCCTCTTCTACAGGAGAGGAGGCTTACTCCTCTCCCAAATCTACGGGTGCAGTGGCTTCTCTTTTACTCCCTTATATGCAGGTGCCCAAGTGTGACTCAATCTTTCCAACACCGGCAGTTTCCCCTTTCGCAGCACATGGGATTGCCAAGAGAGCAGGAATGCGTCCAAAAATCAACCACTGCCTGTGAGAGCGACTCAATAGGAACAACTACAGTTCGTTTTCCCTACAGTCCTGCATTGCTAGTTTGCAGGGGATATGCGTGCCTGCTACTTTCTCTTTGCTAAAGACGAGCCCGGAAAAGACATTCTTCGATTAGGATCTACGATGTCTTGTGTGGGGTGGGAGGGCACATAGGGGCCCCCCATAAGATTGACATGGTCCTGGAGGTGACCAAGCCACATATGACAGGATCTTTGAGTGGGCCCAACATTGGCTCGGTGCCAAATACCGAACCTAAATTCGCCCCAATGCAAATTCCGCTTCACTTGGCTCAGGCACCCAAAGAAGGATAAGAGGGACCTCCTCCCCGAACTTGTACTCCTTTGATAGCTAAGACTTTTTTCATTTCAGAGAATGATCTTACTGAGGCAGGTCCGTCTGGCCTCGGGGCTCCTTCCCGTGTTGGAGAGAAGCGGTTTCACTCCCCACTCGCCTCTCCTAAAAAAAATTCAAAAGAGAAAAAAGACTAAGAGTTCCCTCACCCCGCGGGAGTTGCAGGGGCGAACGAGTCCGCTTCCGTATCGGCAAGCGACCAGGCCAAGATCAGCACGTCAGGTTCGAGACGCCTCAAGTGCGCTGAGTGGAGCCTCGATTGCATCGCAACACCTCATAGAGAGATTACCTGACATTTTCGAGACAGTTGGCTTCAAACGCTTTCTGATTATTCGCTGCACTGATGGCCGCATGTTGGCCAAGGGCACGATGATTCATTAAAGGAGAGCACTAACTAGATTGATTGAGAGAGAGCCAAAAATAAGCCGTTTCTTGTACCGGAACCTTCTGATGCGAACATGATTAGTGCCCTTTGGACACTTAATGGCTCGTCGCTGAGTGTGATGCCGCACACTACCATGAACATCGTAAAGAGAGTGGTTTATGGGAAGGAACCCGTGCAGTACTCGTTCGTTAAAAGACATCACCTTAACGCTGGCTGACCACGGATCAGTTAAGTTCGAACGTGTGATAAGAAAACAGAGAAGGGCCTCAAGACCCACCCTGAAACTCTTCGTCCCGTTCAACCGTGGCAGGCTCTCTGAGTCAGTGTATGCCGGTTGGTATCACTACCGTGTGAAGCAATTCATGCTACTGCCGCGGAAGTACTACTAATGCCACTGCTTTGCCAATACGCATTGTTCATGATTCATATAGACGTGCAAATTCAGATTTACCCGAATCTGTGTAAGTTGCTCTAAGGTCGTAGTAGATAAGTTCCCTTCGTGTATTGCCATGTGGGACAAATGCGGAAAGCCGTTCCCCGCTTTTTTTCTACGCAATGTGGTGCGTATCTCCTTGATAAGGAAATCCTAGCCGAAAGGGCTGCGGATCCTTTCTCAATTTGCTAAGCTAAGGACTTTGTCCTGGCGCGCCAGGCGCGCTTCCTGTGGCATCCTAGGCCTCAATATTAAAAAAATGCAGTCTCTTCCCTTGGCCTCTCCAGGCGTACGAGCACGTTTGTTTCCACGCCTATTCAGAATCATCTGCAGGTTCTACTCACCTCGAGTGCTTCCCTGGTAGAGCTGGTGGCACAAAGAGTTCAAACACCGCCTCGGCAAAAACCAGGGCTTCTTCCCTTGTTCCACCTTCAGCGTCTCTACCGAGTCATTAGACTGAAAGGAGGCACCCCGGAAGGGGACGGTAATTTGCTTTCCTGGCCGCCGTGCTGACGAGATTCAGCTTCCTTACTTTCCATACAACTCTTCCCACAACTTTCTCGGCTTGGCCTCTAATTTCACAGGGTAGACGCCGACCAGCTTCCTCTTACTAACCAACCCAGATCGGGCTGATGGGGTATAGTACAATGCCCCCTCACCCCTAAGCTCCGGTTTAGGGTGGTGGGTTTTTAACAACCCGCTTCAACCCCACCCACACCTTCCTCGCATACCCTTTCTTTCTCCTTTAACTATCTATCATTTATAACGCCGTGCCTAAAGCTGAACCGCAATGCCGATTGGCTTCAAATGACGGAAGCTAGCATTGCACTCTATCCGGCGGAGGGGATGAGCGGGTTCAATCCCCACCCTCCTCTCTGAGAAAGAAAAAGACGAAAAAGACTCGTAGCTCCTCTCTTTCCACGGGAGCCACGGGAACGGACGGGTCCGCTGTCGTTTCGGTATGTGACCAAGCCAAGATCGGCACTCCGGCTCCGGTGCTGCCTCGGGTGAGGAGTCACAGACTAAGACCAAAAGTGCAGAGAGCGGAGACTCGATTACGGCCGCTCACTAAGAGGTTACCTGGCGTTTTCGAGCCCGCTGGCTTCAAACTCTTTTTCGTTATTCGCTCCACTGATGGCAGCATGTTAGCTAAGAGCCACATGATCCACCAGAGGAGAGCTTTAGCTAGTGTGATTAGTAGAAGGTCGAAGGTGACCCGTTCTTGGACGGGAGCCTTTGGGCGAATGCGTCGAATCCCTCCAAAGCGGCCATGATTAGTGATCTTCGGACTTGATGCTACCACGGTGAGTGTGATGCCGCACTCTATCATGAACTTTGTGAAAGGAGTAGTTTATGCGGGGAGCTCGTGTACTACGCCATAGAGGACATCACCTTAGAGCTGCCCGACCTGGGGCGATCAAGGTACGAGAAAACAGGGAGGGACTTCGAGACCCATCCCTACATTCTTCGTCACGTTCGACTGAGACAGGCTTCATGAGTCGGTGCGTGCCGGTTAGTACCGCCAACGCGTGAATACATTCGTGCCACTGTCGCAGAGGTGATACTACTGTCACCTCTTTGGCCATACGATTCGCTCCTGTAGACGCGCAAAGTCTGGGTTACCCGAAATATGTGTAAGTTGCTCCAAGGCCACACACGATAAGTCCAAATCGTTTGTGGCCAAGTGTGTCAATTGCGGAGAGCCGCACCGCGCTTTTTCGAAGGAATATGGTGCATATCTCCTTGAGGAGGAAATCCTGGCCGTTCAGGCCCAGGATCGTCTCTTATTTCGGGAGGCTAAGGAGTTGGTCATGGCACGCCTGGCTCTGCGAAGGACGTCTTATGCATCAATGTTAAGAAAGACGTCCTTTGCTACTGGCCCCTTCAGTCCTACAAGCACAGTCGTTTCCGCGCACATTCAGAACCCTTTTTGCGGGTTCTAACCACCTCGGGAGTTCACCTGGTAGAGCTGGCAGTGTAAAGGGTTCACAACCAGGCCCGGCCAAAATTTGGGTTCCCCCTCCTTCCCCCAGCGTGACCGTTTCCCGCAAGGCAAAAACGGCCGCGTGCCTCCACCGAGTTGTTGAATCACAGGAGGCAACACCGCAAAAGGTGGTCATGACGCTATCTTCCGTGGTTCCTAAGCCTGCCTCCCTCGAAAGAAGGACAACACTAAAGGGGCTTCGGATCCCTCGCCCACACCCAGTGGTAGGCTGGTTGGCTCGGAGACGGTGGATCCTCCAAAAGAGAGAGAGAGAGACCCCCGCGTAGGGAGAAAAAGACTCGCATGTATAGCCCAATCTCTCTGATAAATCCTCGAAGGTGACAGCGCCTTCAGTGAATTGTCCGGCCAAAAGCGCCTGGAGTTCTGCCTCCGGGAAGCGTACGGCCATTCCCGTGAGGGTGTTCTCTTCGAAGAGGGCCTCCGAATCTCCTCCGAGCTAGGCCTAGAGGCCATATTCCTTCAATGGAATTGCTATGGACTCCGGACCAACAAGGACGAGCTGCGGAGGCTCTTCTTCTCTCGTTCCCCTTAGCTATATTTGTGTGAAAGAACATGCTAGGCGCGTGCCTCCTGCTCACCCTCGCGGGGTATAAGGATTTTGTAACCACACCACCACGGGTTGGGGGCCGGGCAGGAGAATGCGCTATTTACACCCGGCATTATGTCTCCGATTTTTCTGTGCTTTAGATACTTCCTCTCAGGCAGCAGCTGTGCATCTGCACCTCTGCACCTGGATAGGAGGTATAGTATTATTTCCGCGTACATTCCAACGTCAGCAAATTCGACGCGGGGTACTTCCGCCGCATCGTGGCACGGTTGCCAAGGCCCTTTCTCTTGCTCGGAGATCCCAACGGTAGACACCCCCTCGGGGAGACTATTCAATTAATCCCAGAGGTCGAGTCATTGCGGGCCTGATCGGCGAGCTGGAGATGGGTGTCCTAAATGTGTATTAGTCTACGCATCACTGCCCGAGAACGCCTCATTTTCCTGCCCTCGATCTATCTTCGTGCTCTCCGGGTGAAAAGCCTGATTTGGGGTTGGTAGTGGTGGATGACCTTCATGGTAGCGAACACTTTCCCATTCATCTATCATTTTCCACGCTTGAGAGCCAATCTTAGGGGAGCTTGGCGCGGGCGCGGTGGTCCGCATTTCAGGAAATGACTGATATTTCTATATCAGTAAAGGAGTTTTAGTCATTGGATGAGGCCGCTTAATTCTTTTCCAGCAACTTCTCTGCCGAGGACCTAACTACTATTTTTTAGAACGACTGGCCATTTGGCAAGCTGACCGTTGCCGTAGTATTCAGCTGAGTGTGAGACAGCCTTCAAACAGAAGCGTTATGCCTACATGCGCTATAAGCGCCGCCCAAACAACTTCACTGTCGGTGAATTTCCTCGAGCTAGAGATAGGTTCTGGTATATTTTGAAGCGCGCCTTCCGCTCTTCTTGGCGGGCATACGTGTGTTCACTTAACGGGAAGACCACTTTAAAATAGGTGTGGAAGTGAAGCAATGAGATTTGGGGTAAGTTCTCGCAGGACCGCCCTCCCATTCTCCAGGAGAAAGGGGCCGAAATCTCGGACCACGAGTCCGTGGCGGAGTCCTATGTGACCGCTCTCTTCGCATCCTCTAGCCGGAATGCAGCTCCGCTAGCAATCAATACGCGTTGTGATGTCGCGAAAGGCCGTCAACTTGACCCTCCCTCAAGAGGGGTAGAAGCCTTAAACGACAGGCTTACATAGAGTTGAGTTGCGTTCCGTTGCGTTCCGCGGTCGCTTCGTGCGCATACACCGCCCTTGGTCCGGACGATGTCCCGTACGCCATGCTTCGACACCTGGCTGATCGAGGCATGGCTTTTTTGTTAGATTTGTTCAAAAGGCCATGACACTGAGTGAATGGCTACTGTACCTTCTTTTCGCAAACTGGGAGAGATCACTCTCACCGGTCGGTTTCCGCATAATCTCTCTAACCTTCTGCGTGTGCAAGTTGGTGGACAGCGGAGGCCACGTGTCCTCTGCACAGTGCTGCTTCCTAAGTTCCACTCCATGTCGAACGTTCTGCTCCGACTGGAATATGCCGTATGCGAGGCCTTCCTTCGTAGACAGCACTACGCCACGGTGTTTGTCGATCTGGAGAAGGCCTATGATATCGCATGGCGATACGGTATCATGGAGACTCTCCACACGATGGGGGCGACGGGACGGCTCCCCATTTTTATATCTGAATTGGGGGCAAGGGGACTCCTCCAAATCTTTACTTAATCGTCGAATCTGCGTAGTGGTGGGGGGAGCCATCTCCGGGTGAAGGGAGCAGGAAAAGGTGTCCTCAGTGTCACGGTCTTTCTCCTGAGAATCAACAGCAGAATATTGGTGCTCTTGCAAGATGTTTTCGCTGCTATACGTGGACAACCTTTCGATCTCTCTTGGCGCGGCTCAGATGTTAACTCTGGACTGTTGACTCGAACATGCATTGAACCGCGTCTCTCGATATGCCAAAGCTACAGGCTTCAGTTTCCTTGTCCAAGACTAAGGTAGTGCATTTCTGCCGCCATCCACTGCTCCACCCTGACCTAGACTTATTTTTAAATGGTGTTCGCCTGTAGAGCTGGACTCGCACCGTTTCCTTGATTTTGTATTTGACCGACGCATCAACGGAGAGGATCATATCCGTTGCCTTAAGTCTCTTGTAACCGCGCCATGGATATTCTTCGCTCCGTGACGTTTAGCGCGTGAGGTGCTAATAGCAATACTGGCTTACTTTTTTTATCGGTCCTTTGTTCGTTCGAAGCTCGATTACGGATGCTACTTTTATGCATCTGTAGCCGAAGGTGTACTCCATCCACCACACCGTTCTTCGCTGCGAGCAGCCGAGCACATCGGACCGGCCTTTCCCACTTCTTCCCCATAAGGGGAACGGTTTTTTTTTTGTTTTTTTTCCTGACTCCCCGTAAGGGGCGCGGCAATTTGCCATCCTGGCCGCCTGGCTGACGGGATCCAGCGCTCCGTCCGGCCCCAGCTTAGCCTCTCTTCCTTCCTTCAGATAGCCCGATTTCTTCCCTACCTCGTCGCTTTTCATACAACCTCTCCCACAACTTTCTCTGGTCAGCCTCTAATTTCACAGGGTAGATGCTGACCTTCTTCTCAAGCCAACCACCCCGGATCGGGGCTGGAGGGGGAGGGGACATTGTTCCCTAACCCCTGAGCTCCGGTTCGGGATGGGGGTTTTTTAACAACCTGCTTCATCCCCACCCATACCTTCCTCACATCCCTTTTCCTCTCCTCTTCAAAATCTATCTTTTTTACGCCGTGTCCAAGGTGGAGCCACCATGCCGATGGACTGCCAGGCCACCAGGCGGGAGGGGTGGTCCCGAATGGCGGCGCCTGGCTCTACCGGGCTTGTAAGCACCTCTCGCAGTGCGGGCTACTGCGAGGGGTGATGAGCTATTGCGTCCCGTGGCAAAAATAGGGTCACCATGCCCATAGATGAACAACCAAAAAAAACCCAAACCCCTTTAACTCCCCCTTGCTCATCGACGGAGCCGCCCTTGGGCAGCTCCACCGAAAGAATGGAGGTCCCTCCCCCTGTGCTTGCACAGGGGACTCTCCATATTTCTCTAACCGGAGAGGAGGCTTACTCCTCTCCTTCGCCTACGGGTGCAGGGGACTCCCCCTCACCCCCTTCTCTGGAGGTGCTTTCGGGCACCTCCCTTTTCCCAGCGGCAGTCCAATCTTTTCTTTTCAAGGGGACTGCCAAGAAAGCCAGCAGGCAGCCCTTAGCCAGCCGCTCCCATCAAAGCGGCTCGGTAGGGCAAACCCCCTTAGGGAAGAGAGGGAAGCCAGGCCCCTTCGGTCGCTTCCCTCAAAAGACCTGCTGGCAAGAATATTAAACCTTGCCGGGGTCAAGGCCTGTGCCTCCCCATACAAGACTGGCGACACTGCCAAGGGGACCTGCGATGTCCTGGGAGGGGATGGACAACTGGAGGCCCCTCCTGTGATAGACATGGTCCTTGAGGAGACCCAGCCCCAGACGGTAGGGCCTTCCATGGGGGGGAATTCGGGCTCGGCGCCAAGCACCGAACCCGAATCCGCCCCTATGCAAGGTCCTCCTCAAATGGCTGAGGGCTCCGAGGCAGTAGAAGGAGGGGAGGGATCTCCTCCGGATGATGCCCCTGCGACCACCAGGACCTTCTCCATTTCGGAGAAGGACCTGGCTGAGTCTGGTCCATCTGGCCTGGGGGCTTCTACCGGCGGGGGTGAGAAGCGGGTTCATTCCCTGCCCTCTCCAAAAAAGACCAAAAAGACTAAGAAGACTCGGGGCTCCTCTCCATCCGCGGGGGCTACGGGGACGGATGGGTCTGCTGCCACTTTGGCAAGCGACCAAGCCAAGATCGGCACATCCGCCCCCTCTGCCCCCCCCGGTTGCGGAGCCCCTGACAAAGAAGACTAATACCAAGAGTGCACAGGGCGGAGCCTCGATGACATCGGGGCCCCTGATTCAGAGGTTACCTGGCGTTTTCGAGCCCGCTGGCTTCAAACGCTTCCTCGTTATTCGCTCCACTGATGGCACCATGTTGTCCAAGGGCAACATGATCCATCAGAGGAGAGGATTAGCTAGTGCAATTGGTAGAGAGCCGAAGGTAACCCGTTTCTCGGACGGGAGCCTTCTGGCGAATGCGGCGAATCCCGCCGAGGCGGCTAAGATTAGTGCTCTTCGGACACTTCATGGCACCCCGGTGAGTGTGACGCCGCACTCTCCTATGAACTTTGTGAAAGGAGTAGTTTATGCGAGGGAACTCGTTGACTACTCCATTGAGGACATCACCTTAGAGCTGACCGACCATGGGGCGGTCAAGGTCGAACGTGTGATGAGAAAACAGGGAGGGGCCTCGAGACCCACCCCTACACTCTTCGTCACGTTCGACTGTGACAAGCTCCCTGAGTCGGTGCGTGCCGGTTGGTACCGCTACCGCGTGAAGGCATTCGTGCCACTTCCGCGGCGGTGCTATTACTGTCACCGCTTCGGCCATACGAATCGCTCATGTGGACGTGCAAAGTCGGGGTCACCCGAAGTCTGTGTAAATTGCTCCAAGGTCGCACACGATAAGTCCAAATCGTGTGTGGCCAAGTGTGTCAATTGCGGAGAGCCGCACCCTGCTTCTTCGAAGCAATGTGGTGCATATCTCCTTGAGAAAGAAATCCTGGCCGTTCAGGCCCAGGATCGACTCTCATTCCGCGAGGCAAAGGACTTGGTCCTGGCGCGCCCGGCTCTGCCTGGGACGTCATATGCCTCAATAGTTAGGAAGGCACCCTCTGCTCCCGGCCCATCCAGGGCCGGGAGCAGAGGGTGCAGAGGGCCCATTCAGAGCCCTTCTGCGGGCTCTACCCAACCCGGGCGCTCCCCTGGTAAAGCTGGCGGCAAAAAGGGCTCATACCCTGCCCCGGCTAAAACCAGGGCTCCCCCCTCTTCCCCCAGCGTGACCGTTTCCCGTAAGGCGAAACGGCCACGCGCCTCCACCGAGTCGTTAGACTCACAGGAGGCAACACCCCTGAAGATGGTCGCGAGGCCATCTTCCGGGGTTCCTAAAGCTGACCCCGAAAGGAGGACAGCAACAAAGGAGCTTCGGCTCCTTCGCCCACGCCCCGAGGTGGAGCGAGTGGCTCGGAGACGGTGGTTCCTCGAAAAGAGGGCCCCCCGCCTCCGAAGCCGCAACGCCCGCCTAAGGTTTCGAGGCGGAGGGAGGAAAAGACTCGCATGGCGAGCCCAACCTCCCCCAATAAGTCCTCGAAGGCGACAGCGCCTTCAGCGCTTTGTCCGGCCAACAGCGCCCGGGGTTCTGCCGCCGGGAAGCGTACGGCCATTCCCGTGAGGGTCTTCAATTCGAGGAGGGCCCCCGCGTCTCCTCCGAGCTAGGCCTGGAGGGCATATTCCTTCAATGGTATTGCCGTGGACTCTGGGCCACCCGGGAGGAGCTGCGGAGGCTCGTCTCGTCCCGTTCCCCGTTAGCTATTTTTTTGCAGGAGACCATGCTAGGTGCGTGCCCCCTCCCTGCCCTCCCGGGGTATAAGGGTCTTGCGACCCCACCACCGCGGGATGGCCGGGCTGGGGGATGCGCAGTTTACACCCGGCATGATGTCTCCGTTCTTCCTTTCTCTTTAGATACCTCCTTTCAGGCAGTGGCTGTGCAGCTGCACCTGGATAGGAGGTATACTATCATTTCTGCGTACATTCCACCGTCAGCTGACTTCGACGCGGGGGACTTCCGCCGCGTCGTTGCACGGTTGCCGAGGCCCTATCTCTTGCTTGGAGATCTGAACGGCAGGCATCCTCTCTGGGGAGATTACTCCATAAATCCCAGGGGACAAGTCCTTGCCGATCTGATCGAAGAGCTTGAGATGGGTGTCCTAAACGTGGATGAGTTTACGCATCACTGTCCGAGAACCGCTTCATTTTCTTGCCTTGACCTATCTTTGTGCTCTTCGGATGCACAGCCTGATTTTGATTGGGGGGTGGTCGATGACCTCCATGGTAGTGATCACTTTCCCATTCAAATATCATTTTCAGGGCAACTGCCGCCTGAGAGACCACCTCGGTGGTGCTTGGCGCGGGCGCGGTGGCCTGCATTTCAGGAAATGACTGAATTCTCTATCTCAGTCGAGGAGTTGAGGTCGGTAGATGAGGCCGTTGAGTTCTTCTCCGGCAACCTCATCGCCGTGGGCCTGACTACTATTCCTGGACGTCTGGCCGTTTTGCACGCCGACCACTCCCATGGTGGTCGGCCGAGTGTGAGACGGCCCTCAAACAGAAGCGTTATGCCTACATGCGCTATAAGCGCCGCCCGAACGATTTCACTGTCGCTGAATTTCGTCGGGCTAGGGCTAGGTCTCGGTATATTTCGAAGCACGCCCGCCGCTCTTCTTGGCGGGCATACGTGTCTTCACTTAACGGGAAGACCCCTTTAGCTGAGGTGTGGAAGCGAGTCAAAAGTATTCGGGGCAAGTTCTCGCAGGACCCCCCTCCCGTTCTCCAGGAGAATGGGACCGC
This sequence comes from Ceratothoa steindachneri, assembly GCA_963969495.1. NCBI lineage: Eukaryota > Metazoa > Arthropoda > Malacostraca > Isopoda > Cymothoidae > Ceratothoa > Ceratothoa steindachneri. The sequence continues at coordinate 169,381,377 of OZ018320.1, read as the reverse complement.
AATCTCAGACCCCGCGTCCGTGGCGGAATCCTTAGCGACCGCTTTTTCCGCATTCTCTAGCCGTGATGCTGCTCCGCCAGCATTCAATGCACGTCGTGATGTCGCGGAAGGCCGCCGGCTGGACTTTACCTCCAGTGGCGGAGAACCCTTCAACGACAAGTTTACTGTGAGTGAGTTGCGTTCCGCTCTCGCTTCGTGCGCGGACACCGCTCATGGTCCGGACGATGTCCCGTACGCCATGCTTCGACACCTGGGTGAGCGAGGCATGGCCTTTCTGTTAGATTTGTTCAACAGGATCTGGGTGGAAGGTCTTCTCCCAGACTCCTGGCGAATCGCTACTGTGCTCGCCTTTCGCAAACCGGGGAGAGATCACTCTACTCCGACCGGTTTCCGCCCAATCTCTCTAACCTCTTGCGTGTGCAAGTTGATGGAGAAATTGGTAAACGTTAGATTAGCTTTTTTCCTGGACAGCGGAGGCCATCTGTCTTCCGCACAGTGCGGCTTCCGCAAGTTCCACTCCACGTCGGATGCTCTGCTCCGACTGGAAAATGCCGTCTGCGAGGCTTTCCTTCGTAGACAGCACTACGCCACGGTGTTTTTTGATCTGGAGAAGGCCTATGATACCGAATGGCGATACGGTATCATGGAGACTCTCTACACGATGGGGGCGAGGGGACGCCTCCCAATGTTTATATCTGAATTTTTGCGAGATCGTCGATTCCGCGTACGGGTGGGGGGAGCTCTCTCCGGCCCAAAGGAGCAGGAAGAGGGTGTCCCGCAGGGAAGTGTCCTCAGTGTCACACTCTTTGCCCTGAGCATCAACGGCATCACCTCGGTGCTGCCGGAAGATGTTCTCGCTACGCTCTACGTGGACGACCTTTCGATCTCTTTTGGCGCGGCCCAGATGCCAACTCTGGAGCGTCGACTCCAACAGGCATTGAACCGCGTCTCTCGCTATGCCGAAGCGCACAGGTTTCGGTTTTCTTTGGCCAAGACTAAGGTGGTGCACTTCTGCCGCCATCCACGGCTTCACCCCGACCCAGATTTGTTTCTTAATGGGGTGCGCCTGGATGTGGTTGAGTCGCACCGTTTCCTTGGTCTTGTATTCGACCGACGCCTCACCTGGGAGGCTCATATTCGCATCCACCACACTGGCCTTCGCCTTGCGACCGGTGCCTTCCGCACTTTCCCCATTGAGAGCCTGTTGGTCAATGCTGGGGAGATGCCACTCGCTCTGCGCCGCGTGCAGTGCATCACTCGCCTGTACGCGCGAGCCCGGCGCCTCCCTCAGTCGCCAACAGCTCTCACTGCATCCGCAGCTGATCTCGATGGTGCCTATGCCGCCGAGAGACGCCAGTCATACCCTAAGCCTAGGGCCAGGAAACTCCTTCGAGAGGTAGATATAGCTCTCGGACCGGTGGCGCCCCTGGTTCTGCCCAGGACGCCACCCTGGAGGGTACCACATTTAGCTATTTGTCGCCACGCCTCTGCTCCCAAAGCTTGTACTGCGCCGGGAGTATTGCGTTCGACCTTTTTGGAGCACACATCGTGTCACGCTGGAACCATGCCAGTGTATACGGATGGCTCCAAGTCCCAAGAGGGGGTCGGCTTCCACGCCGTATCCCCTCTGTTTGAAGTCAGCGGGGCTCTACCAGGCGCTGCGTCTGTCTTCACGGCCTAGCTGGTGGCAATACACCACTCGGTACGGGAAATTACGCGACGTGCCCGGTTTGGAGACCGGATTGTGATCTATAGCGACTCTCAAAGCGCCCTGAGTGCTCTCGGGGCATTGGAATCTCCGCATCCCCTGGTTCGCGATATCCGTGACGCCACGGTTTTGGCGAGCCGGGCAGATGTCGAGATTATCTTCTGCTGGGTTCCTGGACATGTGGGAATTGCGGGGAATGAGCGCGCCGATGAGGGCGCCAAAGAGTCCGCGAGGACTCTGCGACCGGACCAGCGTTTCGCTCTTCCTCACACCGACTACATGGCAGGAATACGGGCAGCTCTTCGGACTGCTTGGCAAAGAAGATGGGAGACGGTCGAAGGGAACTTAAAGTTGCGTGCCATTGCGCCGCGACTGTTCCCATGGACCTATCCCCCAATGCCGCGGCGGCTTCAGGTTGCTTTCTGTCGTCTCCGAATCGGACACACTCGTGTGACGCATCGCTATCTGGTGGAGCGCTTGCCTGCGCCCTATTGCAACGACTGCGTCGTCCCCCAGACTGTTCGGCACATTCTTGTCGAATGTCCCAGTCTGGGTGATCTTCGCGCACGACACCTGTCCCGGTACCGGGATGGGCGGGGTCGCTACCGCCTGTCCCTTGTACTCGGGACGAGTGCGTGCACTTTGACTGGTGGACTTGCTAACTTTTTGGGGGAGGCCGGCCTTCTCCCTTTTTTTTAACCAGGCTTAATTTTTGTTGTTGTTGTTTTTGTTGTTGTTGTTGTTGTTTTTGTTATTGTTTTGTTATTGTTATTTCTTTTTTGTTGTTCCCTGTTCTATTTTTTGAAGTAGCCTAGAACTAGGCTGTTTGTTTACGGCGACTTATGCCTAAGTCGGCAGTCGCCAGATAGCCCCTTAAAAAAAAAAAAAAAAAAAAAAAAAAAAATTCCTGACTCCCGTGAGGGGCACGGCGATTTGCTTTTCTGGTCGTGCTGTCGGTACTCAGCACCCCGTCCGGCCACAGCTTAACCTCTTTTCCTTCTTTCTGACACCCTGTCTTCTTACCTTGCACCTTCACTTTTCATACACCCTCTCCCTCAACTTTCCTTGGTTGGCCTCTACTTTCACAGGGTAGACGCCGGCTAGTTTCCTCTCACCCAACCATCCGGGATCGGTGCTGAAGGGGAGGTGACAACGCCCCTCACCCTTGAGCTCCTTTTTTTTGGGTGGAAGAAGAGTTAAAAACCCGCTTCACGCGCACCCTTACCTTCCTCACATCCCTTTTATCTCTTCTTTCACAGTCTATTAATTTCCATACAACCTCTCCCTCAACTTTTCTTGGTCGGCCTCTACTTACACAGGGTAGATGCCGACCAGCTTTCTCTCACCCAACCATCCGGAATCGGTGCTGAAGGGGAGCTGACAACGCCCCTTACCCCTGGGCCCCTGTTTTTGGTGGGAAGAAGAGTTAAAAACTCGCTTCACACGCACCATCACCTTCCTCACATCCCTCTTATCTCTCCTTTCACATTCTATCAATTTTACGCCTAACCTGAGGTGGAGCCGCCATGCTGATAGGCTGCCCGGCACTATGCGAGAGGAGTGGCCTCAAATGGCGGCAGCTGATTTTGCCGGCCCCATATTGAGCCCTCGCAGCGAGAGTTACTGTATGGGGTGATTAGCGTATGCGTCCTGTGCTACAAAAAATGGGTTAATTTAAAAAGCACTCTCCCTCTACCTGCCCCTCTATCACCATCGGAGCCGCCTTTGGGCAGCTGCACTGCAGAAAAGGAGGTTCCTCCCCCTGTACTTTCTCAGAGGACCCTCCTAACTTCTTTTACCGGAGAGGAGGCTTACTCCTCTCGCTACGCTCTACATGGACGGCTTTTCGATATCTAATGGCGCGGCCCCGATGCCAACTCTTGCGCATCGACTACAACAGACATTAAACCGCATCTATTTTTACGCCGATGTGCACAGGTTTCGGTTTTCCTTGGAAAGACTAAGGTGGTGCAATTTTGCCGCGATCCACAGCTCCACCCTGACTCAAACTACTTTTTAAATGGGATGCACCTGGAAGTAGTTGAATCACACCGTTTCCTCGGTCTTGTATTTTTCCGACGCATCACCTGGGAAGCTCATATTCACAGCCTTAGGTTTTTTGTGCCCACGCCATAGCTATTCTTTGTTTCGTGACGTTCAGCGTTTGGAGCTCCGATAGGACTACTGCCTTACTTTTTTACCGTTCCTTTGTTCGTTCGAAGCTCGATTACGGATGCTAGTTTTATGAATCTGCAGCTGAGCGTGTATAGGGGAAGGAGGTCTAGATCCACCACACTGGCCTTCGCCTGGCGACCGGTGCCTTCCGCACGTCCCCCATTGATAGTCTGCTTGTCGATGCTGGGGAGGTGCCACTCGTTCGGCGCCGCCGTGCACAGGGCATTATTCGCCTGTACCCGCAAGTCCGGTGCCTCACTCAGTCGCCAACAGCTCTTACTGCATCCGCAACTGATCTTGACGGTGCCTATGCCGCTAAGAGAGGCCAGGCATACCCTAAGTCCTTTGGGTTTAGAGCTAGAAAACTCCTTCGAGAGCTAGATAGAGCTCTCTTGCCGGTGGCGCCCCTGGTTCTGCCCTGGAGAGTACCACTTTGACCATTTGTTGCCAAGCCTCTGCTCCCAAAGCTTCTAGGAAACTTCTTCGAGTGGTAGGTATAGCTTTCTGGGCGGTGGCGCCCCTGGTTTTGTCCAGGACGCCACCTTGTAGGGTTCCACCTTTGACTATTTGTCGGCACACCTCTGCTCCCAAAGCTTCTACAGCGCTGAGAGTACTGCGCTCGGCCTTTTTCAAGCACACTGAAACCTTGAAACCTTGCCAGTGTATACTGATGGCTCCAAGTCCCAAAAGTGGTTCGGTTTCCACGCCGTATCCACTCTGTTTAAAGTCACGGGTCTCTGCCAGGCACTGCGTCTGTCTTCACGGCCGAGCTGGTTGCAATACATGACTCGGTACGAGAGATTAAGCGACGTGCCTGGTTCGGAGACCGGATTGTGATTTATAGCGACTCACAAAGTGCCCTAAGTGCTCTTGGGGCATTCCAATCTCCGTATCCCATGGTTTGCGATATCTGTGAGGCTACTGTTTTGGCGAGCCGAGCGGATATCGAGATTATCTTTTGCTGGGTTCCTGGACATGTAAGAATTGCGGGGAATGAGTGCGCCGATGAGGAAGCCAAAGAGTCCGCAAGGATTGGGTGACCAGACCAGCGTTTTGCTCTTCCTAACACCGATTACATGGGAGGAACACGGGTTGCCCTCCGGATGCTTGGCAAACAAGATGGGAGACGGTCGAAGGGAACGTAAATTTACGTGTCATTGCTCTGCGACTGTTCCCATGAACCTACCCTCGAATGCCCCGACGGCATCAAGTTGCTTTCTGTCGTCTTCGAATTGGACACACTCGGGGGACGCACCGCTATTTGATGGAACCCTTGTTGCGCCTTATTGCAACGACTACGTTGTCCCCCAGACTGTTCTGCACATTCTTGTAACGTCCCGGCCTGGGTGATTTTCGAGCATGGTACCTCTCCCGGTACTTGGACGAGCGATGTTCGCTACCACTTGTCCCTTGTACTCGGGATTGGTTCGAGCACACGGACTCATGGACTATACGACTTTGTAGAGGAGGCTGGTCTCCTCCACTTTGTTTGACTGTTTGTTTTTTTGGAGGTGGCATGTTCCTGCGACGGGGGGAGGAGGGCCTACCACCGATGCTGGAGTGCACTTACTTCTTGTTACCTTTTGTTTTGTTTTATTTTTTGTTTTTGTTTTTAGCCTGTGATCTTTTTATCCTTGTTATTTACTTGTTAGTTGTTGTTTTTTTAATATAGCCTAGTCGTAGATTGTAATGAGTATGGCGACTTATGCATATGTAGGTAGTTGCATGATGGACTATTTTTTTTAAAAAAGGCTACTGCCTTTCTCTTTTTTCGATCCTTTGTTCATTCGACGCTCGACTACGGATGCGAGTTTTATGCCTCCACAGCTGAGCGTGTTTTGCGGAAGGTGGAACCCGATCCACTACACTGGCCTTCGCCTGGCAACTGTTGTCTTCCGCACGTTCCCCATTGAGAGCCTACTTGTCGATGCTATAGAGATGCCACTCACTCTGCGCCGTGGCATTATTCGTCTGTACGCTCGAGCCCGGTGCCTCCCTCAATCGCTAAAGGCTCTCACTGCATATGCTGCTGATCTCGACGGTTCCACTGTTGCCGAGATACGCCAGTCATACCCTAAGCTCTTTGGGGTTTAGGGCTAGGAAACTTCTTCGAGAGCTTGTGTAGCTCTCGGGCCGGTGGGGCCCCTGGTTCTGCTCAGGACGCCACCCTGGAGGGTACCACCTTTGAATATTTGTCGCCGCACCTCTGCTTCTAAAGCTTCTACAGTGCCGGGAGTATGGCGTTCTGCCTTTTTGGAACACACTTCGTTTCATGCTTGAACCCTGCTAGTGTATATGGATGGCTCAAAGTCCAAAGAGGGAGTCGGTTGCCACGCCGCATCCCCTCTGTTTGAAGTCGGGGGCAGGTGGGCCTGCTCCCGACGCCGGAGCGCGCTTCCTTTCCGTTTCCGTTTTGCTTGCCTTTCTTTTTTCATGTTGGTTTTTTTTTGTCTGTGCTTAGCCTTTGTCTTTTTTTCTCCTTTTTTATCTTTATTATTTTGTTTTAATCTAGCCTAGTTGTAGGCTGTGATCTGATTACGGCTATTTTTGCCCTAGTACACAGTCGCCAGATGGGCTCTCAAATCTGTCCTCATGTACTTACCCCACAAAGCCGCGTCTGCTTCAAGTCGCTTTCTCTCGTTTATCGAATTGGGCTCCTCGCGGGACGCACCCTCATTTGATGATTGGGTGCTCCCCTGACCCTCTCTGCGACATGGCGTTGCCCGCCGGACTGTTTTACACATTCTTGTTTAATGTCCCATTATGGGTAATCTTCGTGCATTTACTTTCGATCGCTACTGTTTGTCCCTTGTAGTCCGCACGGGTTCGTGCAGATAGACTTGTGAACTATCTGACTTTTTGGAGGAGGCTGGCCTCCCCCATTTTATTTCACTCTCTTTGCTGTTGGTCTCATCATCCTGTGCCAAGTGGAGGCGGGCCTCCCCACGACGCCGGCGCCTGCTTCCTTCTCCTTCATGCTATTTTGCTTGTTGTTTTGTTTTTGTTTGTTGGGGGTTTTTCGCCCTCAGGTTTTGTTTGTTTGGATTAGTTTTTTATTTTATTTTTGTTTGGGGTGGGGGTTTTTGGTGAAGGAGGTATTTTTTAAATTGGAATTTTTAATCTAGCCTAACATTGGGCTGTGAATATGATTACGGCGACTAGTCGGCAGTCACCAGATTAGCGCTGAAAAATAATCTCTCAAATCACATCCACACAATCAACTTACGCTTTACGCGCTCTTCCAACCCTTCGCACACCCTGACACTCACTATCTTTCTTCATCTTTAGAATTCTATTTCTCTCTATTTTTCTGGTTCACTAATAGCACATTCTCTACTCTAACCTTTTTCTTAGCGTTGTTCATACCATATACAAAATTTACCATTCTTTTGTTACTTTAGGCACTACACCCAACGTTTCTCTCAACCTTAGCATTTATATTCGTCTCACTCATTTTGGTTGAATATCTTGACCTTGACCTAGGAGGGGAGAGTTCCGGACCAGATTCCAGCCCGCCTGATTGTGGCGTGGTTGAGTTCCTGGAAGAGGTGCGCCACCATGATTATTTTGGTTGTTGGTTGTATGCTCAGGCACAAGAGCGAGGCTAGCTTCCCTTTCGGCTCCGGCGCGTCTTTGTAGCTTCAAGAGTTTTGTTTTTAGTCGCGGGCGACTCTACATCTCACTATGTTGGTTGGTCTCCTTTTGGTTGTTTTTGTTTTGGTAATTACATTGTAACTATTCTGCCGATTCTAACGAAATTTGAAACTCTTTTGTTGTTTTACATTCTCTTTCGAATGATATAATTCCCAAGGTGCCCCCAAGTTTAGTCCGGGAATTATTGAAAGTTTTGAAGGTCGTAAGGTCATAAATCATAATAAGTGAGAGTAGGTGACTTTTTGGTCAGCAGACCTTGTGTAAGTTTTTTTTTTTGTTCCTTGTTTTTGCCATGGCTGGGGACTGCCAGATGAGATTGAATAAAATACTCTCATGTCCGTTCTCTTCCAAACCCTACACTAACGTCTGGAACAGCATAATCTGGCGCAACTTCTATCTCTGTTCCATATTCAAACCTTTAACGCTCTAATTACCCTTAAAGCTCCTGCCATTCAAAACCTTGTTGTCGAACTCCGTTTCATTCTTACCACTATCTCACTTTACAGCCTGGCTACTTAAAACATGGCACTTGTTTAAGAGTCACACCGATGACAATTAATATCACACCCCACCCTACCCTTAGCCCCAAATATAACATCACCTTATTTTTTCCCGCCTTTATTTCCAAATCTCTCTCACTTTTAGTTACCAACTTCAACAAAACTTTTTTCTCACCCTTTCTACTTAACCATATTTGTCAACTCTCTCGTCCTCCTCTTAGCACACCAAAATATTAACAGTAGAGAGCCTTATTTATTAAAAAGAAATACATGAAAAAATATTAAACAGCCATGCTGGCATCAAACACCCTTGCCTCACACCCTAACTTAATCAAAAAAACTCCCTCCGACCCTCTTTCAACCTAAAGCGCACCGTACTTCTAACCTAATACATTTTTAAATCATCCAACAATTTACTTTATACTCCATACCTTACTAAAACCTGCCATAATGTTTCTCTATCGAACTGGTCCTATGCTTTCTCCAGTTCCATTAACCAAGAATACACCTCTCCAACGCTGATCCTGCTTTCTCAATCATCTGTCACAATGGTAAAACTTGAGCCCCACACAATCATGCACTCTCTAAACCCACCTCCCTATTCCTTTATTCTTCGACTATCCTTCTTACACAATCGATTAGAATTTTCCAGAAACGCTACCTATAAACGTTATCTAAATCTTAAATCGCCATAGAAAGTTGAATGAGGCCAGACGATTGCGGGTATTCTTCATCTTTCGATTCACTCATAAATAAGCACTAATTTAGGTTTAAAAGAAAGCTTTATAAAGCAATCTCTATTTTTACATATCTCTTTGTAGGTTTGATGAATAGACCTTACATCTGCAATCTTAATCCACATCAATCCACGCATTCTCGTACTTACCGGCACCCTACTTAGTCTTGCATTACTATTTGCCGCAACGAAATAATCAAGCCCTTGAGTAACCTTGAGTAACCTTGCCCGATCCCGGTATTATAAATAACGTTTTTTGTCCATTCAACAAATCAGGCGTTGCGTGTTTATTAGATCGTTGACCTCGTTGTTTTTAGAACTGAGGGAAAAGTATATACAGAATATTAACCGACGATTACCCACTGCTCTCGGTTATATTTTAAGCAACATTGTATTAAATTATAAATACCAATTACAGATTAAAGTAAAACTAATAAGTTTAAACCTAGCTGACTTTTATTGATGGGCTTTAAGTATTACGGCCACTATGCATTAATAATTATAATTATTCATCCATTCCATAGAAATAAGAAGGAATTAAGATTTACGAAACAGGACAATGCGGTAAAGAGAGTATACGTGTAAGTCCTTAAGAAGTTGTGAAACGGAAATGAATGAATGTCCAGATATTTTAAAAACTTTAGGTTTTACAGTTGTTTAGACTTAACAGACTTACTTCACATGGAACATTGATTAGCCACATAAATGATAAATAAGACAAAGGAAAAAGGCAGAATTACGGTTTATGAGTAAATAATCTAACCAGAAAATATAGTCACGTGGTGTGTTTAAAATAGTCTAAAGTAGAGGGGCCTGTAGTTAGTTAGTTAGCATTGAACGAGGAGAATCGTGAGGTTAACCTTTGAAGTGCGTGAGGGGATTCATAGTTTTTACAAATGTAGTACGGTGCAGTGACTGTCTGGTACGTTGTGTGTAAAATGGGTTGCAGTAAAGCAGAAGTTACTGAGTGGCAAAGTGGAGTGATTACATTTGGACATGCCGAAGGCCATCCTACGAAGGATGTAGCGGAATTCGCAGATGTATCTACGGTCTACCTGCAGTGGACAAAATCCCGGTCTACAGAAAATTCTCAAAGAATGTGGCCGAAAAACTATACTTGGGAACCGAGAATGTTTCCTAGGAATTGCTACATGACTTCAGCGCTTGTCCTTAGGCACAATTACTAAAAGAAGCCCCCGCAGGGAACTGCATAGCATTAACATATGGAGCAGAGTACCAGGCAAAACGGTTTTTCTCACTTCGGCCTACCTAGTTATCTGGCTAGAGTGGGTGCGAGAAGACACAAATATTGTAGCGGACCGTGGAGGACTGAAAATACATTATCTGCTCAGATGAATCACGTTTCTGTATGTACGTGAATAATGCCCAGCGTCGTGTTCATTGTAGACCTCATGAAACGTTCAAGGAAGATTGCGTGCAGGGTGCGGTTCAAACTGGAGGAGGCAGCTCTGTAATGTACTAGATGTGTTTTAATTATGTGGAAATGGTTACTTTGGTTGAGGCGAAAAACAATTTGGACCAGTATGCCTACATCGAACTGCTAGACGACTCGGCTTTTTAGTTTGCCGTTCATCTTAACGCGGAACGTAACATTCCAATCCATGTCTTCTAGGATGACAACTCCCACGTTAACCTGGCTATAACTGTGACTGAGGTGGTGAAGATTCAGATCATAAACAATCACACATCTGGAATGGTCCACAAAATCACCGGAACTGAACCCGATCGAAAATCTACCGGATTATCTCGAACAACGTATCAAACATCAGGAATAGCATTCACGCAATGGTTTGTCCTACATCCAGAATTATCGTGTCCAAACCACGTCGAATCGCAGCTTTTATCCAAGCTCGTCGAGATATTACACATTACTAGGTAAGTTCCCGTCCCAAGTGACTCATTTTTTATCATGTGAACTTATTTTATCTCTTGTGAAATAATTAGATTATGCAGAAATGATCGTAGTGGGCGATTAAAAATTCAACCACGGGGGAAATTTCGCAGGCGGGCAAGGGGTTCCCCAACCCTGATTGAAAATGGCTTGTAGTCTTTTGCCCAAGCACGCTACCTATGAAAACATCTTCATGAGACATTTCAGGATCAAATCTCATAATGAGAAATAAAATCTGAAAACAATTTATTGATAAAACCGGCGTTAAAATGTCAAAATCGATCAAATGCACTGGGATGGAATAAATGATGAGTGCCGTTAAACAAAGAAAAGAGCGGGACAAATTGTTTTGGCAGGTGGGAGACACTCTAGATGGGTCGTGGATTAATTGTTGATATAAGCATTAATTATACATTTGATAAAGATGATAGAGAAAATCCAAGAATAGGTGTCAATAATATGATTGTTTCCGATCGTCGCCGCCGCCGTGGGGTACCCTATGTAGCCTGTTATTGGTCCCTGGAGGAACTGCATGTCCTCTTGGCCTCAGTTCAAATTATGGAAGCACCGTCACTGGGTTAACTTGAATTCTGTTATGGGGCCGTGGGAAGTCTTCGTGCCTAGGTTTAAGGACCTGAGCAGCTAACTCATTCGGTGTCAGAAGAGAGAATTTGAAACTTCTACAACGCACTTTAACACCTTCATGTCGCAAGGGATCAGGACTTGAGGGGTCCTGGGTGGGGGAAGCGAGCTTTACTGAATTGTACGCTGACAAGCCAAAGAAAAGCCTTGGAGTCCTGTGTCTGGGTCTGCCATTACAGATCTTAGCCGTCCTCTCGACGAGCAGTATACGATCTAGTGAGGAAATCCGCCCTCTTTCCCTGCTTCTCTCGTTGTTCACTTGGGAGCTGCGGCCCTAAGGGGTTGACCGCCCTACTGGGCAATTTCTGGATGGTGTGCGTTGTTGCACAGGTGAGATCGCCAGCCATTAAGGCAGCGAGGGAAGAGACCTAAAAAGTCCGAAAACACGGGACATAGCCCGCCTCCCTTTTATCACTTTATTAATGGTCAGAAAATCAAGAATTTTATGTTGACAGATTCTCAAAACGACATTTCAGAATATATTCCTTCCAGCAAATTCTTGCCCAACCGACCTTAGTGTTGGTGTGGATGGACGAGATACTCCGCGATAACACCACTCTGACCCGTGGAAGGGATTCCCTCCAACCATATTTGTGCGGCAAAGGGGTTTCCTTTTCCCCATATTTGGTGCCGCCCTCGAGGAAACTCCACATCTTTTAAGGAGGTGCTGCACCCCTTGTGCTGTCTCAGTGGCCATTTCAAGATTCCCCAGTGTGAAAAGTGCTTCCCCCTCTCCTTTTGCTACGAGTTCGGGGTTTCTTCCCTCACCCTCTTTTGGAGAGTACCTCCAAGCCTCCAAAGACCAAGAAGAGGCAGAAGACGCGCCGCTTCGGTTCCACGCTTTAACGTTGGGGGCAAGTAAACCACCCCCAATCCCCTTAGATTGGTAAGAGGCATCGTTGCCCGTTGGGCTATTCCGAGACACCTCGTTGATTAGAGGATTACCACTTTGATGGAGCGCCGGCATCCCCGCTCCCCCACTCTTCGCAATGGAGGACGGCATGCTGACCCCTGTGACGGTCGTAAACGGCCATAAGCTCTAAAAATATATGGTTGGAATACGGACACCTTGGGGAGGGGCAACTTGGAGGCCTGCTTTCTCTGCATAAGGAAAGAGGGGACCATCGCTGGTGTAAAGAAGGACTCGTCCAAGGGCGACTCCAAAGAAGGGGGTTAAGGGAACCACCACACTCGTAGACAGAGGGAAGAAGTAAACTGCTCTCCGCCAAAAGTAGGTGTAGAGCCCCTGAGAAATTATAGCTGGGGCACCTCTTTATATAGGGTGAAGCTGTGAGAGGGCGGCTCCAACGATGGTAAGAGCCTTTGCCACATGAAGTTGGAAAGAGGTGGGCCCCTCCGCAGGTCGAAGGGGTCTCGTGTAACTTTGTCCTCCCAAACAACTAGAAAGGGCGAAGCCACGCTTGGAGGCAGATCTCCATGCGTCTGTGATTGCCTACTATTTTCTTGTAGCCATCATAGAAAGAATAAATAAAGACGCATGTAAAGTAGGTATTATGACCTCCCAGTGCATTCGATGATTAAGAGAAAATTCTCCATAGGATCAGAAAATTCCAGAGTGTTATAATTTCTAAACACGTGGCCCGCGGGTTCGATTCGAGATAAGACAAGCCTTGACAACCCGGCCTTCCTTTCAGGCGAATATGTCCTCAAGTTTTGACCCTAAAGGACGGTAATCACGTACCCACTTTATTTCTACTGGAAGATGTTGAGCAGACTCGACGGCCCAACACGCACCCTGTATAATACTTCCCTAAGCCAGCAAGCGTTTGGCCATTTTAGCCTGAAAGGACCGGACAATATACACTGCTATTCGACTCAAGTCTGTTAAGCAGACGAAAGTGCGCCGAATAGCCAGAACCACTGTAGATAGAAAAGAACATGCTCGGAAGGAGGTAATGGGGTTTGTAATAAACCGGTTCCACTAACGATTAAGGTGAGTGCTCACCTATTATTATCATACAGCGGCACTAGGTGATTCTGGGATAGCGTGCAATCAATCTAGGCATCATGTTTAGCGAACCGAACATTGCACCCAGACTGACTGTACACGCTCCCGTTGAGGGGAGGGGTCGTGGAGCAAAGGGAAAGTTGAGAGGAAGATAGGAGGAAGCGCACCAGCCACTTCCCAAGGTCCTTTCAGAGAATTCAATTTAATCCAGTGATGAAGCGTCCCTAATTTGCACTCTATCCGGGTGAGAAAAGTTCCTCCTGGTAAAAAGTGTTGTTAGACAAAAGGTTGAGAGGATAGTGTTAGAGTAAACAAGCAAAATATAGAGTATCGCTGAGAGTGAGCGTAGGGAAAGCACACCAACACCTTCCCAAGGCCCCATCAAAGAGTTCATTAACTCAGGCCGGAAGGAAGTCTAGCTCTTCCAGGTGCCAAGTGCAACAGGCTACACAGAGTACACCTCGCGGCGGCTGGTCTGATCGCCCAGTCCTCGAGGGATTCTTTGGCGCCCTCATCGGCGCGTTCATTCATCGCACTCAAACCATGTACAAGAACTCGGTAGAAGATAATCTCAACATCCACCTCCACCCGCAGGGAGGGAGTTAGCTGGAGGTGTTGCACATCCTCCCGCCCCGAGTCCAAAATAGGGAAGTCCTGTCACTGGGTTGACTTGAATTCTCTGAAAGGGACTCAGAAAGTTATTGGTTCGCTTTCGCCTCGCTCTCTCTCAGCGCGAGGTTTACATTATTGTTATTAGTACCCCGTAAGGGGTGCGGCGATTTGCCATCCTGGCCGCCGTGCTGATGGGACTCAGCACCCCGTCCGGCCCCAGCTTAGCCTCTCTTACTTCCTTCAAAACATTTGTTTCCTCTCTTTTCACACAACCTCTCCCACAAGTTTCTCTGGTCAGCCTCTAATTTCACAGGGTAGATGCTGACCTTCCTTTCAGCCAACGGTCTCGCATCGGGGATGAGGGGGTGGGGGACAATGTTCCCTAACCCCTGAGCTCCGGTCTGGGGTGGCTGGTTTTTAACTACCTGCTTCATCCCCACCCATACCTTCCTCACATCCCTTTTCCTCTCGTCTTCAAAATCTATCATTTTTACGCCGTGTCTAAGGTGGAGCCGCCATGCCGATGGACTGCCAGGCCACCAGGCGGGAGGGGTGGTCCCAAATGGCGGAGCCTGGCTCTGCCGGGCCTGCAAGCACCTCTTGCAGTGCGGGCAACTGTGAGAGGTGGTAAGCTGTTGCGTCCCGTGTAAATAAGAGGGTCACCATGCCCAATGATGAGTATAAAAAGAAACCCAACCCCCAACTTCCCCAAGAACAACGGAGCCGCCCTCGGGCAGCTCCACCAAAAAAATGGAGGTCCCCCCCCTTGTGCTTGCGCAGGGGACCCTCCATACTTCTTTAACCGGAGAGGAGGCTTACTCCTCTCCTACGCCTACGGGTGTATGGGACTTCCCCTCACTCCCTTCTCTGGAGGTGCTTTCGGGCACCTCCCTATTTCCAGCGGTAGTCCCTTCTTTTCTTTCTAAGGGGACTGCCAAGAAAGCCAGCAGGCAGGCCATTGCCGACCACCCCTCTTGTAAGCGGCTCGGTAGGGCAAACCCCCTTAGGGACGAGAGGGAAGCCAGGCCCCTTCGGTCGCTTCCCTCAAAAGACCTGCTGGCAAGGATATTAAACCTTGCCGGGGTTAAGGCTTGTGCCTCCCCACAAATGACTCTTGACGCTGCCAAGGGGAGCTGCGATGTCCTGGGAGGGGATGGCCGATTGGAGGCCCCTCCTGTGATAGACATGGTGCTTGAGGAGACCCAGCCTCAGACGGTAGGGCCTTCCATGGGGGGGAATCCGGGCTCGGCGCCAAGCACCCAACCCGAATCCGCCCCTATGCAAGGTCCCCTTCAAACGGCTGAGGGCTCCGAGGAAATACAAGCAGGGGAGGGATCTCCTCCGACAGGTGCCCCTACGACTACCAGGAACTTCTCCATTCCGGAGAGGGACCTGGCTGAGGCCGGCCCATCTGGCATGGGGGCTTCTGCCGGCGGAGGTGAAAAGCGGGTTCATTCCCCGCCCTCCTCTCCAAAAAAGAAAAAGACTAGAAAGACAAAGAAGACTCGGGGCTCCTCTCCATCCGCGGGGGCTGCGGGGACGGATAGGTCTGCTGCCACTTTGGTAGGCGACCAAGCCAAGATCGGCATATCCAGCCCCTCTACCCATCCGTGTGCGGAGCCCCTGACTAATACCAAGAGTGCACAGGGCGGAGCCTCGATGACATCGGGGCCCCTCATTCAGAGGTTACCTGGCGTTTTCGAGCCCGCTGGCTTCAAACACTTCCTCGTTATTCGCTCCACTGATGGCACCATGTTGTCCAAGGGCAACATGATCCATCAGAGGAGAAGATTAGCTAGTGCAATTGGTAGAGAGCCGAAGGTGACCCGTTTCTCGGACGGGAGCCTTCTGGCGAATGCGGCGAATCCCGCCGAGGCGGCCAAGATAAGTGCTCTTCGGACACTTCATGGCACCCCGGTGAGTGTGACGCCGCACTCTACCATGAACTTTGTAAAAGGAGTAGTTTATGCGAGGGAACTCGTTGACTACTCCATTGAGGACATCACCCTAGAGCTGGCCGACCATGGGGCGGTTAAAGTCGAACGTGTGATGAGAAAACAGGGAGGGGCCTCGAGACCCACCCCTACACTCTTCGTCACGTTCGACTGTGACAAGCTCCCTGAGTCGGTGCGTGCCGGTTGGTACCGTTACCGCGTGAAGGCATTCGTGCCACTTCCGCGGCGGTGCTATTACTGTCACCGCTTCGGCCATACGAATCGCTCATGTAGACGTGCAAAGTCGGGGTCACCCGAAGTATGTGTAAATTGCTCCAAGGTCGCACACGATAAGTCCAAATCGTGTGTGGCCAAGTGTGTCAATTGCGGAGAGCCGCACCCTGCTTCTTCGAAGCAATGTGGTGAATATCTCCTGGAGAAAGAAATCCTGGCCGTTCAGGCCAAGGATAGACTCTCATTCCGCGAGGCTAAGGACTTGGTCCTGGCGCGCCCAGCTCTGCCTGGGACGTCATATGCCTCAGTAGCTAGAAAGGCACCCTCTGCTCCTGGCCCATCCAGGCCAACGAGCACGGTTGTTTCCGCGCCCATTCGGAGCCCTTCTGCGGGCTCTACCCAACCCGGGCGCTCCCCTGGTAAAGCTGGCGGCAAAAAGGGTTCATACCCTGCCCCGGCTAAAACCAGGGCTCCTCCCTCTTCCCCCAGCGTGACCGTTTCCCGCCAGGCGAAACGGCCACGCGCCTCCACCGAGTCGTTAGACTCACAGGAGGCAACACCCCTGAAGATGGTCGCTAGGCCATCTTCGGGGGTTCCTAAAGCTGTCCTCCGAAAGGAGAACAGCAACAAAGGAGCTTCGGCTCCTTCGCCCACGCCCCGAGGTGAAGCGAGTGGCTCGGAGATGGTGGTTCCTCGAAAAGAGGGCCCCCCCGCTTCCGAAGCCGCAGCGCCCGCCTAAGGTTTCGAGGCGGAGGGAGGAAAAGACTCGCATGGTTAGCCCAACTCCCCCAATAAGTCCCGAAGGCGACAGCGCCTCCAGCGCTTTGTCCGGCCAACAGCGCCCGGGATTCTGCCGCCGGGAAGCGTACGGCCATTCCCGTGAGGTTCTTCAGTTCGAGGAGGGCCCCCGCGTCTCCTCCAAGCTAGGCCTGGAGGGCATATTCCTTCAATGGAATTGCCGTGGACTCCGGGCCAACTGGGAGGAGCTGCGGAGGCTCGCCTCGTCCCGTTCCCCGTTAGCTATTTTTTTGCAGGAGACCATGCTAGGCGCGTGCCCCCTGCCCGCTCTCCCGGGGTACAAGGGTCTTGCGACCCCACCACCGTGATTTGGCCGAGCTGGGGGATGCGCGGTTTACACCCGGCATGATGTCTCCGTTCTTCCTTTCTCTTTAGATACCTCCTTTCAGGCAGTGGCTGTGGATAGGAGGTATACTATCATTTCTGCGTACATCCCACCGTCAGCTGACTTCGACGCGGGGGACTTCCGCCGCGTCGTGGCACGGTTGCCGAGGCCCTATCTCTTGCTTGGAGATCTGAACGGCAGGCATCCTCTCTGGGGAGATTACTCCATAAATTCCAGGGGACAAGTCCTTGCCGATCTGATCGAAGAGCTTGAGATGGGTGTCCTAAACGTGGATGAGTTTACGCATCACTGTCCGAGAACCTCTTCATTTTCTTGCCTTGACCTATCTTTGTGCTCTTCGGATGCACAGCCTGATTTTTATTGGGGGTGGTCGATGACCTCCATGGTAGTGATCACTTTCCCATTCAAATATCATTTTCAGGGCAACTGCCGCCTGAGAGACCACCTCGGTGGTGCTTGGCGCGGGCGCGGTGGCCTGCATTTCAGGAAATGACTGAATTCTCTATCTCAGTCAAGGAGTTTAGGTCGGTAGATGAGGCCGTTGAGTTCTTCTCCGGCAACCTCATCGCCGTGGGCCTGACTACTATTCCTAGGACGTCTGGCCGTTTTGCATGCCGACCACTCCCATGGTGGTCGGCCGAGTGTAAGACGGCCCTCAAACAGAAGCGTTATGCCTACATGCGCTATAAGCGCCGCCCGAACGATTTCACTGTCGCTGAATTTCGTCGGGCTAGGGCTAGGTTCCGGTATATTTCGAAGCACGCCCGCCGCTCTTTTTGGCAGGCATACGTGTC
Source organism: Ceratothoa steindachneri (assembly GCA_963969495.1). Classification (NCBI taxonomy): domain Eukaryota; kingdom Metazoa; phylum Arthropoda; class Malacostraca; order Isopoda; family Cymothoidae; genus Ceratothoa; species Ceratothoa steindachneri. Next base: position 169,363,363 of record OZ018320.1, on the reverse strand, counting down.
TTCACTTAACGGGAAGACTCCTTTAGCTGAGGTGTGGAAGCGGGTCAAAAGGATTCGGGGCAAGTTCTCGCAGGACCCCCCTCCCGTTCTCCAGGAGAATGGGACCGCAATCTCGGACCCCGCGTCCGTGGCGAAATCCTTCGCGACCGCTTTTTCTCCATTCTCTAGCCGTGCTGCTGCTCAGCCAGCATTCAATGCACGTCGTGATGTCGCGGAAGGCCGCCGGCTGGACTTTACCTCCAGAGGCGGAGAACCCTTCAACGACAAGTTTACTGTAAGCGAGTTGCGTTCCGCTCTCGCTTCGTGCGCGGACACCGCCCATGGTCTGGACGATGTCCCGTACGCTATGCTTTGACATCTAGGTGAGCGAGGCATGGCCTTTCTGTTAGATTTGTTCAACAGGATCTGGGTGGAATGTCTTCTCCCAGACTCCTGGCGAATCGCTACTGTGCTTGCCTTTCGCAAACCGGGGAGAGATCACTCTACTCCGACCGGTTTCCGCCCAATCTCTCTAACCTCCTGCGTGTGCAAGTTGATGGAGAAATTGGTAAATGTTGGATTAGCCTTTTTCCAGACAGCGGAGGCCATCTGTCTTCCGCACAGTGCGGCTTCCGCAAGTTCCACTCCACGTTGGATGCTCTGCTCCGACTGGAAAATGCCGTCTGCGAGGCTTTCCTTCGTAGACAGCACTACGCCACGGTGTTTTTCGATCTGGAGAAGGCCTATGATACCGCATGGCGATACGGTATCACGGAGACTCTCCACACGATGGGGGCGAGGGGACGCCTCCCAATTTTGATATCTGAATTTTTGCGAGATCGTCGATTCCGCTTACGCGTGGGGGGAGCCCTCTCCGGCCCAAAGGAGCAGGAAGAAGGTGTCCCCAGGCAATTGTCCTCAGTGTCACACTCTTTGCCCTGAGGATCAACGGCATCACCTCGGTGCTGCCGGACGATGTTCTCGCTACGCTCTACGTGGACGACCTTTCGATCTCTTTTGGCGCGGCCCAGATGCAAACTCTGGAGCGTCGACTCCAACAGGCATTGAACCGCGTCTCTCGCTAGGCCGAAGCGAACAGGTTTCGGTTTTCTTTGGCCAAGACTAAGGTGGTGCACTTCTGCCGCCATCCACGGCTTCACCCCGACCCAGATTTGTTTCTTAATGGGGTGCGCCTGGATGTGGTTGAGTCGCACCGTTTCCTTGGTCTTGTATTCGACCGACGCCTCAACTGGGAGGCTCATATTCGCAGCCTTAGGATCTCTTGTACCCGCGCCATGGACATTCTCCGTTCCGTGACGTTCAGCGCTTGGGGCGCTGATAGGGCTACTGCCTTACTTTTTTATCGATCCTTTGTTCGTTCGAAGCTCGACTACGGATGCGAGTTTTATGCATCCGCAGCCGAGCGTTTATTGCGGAAGGTGGATTCGATCCACCACACCGGCCTTTGCCTTGCGATCGGTTCCTTCCGCACTTCCTTCATTGAGAGCCTGTTGGTCGATGCTGGGGAGATGCCACTCGCTCTGCGCCGCGTGCAGTGTATCACTCGCCTGTACGCGCGAGCCCGGCGCCTCCCTCAGTCGCCAACAGCTCTCACTGCATCCGCAGCTGATCTCGATGGTGCCTATGCAGTCGAGAGACGCCAGTCCACCCTAAGCCTTTTAGGTTTAGGGCCAGGAAACTCCTTCGAGAGGTAGATATCGCTCTCGGGCCGGTGGCGCCCCTGGTTTTGCCCAGGACGCCACCCTGGAGGGCACCACATTTGGCTATTTGTTGCCACGCCTCTGCTCCCAAAGCTTGTACTGCGCCGGGAGTATTGCGTTCGACCTTTTTGGAGCACACATCGTGTCACGCTGGAACCGTGCCAGTGTATACGGATGGCTCCAAGTCCCAAGAGGGGGTCGGTTTCCACGCCATATCCTCTCTGTTTGAAGTCAGCGGGGCTCTACCAGGCGCTGCGTCTGTCTTCACGGCCGAGCTGGTGGAAATACACCACTCGGTACGGGAGATTACGCGACGTGCCCGGTTCGGAGACCGGATTGTGATCTATAGCGACTCACAAAGCGCCCTGAGTGCTCTCGGGGCATTGGAATCTTCGCATCCCCTGGTTCGCAATATCCGTGACGCCACGGTTTTGGCGAGCCAGGCAGATGTCGAGATTATCTTCTGCTGGGTTCCTGGACATGTAGGAATTGCGGGGAATGAGCGCGCCGATTAGGGCGCCAAAGAGTCCGCGAGGACTCTGCAACCGGACCAGCGTTTCGCTCTTCCTCACACCGACTACATGGCAGGAATACGGGCAGCTCTTCGGACTGCTTGGCCAAAAAGATGGGAGACGGTCGAAGGGAACTTAAAGTTGCGTGCCATTGCGCCGCGACCGTTCCCATGGATCTATCCCCCAATGCCGCGGCGGCTTCAGGTTGCTTTCTGTCGTCTTCGAATCGGGCACACTCGTGTGACGCATCGCTACTTGATGGAGCGCTCGCATGCGCCCTATTGCAACGACTGCGTCGTCCCCCAGACTGTTCGGCACATTCTTGTCGAATGTCTCAGTCTGGGTGATCTTCGCGCACGATACCTGTCTCGGTACCGGGATGGGCGGGGTCGCTACCGCCTGTCCCTTGTACTCGGGACGAGTGCGTGCACCATGACTGGTGGACTTATTGACTTTTGGGGGGAGGCCGGCCTTCTCCCTTTCATTTAACCCAGTTTTATTGTTGTTGTTGTTTTTGTTATCGTTTTTGTTATTTCTTTGTTATTGCTATTTCTTTTTATTGTTGTTTCCTGTTGAATTATTTTGAAGTAGCCTAAAACTAGGCTGTTTGTTTACGGCAACTTATGGCTAAGTCGGCAGTCGCAAAATAGCCCCTTAATCAAGAAAAAATATTGTTATTAGTATTATTATTAGTTATTATTATTATCATTATTATTGTTATTATGTATTATTATTGTAACATAATTGTTCAATATTTTCTATTGTTTTTATTATGCATTATTATATATTATTATTAGTAGTATTTAATATTATTATTTATTATTATTAATATTATTATTGTTAATATTTATTTATTATTATTATTTATTTATTATTATTACAGCTATCTCCTCAGACTTTTCTACTCTCACTAATCAGGAGGCCTTCCAGCCTATTGGTCCTTAGTCGAGTGGCATTGTAATCCGTAAAGTCACTATTTGCTGCGATGGCCAAAAGCCCACTCACTGGTTAAGGAAAGTATTAGGTATGAGATGTATTGGGCCGTAGACTCTGCTCAGCTTGCAGAACACACAAGGTGGCTACGCCAGCACCATATTTTATGGTTAATACTCGAGAACAATTTCGCTCGAATGTCTGGCCGGGTTGTCAAAGCTATCATTGCAGGACCCGTGGATCGAGTATGTATAAATAATCACATTCTGAAATTTTCTGATCCAGTGGAGGCTGTTTTATTAACCTCGCAAGGCATGACAGGTCATATTATTTACTTTCCATGTGTTCTTTTTTCTCTTAAGACGGCTACAAATGAGAAGAATAGTGGGCTGGCGCATGGAGATCCGTCTCTAAGCGAGGCCTTGCCCACCCTAAATGTCGAGGAAGATGAGGTAACATGAGACACTGGAAGATCCTTTACCGCATGAGGATGGTGAGAGGTGATCTCACCATCCTCATGCGGTAAAGGATCTTCCAGTTTGCTATCTTTAAAGTAGCCTAAGTGCAGCTTCTCCTCAAAAAAGGAGGTGGCTTACTATATGTTTTCTCAGGGGCTCCTCCAACCCTCTTCTACAGGAGAGGAGGTTTACTCCTCTCCCAAATCTACGGGTGGAGCGGCTTCTCTTTCACTCCCTTATATGCAGGTGCCCAAGTGCGACTCAATCTTTCCAACGCCGGCAGTTCCCCCTTTCGCAGCACATGGGATTGCCAAGAGAGCAGTAAGGCGTCCCAAAATCGACCGCTTCCTGTGAAAGCGACTCAATAGGAACAACTGCAGTTCGTTTCCCCTACAGTCCTGCATTGCTAGTTTGCAGGGGATATGCGTGCCTGCTACCCTCTCTTTGCTAAATACAAGCCCGGAAAAGACCTTCTTCGATTGGGATCTACGATGTCTTGTGTGTGTGCGAGGGCACATATAAGCCCCCCATAAGATTGAAATGGTCCTGGAAGTGACCAAACCACATATGACAGGATCTTTCAGTGGGCCCAACATGGGCTCGGTGCTAAATACCGAACCTAAATTCGCCCCAATGCAAATTCCGCTTCACTTGGCTCGGGCACCCAAAGAAGGATAAGAGGGACCTCCTCCCCGAACTTGTACTCCTTTGATAGCTAAGACTTTTTTCATTTCAGAGAATGATCTTACTGAGGCAGGTCCGTCTGGCCTCGGGGCTCCTTCCCGTGTTGGGGAGAAGCGGTTTCACTCCCCACTCTCCTCTTCTAAAAAATTCGAAAGACCAAAAAGACTAAAAGTTCCCCTCACTCCGTGGGAGTTGCAGGGGCGGACGAGTCTGCTTCCGTTTCGTCAAGCGACCAGGCCAAGATCAGCACGTCAAATTCGAACGCCTCAAGTGCGCTGAGCGGAGCCTCGATTGCATCGCAACACCTCATAGAGAGATTATCTGACATTTTCGAGACAGTTGGCTTCAAACGCTTTCTGATTATTCGCTGCACTGATGGTCGCATGTTGGCCAAGGGCACGATGATTCATTAAAGGATAGCACTAACTAGATTGATTGGGAGAGAGCCGAAAATAAGCCGTTTCTCGAACCGGAACCTTCTGACGCGAACATGATTAGTGCCCTTCGGACACTTAATGACTCGTCGGTGAGTGTGACGCCTCACACTAACATGAATATCGCAAAGAGAGTGGTTTATAGGAAGAAACCCGTGCAGTACTCGTTCGTTAAAAGATATCACCTTAACGCTGGCTGACCACGGATCAATTTAGTTCGAACGTGTGATGAGAAAACAGAGAAGGGCATCAAGACCCACCCTTAAACTCTTCGTCCCGTTCGACCGTGGCAGGCTCTCTGAGTCAGTGTATGCCGGTTGGTATCGCTACCGTGTGAAGCAATTCATGCTACTGCCGCGGAAGTACTATTAATGCCACTGCTTTGCCAATACGTATTGGTCATGATTGATATAGACGTGCAAATTCAGATTTACCCGAATCTGTGTAAGTTGCTCTAAGGTCGTAGTAGATAAGTTCCCTTCGTGTATAACCATGTGGGACAAATGCGGAAAGCCGTTCCCCGCTTTTTTTCTACGCAATGTGGTGCGTATCTCCTTGATAAGGAAATCCTAGCCGTAATGGCTGCGGATCCTTTCTCAATTCGCTAAGATAAGGACTTTGTCCTGGCGCGCCAGGCGCGCTTCCTGTGGCATCCTTGGCCTCAATATTAAAAAAATGCAGTCTCTGCCCTTGGCCTCTCCAGGCGTACGAGCACGTTTGTTTCCACGCCTATTCAGAATCATCTGCAGGTTCTACTCACCTCGAGTGCTTCCCTGGTATAGCTGGTGGCACAAAGAGTTCAAACACCGCCCCGGCAAAAACCAGGGCTTCTCCCCTTGTTCCACCTTCAGCGTCTCCACCGAGTCATTAGACTGAAAGGAGGCACCCCGGAAGGGCGACGGTAATTTGCTTTCCTGGCCGGTGTGCTGACGAGATTCAGCTTCCTCACTTTCCATACAACTCTTCCCAAAACTTTCTCTGCTCGGCCTCTAATTTCACAGGGTAGACGCCGACCAGCTTCCTTTCACTAACCAACCCAGATCGGGGCTGACGGGGTATAGTACAATGCCCCCTCACCCCTAAGCTCCGGTTTAGGGTGGTGGGTTTTTAACAACCCGCTTCAACCCCACCCACACCTTCCTCACATACCCTTTCTTTTGTCCGTCCACTATCTATCATTTATAACGCCGTGCCTAAGGCGGAACCGCAATACCGATTGGCTGCCAGGTCACTAGGAGCAAGGAGTAGCTTCAAATGGCGGAAGCTTGTACTGCACTCTATCCGGCGGAGGGGAGGAGCGGGTTCAATCCCCACCCTCTCCTCCTAGAAAGAAATAGACGAAAAAGACTCGGAGCTCCTCTCTTTCCACGGGAACCATGGGAACGGACGGGTCCGCTGCTGTTTCGGTATGTGTCCAAGACAAGATCGGCACTCCGGCTCCGGTGCAGTCCCGGGTGAGGAGTTACAGACTAAGACCAAAAGTGCAGGGAGTGGAGACTCGATTACCACCGCTCATTAAGAGGTTACCTGGCGTTTTCGCGCCCGCTGGCTTCAAACGCTTTCTCGTTATTCTCTCCACTGATGGCAGCCAGTTAACTAAGGGCCCACGAATCTCCTCCGAGCTAGGCCTAGAGGCCATATTCCTTCAATGGAATTGCTATGGACTCCGGAGCAACTGGGACGAGCTGCGTTGGCTCGTCTCTTTCCGTTCCCCTTAGCTATATTTGTGCGGGAGACTATGCTAGGCGCGTGCCTCCTTCTCACCCTCGCGGGGTATAAGGATTTTGCGACCACACCACCATGGGTTGGGTGCCGGGCAGGAGAATGCGCTATTTACACCCGGCATTATGTCTCCGATTTTTCTGTGCTTTAGATACTTCCTCTCAGGCAGCAGCTGTGCATCTGCACCTCTGCACCTGGATAGGAGGTATAGTATTATTTCCGCGTACATTCCAACGTCAGCAAATTCGACGCGGGGTACTTCCGCCGCATCGTGGCACGGTTGCCGAGACCCATTCTCTTGCTCGGAGATCTCAACGATAGACACCCCCTCTAAAGAGACTATTCGATTAATCCCAGGGGTCAAGTCATTGCGGACCTGATCGACGAGCTGGAGATGGGTGTCCTAAATGTGGATGAGTATACGCATCACTGCCCGAGAACGCTTCATTTTCCTCCTCGATCTATCTTTGTGCCTTCCGGGTGAAAAGCCTGATTTGGGGTTGCTAGTGGTGGATGACCTCCATGGTAGCGAACACTTTCCCATTCATCTATCATTTTCACGCTCAAGAGCCCATCTCGGTTGAGCTTGGCGCGGGCGCGGTGGTTCGCATTTCAGGAAATGACTAATATCTCTATCTTAGTAAAGGAGTTTTGGTCGTTAGATGAGGCCGCTTAGTTCTTTACCGGCAACCTCATCGCCGAGGGCCTAACTACTATTTCTAGAACGTCTGGCCATTTGACAAGCTGATCGTTGCCGTAGTGTTCATCTGAATGTGAGACATCCTTCAAACAGAAGTGTTATGCCTACATGCGCTATAAGCGCCGCCCAAACAGCTTCACTGTTGGTGAATTTCTTCGAGCTAGAGCTAGGTTCTGGTATATTTCGAAGCGCGCCCGCCGCTCTTGGCGAGCATACGTGTGTTCAATTAACGGGAAGACCACTCTAGAAGAGGTGTGGAAGTGAAGCAATAAGATTTGGGGTAAGTTCTCGCAGGACCCCCCTCCCGTTCTCCAGGAGAAAGGGGCCGCAATCTCGGACCAAGAGTCCGTAGCGGAGTCCTTCGTGACCGCTCTCTTCGCATTCTCTAGCCGGAATGCAGCTCCGCTAGCAATCAATACGCGTTGTGATGTCACAGAAGGCAGCCAACTTGACCCTCCCTCAAGAGTTGAGTTGCGTTCCGCGGTCGCTTCGTGCGCAGACACCGCTCCTGGTCCGGACGATGTCCCGTACGCCATGCTTCGACACCTGGCTGATCGAGTCATGGCCTTTTTGTTAGATTTGTTCAAAAGGCCATGACACCGAGCGAATGGTTACTGTGCTTGCTTTTCGCAAACTGGGAGAGATCACTCTCACCGGTCGGTTTCCGGCTAATCTCTCTAATCTCCTGCGTTTGCAAGTTGGTGGAGAATTTGTTAAATGTTAGACTAGCAATTTTTTCTGGACAGCGGAGGCCACGTGTCTTCTGCACAGTGCTGCTTCGTAAATTCCACTCCACGTCGAATATTCTGCTCCGACTGGAATATGCCGTATGCGAGGCATTCCTTCGTAGACAGCACTACGCCACGGTGTTTGCCGATCTGGAGAAGGCCTATGATACCGCATGGCGATACGGTATCATGGAGACTCTCCACACGATGGCGGCTCCCAATTTTTATATCTGAATTGGGTGCAAGGGGACTCCTCCGAATCTTTACTTAATCGTCGAATCTGCGTAGGGGTGGGGGGGAGCCATCTCAGGCCGAATAGAGCATGAAGAGGTGTCCTCAGTGTCACACTCTTTGTCCTGAGAATCAACAGCAGCACGGTAGTGCATTTCTGCCGCCACCCTGACGTAGACTTATTTTTAAATGGTGTTCGCCTGTAGAGCTGGACTCGCACCGTTTCCTTGGTCTTGTATTTGACCGACGCATAATCTGGGATCATATTCGTTGCCTTAGGGTCTCTTCTAACAGCGCCATGGATAGCACTACTGCCTTACTTTTTTATAGATCCTTTGTTCGTTCGAAGCTCGATTACAGATGCGACTTTTATGCATCTGCAGCCGAAGGTGGACTCCATCCACCACACCGGTCTCGCCTGAAGAACGGTGCCTTTCGCGCGTCTCCATTGAAAGCCTACTTGTCTATGCACTCTGCATTATTCGCCTATACGCGCAAGCCCGGTGCCTCCGTTAGTCGCCGACAGCTCTCACTGCATCCGCAGCTGATCGCGATAGTGTTTATGTCACCGGAAGACGCCAGTCATTAGGTCTAGAAAATGCCTTCGAGAACTCGCTATAGCTCTCGGTCGGGTGGTGCCCTTGATTGTACCCAGGACGCAACCCTGGAAGGTACCACCTTTGACTATTTGTTGCTACGCTCTGCTCCCAAAGATTCTACAGCGCCGGGAGTATTGCGTTCGGCCTTTTAGGAGCACATTTCGTGTCGCACTGTAACCGTGCCTGTGATTTATAGCGACTCACAAAGCGCCCGAGTGCTCTAGGGGCATTGGAATCTCCGCAGCGCCTGGTTCGCGATATCTGTAACGCCACGGTTTTGGCGAGCCAGGCGGATGTCGAGATTATCTTCTGCTGAGTTCGTGGACATGTAGGAGGTGCGTGAAATGAGCGAACCGATGAGGGTGCCAAAGAGTCCGAGAGGACTGAACGACCAGACTAGCGTTTCGCTCTTCCTAACACCGATTATATGGCAGGAATACGGGCTGCCCTTCTGGCGGCTTAGAGAAAGCGAGTCGCGACTCCAGAGAAGGATGTGAGAGGGACTCCCCTGCACCTGTATACAAAGGAGAGGAGTAAACCTCCTCTCCGGTACAAGGATTTTGGAGGGTCCCCTGTGCAAGCAGAAACGGGGCGGGGGGAACTTCCATTTTTTCCGTAGAGCTGCCTGAGGGTGGCCCAGACGATAGTCGCAGGGAAAGTAGAGAGGGAGTATTATTATTTTTTTTCAAATCATCAGTGGGTATGGTGACCCCTTTTATAGCACAGGATGCAAACGCTCATCACCCCACGCAGTAGCCAGCTCTGCGAGGGGTGAACACGGGGCCCGGCTGCCGCCATTTGAGGCCCGCCTAGTGACCTGGCAGCCCATCAACATGGCGGCTCCACCTTCGGCACGGCGTAAAAATTGATAGAGATACAAGGGAGAATGAAAAGGGGTGTGAGGAAGGTGTTAAAAGCCCACCACCCCAGCCCGGAGCTTAGGGGTTGAGGGAATACTGTCACTCCCCCTTGAGCCCCGATCGGGAAAGGTTGGGTGAGAGGAATCAGGTCAGCGTCTACCCTGTGAAATTATAGGCCGACCAGAAAAAGTTGTGGTAGAGGTTGTAGGGAAAGTGAGGAAGTAGGATATAAACGCAGTCAGTCAGAAAGAAGAGGCTAAGCTGGGGCCGGACGGCATTTTCCATGAATAACTAGAAGTTGCATTAGCCAAATGACCGAACACCGCATTCGGAGACGACCAAAGTACGCATCTCCTCCATCGATCGCACCTTAAGTGCTTGAAGAGTATGTTCAAAATATTTGTACCATTAGATTTCTTGGAGGAAGTTGGCCTCCTCAATAGTATTTGACCTGTCTTCTTGGTGTTGGTCGCGTGCTCGGGCGAAGGCGGTTCATGTTTCCACTTGTTTAGGAATAAAGTATACAAGTCTTAAGATTAGAGCAGCTATATAACTTACATATATATTACATATATGAAACCTTAAATAAAGCATTGTAAATCAGTTACAAAAGAACTGGAATTTTAGCTGTACAGTTTTAAAAACATTTAAAATATATATTACAATCCCAAGAAAAAATATTGCATCTAAAATGTTTGCGTCAATCGGGGAAACAAAGCGACTTAAAAAATATTAGTGCTAGAGTGCAAATTTAAAGATTCGTGGAGGTGGAATGG